>BOPP01000058.1:1163308-1185808 GCA_017312745.1 Gryllus bimaculatus | reverse complement strand
TTGATCGTTTTTTGTTGGCTCGCTGTTTTAGTACTTCCGAGTAAACTCATTTTCCAATTGAGTTGTACGATTTTGTGCCCCATACCATTGTGTCAATAAATATTAAACCTGACCATTTCATGAAAATGCAATTACGTGTAATTAGCAATTCATTCTAACAATTTTCATTAAAAACTCATAAGCTGGTTATCACCATCTTTTCCGATATTGTAAATATGAGCACTACAATAATGAGTTATGTCAATAGAGATTTGTCTTCCAATATGTTTGTTTTCTTAAAAATCTATACTAATATGTTCAATAATAACAGCAAATGATGATCTGGTTATATATTTCTGTTTGATATTTCATTATTTCTATGATTGATCCTGCCGTTAAATCACAGAATGTTCCGGATGTTAAGATTTGGTAAAGGAAGCAAAATAATAATATAATGGTGCTACAACAGCACATACTTTCTGGCATTATTTGTATCTTTGAAAATTTTCGAAAATGCGGAGGGACCGACGAAAAACGAACTTTTTGTAAACTAACTTCGCATTATTTGAGAAAAATGATACCCTATGCAGAATCACACTTACCAGGTTTGGTATAAATGGTTTCTTAGAAATTGTCATAACCGTCATCTATTCTTAGCGTATTTTCTTAGCCGCGTAACCACGGGGAGGAAAATGGGGAAAATTTCCCCTCAAACATTTTTCAGTAACTATTAATTTTAACTTGACACGAAACTTTCAAGAAAAAATATTTTCGAATAAACATTAAAACGAATTAAATTGTATCGCAATATGAGCTGAGTTAACCCTGCGTCATTCTACATAATCTCTAATATGACACATTCGACCAAAACATTTCGAAAAAAATTCCCCTCTCAAATTTTTTTCTGAATCCGTCCCTGATTATCTATAGAGAGGATCCATTTAAATGTGAGCGCTAATGATGTATTTTGGGTTATATGTAACAATTTATAGACGTATTGAAACTCTACGTCTATTTTAAACGTCTATTTTATTCAATATGGTATAAAAGTATTAACGTTTTTGAACATCTAACAAATACCACTTCGGATATATTCGTAGTTAGAAAACTTTAATGATACACGTAAACCGTGACGGGACTCCAAAAGTACTACGATATTGCAAATACTTTAGTGACCAGGGCAATAATGATTACGTTATAAATAGCACAAAATTAAGGCTTTGTATTTTCTATTTTTCTGTATATTCGTATTTCGCATTAAATAGTGACGTTTCAGTCTCAATAGTATGGATTGTTCAGGAATTGTTTCACGGTTTTCAAAATATGATACCAGGCGAACGCACAGGGTGCTATCTGAATAAAATAAAAGCTGATAGCACGTTTTTCAGAGTCGACGTCGACATGCTGACCACACAGAGAGCCAAGCATTAACCACCGTTGACAGACCTGCTCCCACATTGACAGTCGCGCCCTTAAAATAAAATATACTCAGTAAAATTGAAAAATCACTCAACTCATTTGCTTTCGCTGCCTACTAGAGTGTTTATCGGACAGTATGTGGTTAGCGCACCGTCCGTATCACTTTTAATTGCGATGATCAAATTTCGCTAACATGAAATGCAGATATCTACCCAATTGTTGACATAAATGTTAGAGCGTCGTTGTAAATGGATAGTTCGCTCGCTCACTACAGGTCCATAAACCTCACTGGCAAACAAGACAGCGAATAAGCAATCGGGGAAAGTTTCGTACTTACGGAATTGGAGGTATTTGTAGGAAAGGAGCAATACGAAGTAAGCGTAAGAAATAACGAAGTGGAGACAAGTGTTATTAGTTAAAAACAAATATTATTGACTTACAAGCAAATTCAGCACGAGGTGTGTAGACATTTTCTTTTAAGCGGACTTACCGCGATGTAAGGAGAATATATTAAGCATTACTCAGCCCACTCACGGAACACATGACGCATCAGGGCCCGAAATGCAAGAGAACTTAAGTTAGAGATGGGATCGATTACATTAAAGTACGAGTTGGGAATTGCAGGTATTTATAATTGTTTGATTAAATGTAGTAAACTTCTACGGCATGTAAAGAGGGGACGAAACTGTTATTTTTTCGTAATGATCATCTGGTATCATAATGAATAAGCATACATAACATTTGCCCCTGATTGATAGACGGTTTATCAAGCACTGGTGCTTAACATATTCCGACGCATTCAAAGGTATTTCCGAACACCAGTGTAAGTTGAGGTCGCTACATTCAGATAATATGACACTAAGTTATATTTCCCGCCACATGTTGGCAAAAAGTGACAATATTCGACCCCCGACATATCTTAGAAGTTTTTAACATATATCCTGAGACTTAGACATATATATATATATATATATATATATATATATATATATGGATATTCGTTGATTCCCTTATGTAGTCTACTATTACTCCTTCATTGAACTGTCCCACCTTTTTATCATGTGACTGATAACGTGTTGATCTTGCCTGGTTTGGGTGAAAATTCGGCTATTGGAAACTCCCTTCAAACCGAAAATTAGATCCCTACATTCAGGTAAAATAAACATTAAGTTATATTTCCCGCCCCATGTTCATTGGCAAAAGGTGACAATATTCGATCCCCACATGCCGTAGAAGTTTTTAACATTTATTCGGAGACTTCCATATCTGTTTCTATGATTATTCTTTGATTCCCATATGGAGTCTATTATTACTCCTTCATTGAACTGTCCTACCTGTTTGTCATGTAAATGATAACGCATTGATCTTGCCTGGTTTGGGTGAAAATTCGGCTATTGGAAACCGAGAACTAGTTCACTCTCTAGACCTCGCATCACGCTCGCAACTACCTGAATGGTTTGTGCTGCGCAGGACAAGAAGAAGAAGCGCCTGTGCCCGGACTGCCACCGGTCCGTGAGCAGCCGGCTGTACCTGCAGTGCGAGGACCCGCACCGCTCCACCTTCAGCCTCGCCTCGCTCAGCCTGCGCGCCTCCGACCTCACGTTGTCGTCGCGCCAAGCCACGTCGTCCGTCTGAGGCGCGTGCGCCGTGCACGGCGGCGGCCTGCACCCTCCAGGCCTCCCCGCGCGGCCCCGGCGCTAACCTCCCCGCCGCCGCCCGACACGCCCGCCACCATACCGCCCCGCACACCGCCCACCCACACAAACACACACGCGCGCACGGCCCTCTCTCACATCTCACACACACTCAGGGGTGGCAGGGGGGCAGCCAGGGCAGCCTAGGTCCCAAAGTAACTGGGGACCCGAAAAGTTTTCTTTTAAGGTACATTAAAAAAATGTATTCACTTCTAACTCAAATTAACTCCTACACGTTACCTCTTTTGCTTTGATAAATTAATTCTGTTTACGTATTGGAGGGGCGGCAGTTTTGAAGTAAAGGACTTTCGTGGATCTACTGCCCCAGCCCCCTAGATTTCTCTCGGCGCCCCCTGCACACACCCACACACCCACCCGGCTCGGAGCACCCGTTCGCTCCACGTCAGGATCTGCAATCGAGCTCCACGACCGGCGCTCGAGCATATCGGCGCCCCTGCGGTGTATTGGGTCAGGGCCAGTGGAACTGAAATGAAGCTACGGCGCTTACAGGTCAACACGACAGCCGGACTCTGTGTAAAAGCGTCAGATTGGAACTGGGGAAAATAACGCTTTGCCGCGTGAACGAATAAAGTGAGTGAATAGCCGCGAAGAAGAAAAAAAAAAAGGTTGGACTCTCACGATGAAAGTTGCAGAGCCATCGAAAGACTAATAAACTACAATATATATGTGTAAAGTATGAATTGTTTTGAGTCGTACTGGTACCTTCAACACAATGAGCTAGAAAGGACTAAAATTTGCAACGTTTTGCAGGCCCTGCTGCACTCTCTGCCTCGGGTTTTCGACGTTTGTGAAATCCCACCTCGGCAATTTCTGTATCTCCTCCGTGCACATTGAAAGCCTTCGGCACACATCGGCACTTCTCGGCTCGTTTCCGCGCACTTCGGAACCTCTCGGGACACCCATTCGGCACTTCTCGGCACGGTCCTCAGCACACACTTCCGAACCCTTCCAGATGCATTATTTCGGCACTTTTCTACGTTCCGTGAATCATTTTGGGACGGATTGAAACGCTTTGTCTATCTTTTTAGGTGCTCTAGACATATCTTCACTGACGGGAAGCTCATGCAAGTTAATTCTATTAACACTAAAATTTTCACTAGTAGATAAATCGTGTACGAAACGTGATTTGTAAAATTTGCGATTAAATAATGGAAAGCAGTGAAAAAAATGTGTTGTATTGATGCATTTCACACACACACAATAAGAGCTAAAATATGAAAACTGCAGTCCCGTTTAAAATACGCAATGAATCAGCAAGAATGACAGAACAACTGTAGTAGGTTACCTTCTCTTCGGTCACCTAAATGAACTTCCAATTTTGTAGAAAACCACCTACTTTCCAAATAAATGCTATGGGCAATAGTCGCATGCGTTTCATACCCTGCACTTCACTAGATTTAGTCCTCTCGATTCTCTTCGAAGAATTTCGAATTCGCTGTATTAGCGAATTCATTAACATACGATATCTTACTAAACTTGGACTTCGGTTAACTCTAAAATTCCTACACATAGTGATCGCCATTTAAAATTTATTTTATTCTAGAATTGTCCAAGCTCTTTGTCATTATTAGAAACTGAGAGTTTTTGAGAAATCCATAGTAGATTGGATAGAAATCATTAGAATCCTAGGCGTCAGTTTTCCGATTACCCGACAATCTCTGAAATGTGTGCAATATTGATATCTGCAACGTATTTCTGGACAAAAAAATACATTTGGTAAAAGTAAGTCAAGGGTGACATTTGAAGGGGTGTGGAAATATTTAAACAGTGCAACGGAGAAAAACATATTTTAACTTTATCTTTGAAAGAAACATATTTTTTAGTGCTTTATATTCTAAGCCTATATTTTCTTTTTACAAATCTATATAATTTCAGTTCATTTTTGAAGAGCTCGTGTCAAAATCCTCATCTTTGTTTAAAAAAAAGCATGAAAATCTTTGGCAGTAATATTTTCTCTCTAAAAAAATTCACGTACATCTATTTATGTTTGTATATAAATTGATACATGTGATGACAGTTGTACAAAATTGCAAACCCTGAATTATGATTTCAAAATATTTGAAAATAAAATTCAAATATTTGAAAAGCCAAGTAATTTAACTTGTTCCATTAATAAAACAGCAAGTAATTTTCTCTAGTATTGGCCAGAAAAAGTACTGATAATTGAGTCGAGAGAATAAATGTATAATATATTTATTAAACTATCTCAGACAAGTCTTAACCATAACTTTCACATGTCGAGCTCTCGGTGCCTTAATTCAATTTTCGAAGTAGGGAATTTTAAAATGTCAACTGAATATTCTGTAGTAGAAGGTGGTACAAAGCAGTAATGTTACATCTTTTTTATTAATTTTATTTACTAACGAAATTTAAGCAAATTGAAGGCAGAATACAGGCGAAATAGTAAAAAACTCTCTTTAATGATTTGTTAAATTAAGTAAACTATTTAATGTTGGTATGGTTTCTTTTCGTGATAAATGCATCGTACGCAAAACCTGAAAATGTGAGTAATTATCATTAATGTTATGAATCGTATTTATTGAAGTTATTTAACCTTAGAAAGGTATCTTTAGTGCTCAAATAAGAAAAATCAATAGGCGACATTGCTTATATGAAAATTTAAATCTATCTGCAAATTCATATTTAGTTTGCTTCAGCTAATATAAATAGGTCGATGATACGTGATAAAGTAAATATTATCGTAACAGTAAATCGTTATAAAAAATTAACTCAGCTCTTTGAAATACTGTTACAAGCTCTTCTACTTACAACAGCAAGTGAAATTTATCTCACATGCCAATTCCATTACAGTTCAAAATTTATTAGTTATTTGAGCCTAATTTATTTCTTTAAAGATGTTTTGTCAATATTTAAAAACTAATTTTATTAAATCTAGGCTCTGAGTTACATTAATCTCACAAAAGTTTCGTCAGAATAATTAACACAAATTTCATCATCATCCTTCGAGTATTCAATATTGCATCATTCATTCTTAATTTCCCCACTCAATCGAAATGTTTTCGACAACATACATCCCCACAGACCGCTACATCACGCAACACACACTGGTTGCTCCCTCCCTCTTCGCATCTGGAAGACGCCACAACAGCAGATCGAGCACTTCAAAGCCACCTGCCTCGCTGCAAGCGCAAGCGCACTCGCCATGACGTCACCCAGCTTGCATCAGCCCTCATCCTCCTGGGAGCACCCTTCCCTTCGAAGGGTTACCCGCTCTGGACCGCCCCATCCCGCAACGTCACGCCACGCCACACCACGCCACGCCCCGCCCCGTCACGCTCCGCTCCACGCGCCGCTCCCTGCTGCTGACGACGTTTCGTGACCTTGGTTTTCTCTCCAGGCGCCGGCTCACGCTGGACTCCGACTGAACGCGGAACAATCATCGTTCGCGAACGGTGATCGACGTTCGTTTTTAAACTTATCAGAAGGAACTCGAGAAGTGTTCGCTTCAAATAGATGCCTAAAATGAGTGACAGTATAGTGACCTACGTGCTGTGTTCTAAAAAAAACACGAGTTGTTGCTTTCCTTTTTTGTTTTTTGTGAGACTCCTGATAGTTGCATTCTAAAGACAAGTGGCGCATAACGAGGCAGTGGATGTGTGCAGCCTGAAATACATTTAGCGTCACTTACGTGGCAATAAAGACAAAACACTGCCGGACGTTTCGTAAAAGGGAACGCCAGATGCTCAATATTTAAAAGTAGTGACGATGGGGAGTTCTGATGCAGAGGTGTCTCTCAAACAAAGAAAAGTAGTATCAAATGCGAGTTTCCGGCTCCATTTCTATAGTCTGCTTCCACTGGAGTCACAAATGATAAGCTCTTGGTCACGCGATATGGCGTGGAAGGTAGAATGAGCGAGAGATTGTCCTTGAAGAAGAAAGATGTGCTGAACCAGCTCCATGACCTAAAATCCGTAAAAGTGGCAAGACTTTTCACAGTAGGTTTTAGCTTGGGAATCAACTACCTGAACTAATTGAATGAAATTATAAGCCTTTTTAGGGCTCTTAAATAAAGAAGGGCTTTTGTGTCTCTAGTGAGATTTGCATTTCGGCTCTGAAGCAGTCACGCTTTGTCAACTAAATTGAAGGAAAACTACATTGAAAATATACAATCCCATCCCTAAACCAGTGGAGTGGATATGACTGCTTTCACAAAGGAGACACCTCTGCAGGAGCTGCGGAGATTTCATTTCATGGTGAATATATGGCCTGTAGAAATTCTTTATATTCTTCAAAGGTGCACTAAAGGGAAGAGACACATTGATGAATGTAACCATAGATATGTTACGAGTACCATGGTTAAAAAGTGCGGCTGGTTCCGAAAACTTTTGAATGGTGTGAATTAGAAATCTGTTTAGACATATACGTATTTACTTTAGAACATATCATAAATGAATGAAAGTGTGCATGCACTATGGAAATATGTGAAAACTTTGCTTTGTGTGATTGAGCACGGCTGCAAACTTTGCAACGAAAGAAAGATAGTATATTTACAATGTTATGAAATAGTGGGTGTAATTCAGAATTTCTTCAGAGGAATACAAAATAAAACTCTGCAGCTCTTTGTATGAAACAGATCTCCGATCGTCACTTCACCTCGTTTAACGTCGCCTATCAGTTTTTGCTGCATGACAATGTCAGTGATACGAATAGTGGTTGAAATGTCTGTTGAATGTTTAAAACAATGTTCACTCTAATTAAATATCGTATGATGAAACTTGAAAATTATATTCTGTTTTAATGTGTAATATTCCATATTTTATTCTTTCGACATATTCAGAATAGTTTCTTTATCTCCTCCTTTCCTCGGAATTCTACAAACTGTACGTCCCCCTCTAGAAACTGGATATAAATGATATCAATCATCTGAAGATAAACATGTGAACCTACTGACTTTGGGAATAGGGATACTCAATTGACTCCCTTCCGCCATATTGTCTTACACAGATCAAAAATGAAGATCAGTAGATAACCACTGATTTTGCGGGGAGAAATAATTAAAAGATTTCCAATGACAAAGATCTAGCTCACAAAATGGAGTTGTATAAAACGGCAAAATTAAGATATGTAAATTAGGAAATTATGCCGTCCTTTCCTGATCGAGTGCCGTCATATTGCCTTACTTGATTTCAGAATTGCTCAAAGAACTCCCTACAACTTAGACACTACCTGCCCAAATACGAAAGTACTTAGCGACATTCTAGACGCTTGAATGTATCTCTATTTTCCTATCAACTAACAAATATTCATGTAAAATTTGAGTATATCTGCAAGTAGAGTCCATTAATTATTATACAGAACAAAATAACTGAACATTTTAATGAAGGCCTGAGAATTATTTTCAATTGCTATTAAAGGTTCGTAATACAATATGATGCAGTTATTTATTTTCGTTTTTGATGGGCTATAGACATATGAGTTTTAAGAAAACACTGACTGCTGTAAAACAATATCCTAGGACTAGTTCTCTGAGGATGTGTCACTCTCAAGTAGAAATAATATTCATATTTCGATATTGGATCATCGGAACCATCATGGGGACTTTTTGTGAGCATAACAAAAACTTATTTACAGAATGACAGATAAGACTGTGCACACTTTCTGTGCTTCATTAATATGATTTCCAATGCTCTTGATGTTATGATCGATGAACATGGCTAATATCTTAATCAAGAAATCAGAATAATGGAACAACGCTGACAAGGTATCTACTCTTGATAAGGTTTCACTCTTGATGCCATATGGCTGCAATATAGAGATAATATTCTGCAGCCATCCTTAAATCCGTTCTCAACGCAAGTGGAAGTTTATCGTAATTTTGAGCAAGTACTTACAAGCGCAGTATTTGACAACATTATTATTTTAATAATAATTTAATGTATAAATAATTTCAATCAATGGATCTGATATTTTTAAATGTTTCATGACAGATGGTAATTAAAATAATAAATGGTTATAGATCTGGATGTAAGTCCATGTTTCAAAATATGATTCAGAAAAGAATGTTTATATTTCTGATAATAACCTTCAGTTTCAGTTAGTAGACCTGTGTAAAATTATGTTCACAATTATGCTTACAATTCAATTTCTTCATACAGATGTATTTAAAGTAATTTGAAGTCTGGAAATTCGAGATTTCTCAGTGTTTTACACTAATAGACAAAGCTTGAACGATGTCCACTATTATAGATTTAAATTAAAACACTAAAGCCCCTTAAATACGTAATAAAGATTATGAGTATTAATAAAAATGAAATTTTATTAACACTCATTTGAAGAACAAAATTAATATTGTTAAAGCCAATGAAAACATTAGTTAATTTACTAGTTTTAATAATATTATCTTTTTTATGTGTATATTGTCAAAATTCCATTTTAAATGGGAAGTATATTACTTCCAACTGAATCGTTTAAGGGTTAATGGAAAAGTGCGCAATTAACAACCAGTATACTCTTTTTTTGATAACAGGACAACTGTTAAGTAGATTTTAATATTTCAAAAGCTGTCTACACGTTTTTCGATGAATTCGGTTGTTTTAAACAATAAGTGCTTTTTGTTTAGCGCGGCATTGCACGGTAAAATTTCTTTGAACGAAGAATGCCTTTTTTCTAAATTATGCTGCTAGATAAACGCTTATTTGGTAATGTGGCCGCAAGAGAAGTGTTCCAAGAGCATGGCACTATAAGTAAATCAAATTTAAAGGTTTTGTGGGTTAGGGCGGACTCCACAAATATATAGTATTTTTATTTTTTAAATAAAATTACAACAATTTAATGATAAATCTAAATAATATGTTTTAATAAACTTTTTTCTGCTTTTACAATAATTAAGGAAAAATAAATCCCCTAACGACTTTTCTTTAAAATAAAAACATCGAATACAATTTTAAAAAATCGATTTAAATTTTAAAAAACTGAGTAAAAATCTGTTGTTTTTTATTTTTTTTAAAAAAAGTCATGAGTTTTTCCACTTCTATTTTCACGGGTAAATCAACTTAATTATTCTGCTCTTATCCCTCATGTTCTTCGTGAATAAATAGTACTTCCTGCCGCGCAAAATGGAGAACGATAATTCAAATAACAATACTTCTCACTGAATTCTAAAAGATGTGCGCAGATAATGAAGTTACATTTATGTCCTGAAGCAAAACTGCTGTTGACCGAGATCGCTAAGGCAGTAGTGCCATAGCGAACTCGGACCGAAGGATCGCGGGTTCGAGTCCCGCCTGCGGCATGGTTGTATTTGTGTTCGTCCTTTCGCTTCTATCATCATCATCATCATCATCATTATCGTGTCAACCCACAGTTACCATCACCGTTACAAGCAATAGTGGTCGCTAATGACCTAGTAGTTGATGCGACCTTAAATAAAAAAAAGAAAAAAAACTGCTGTTGAATAAAAAGCCATGAAAGTGAGTTAATTATTTCTATAACATCGAATGGCTTTGTAAGACGTAATGAATTCACTAGAACTCTAGATTTCACTAGATTCACTAGAACATTACTTATTAGTGTTTAACTTTTCTTTTCAATGGCAGTAAAATCTCTTGCAAACCTGCAGGAAAAATACGTATAGTATATACCATCAACATATTAAATAATTCCACAGTGAACAAGAGATATGAATCAAAATTATTATTTTTACATTTTGTACACAGATGGTATCATTCTATACAAGTAGTTTTTTCTTCATTGTAATACTTCTGTATTTAAACCGTGAATATTCATGACACGATTTCATTGGCTACGTTTTGGTTGTAATTGCACTTAGGCCGTAAACATATTACATATACTTTTGATATATTCCCAACATCTATGAACTGTCATATAACACTAAAAAGTAATGTATCAGGAGCACTGTATTTGTTTATTAATTTTGTTTGTTTATGCCAATAGAAAAATTAACAAAAATCCTCTTACAACCAGGAAGTTTTTTGAAAATTCCTACTAGAAAGTACCTGTACGCCGTGTCCTCAGTTTCTATTGTCAATCCGTGACGTCAATGCAGGTTCGTATAACGGCACCACTGCAGAGCCGCTTCTGAGAACTTCAACTTCCTCTTCAGTTCGTGAAATTCTCCTCCTCCTCTTCAGTGTGAAAAGCTCGCGAAGCAGCATTTACCAACTTTATCGCGAAGTTATTTGTCAGAAATATGGATGAAAGCATGCACGTACGTAGACACTATAAAGATGTGAACGAAGACGCAATAATAAAACTACCCGTGCCCAAATGTCAAAAACGTCTTCCCCAAGAATTAACAATTCAGTATTTTTGATCAATTACCTGCAGTTGTCCCCGAATTTAACCGAAATTGGATCTGCGCTATTTTATAAACGTACTTTGCACTAACCCATAAAAAAAATATAAAAAATGTTGAGCAATTTTTGAGAAAAAAAGATAGTTTCCGGGGAATAGTGTAAAGCAGACCAAAAAATCGAAATATACGTTTCAAATTGAAGGGCCATGGCATCAGCCAGATCGATTAGGGATATCTATTTCGATGAAAATCCTGCTTATGTTCTAGCCACTATCTTTATTCATAGACAGACATTTTACCTTAACTAATATTTTGCAGGAAATAAGGAAACGAAATATGGATTCTGAATATACATCGAGTTCGAGGTAATTACTTGCTTCAAATAAAGTAACAAGAATAATTCACTCACTTTTTCGAAATTATGGACCTACTACATGATTTTTTCTGCCCAAAAAATTGCTTTTTTTTCGCAACAGCAATACATATCTTTTTCCATACTGCGTAAATAGTATGCGCAAAAGTACATCGTGGTTTGGGGATTCTTACAACAGATCCACAGTTTGTGCTTCCTAAATTTTATTCGATAATGACCTCAGCTCCCAATGATAACCCGTCTGATATTTCGTTAAGAACCAAATGCCGCACTTCAGAGAAAACTAACGAAGGGAACAGTAAGTATTATCTTGATTATATTCGTACACTAGCCAAAACGTTCAATGTTTATGAAATAGGTAGATAACTAGTATGATGTATCCTAGCACGGAGGCATTGCCTGATTCTCATGGTCGAGATCCTTACGATCTTACAAGATGTTAAACAAAGTTTCAGAATCCTATTAATCCGTAATGAAACAATTGAGAGATTTTAAAAGAAATATTTAATTTGGTAATTTTTAATATCCGCAGCAACACAGCTGACGGATTTCTATATTCCTATATATTTCTATAATTCAAAATGAATAGCGTTAAAAGGGGCATTTATTGTTTTTCTCTTTCATGTTTTTAAACATGAACACGGCAAAGAGATCATGGAAACACAGATACCTTGGCGAGCTCTTCCTTGCGCTCAGGATGCAACCGGGCTATGCCTTTGTGAGAAGGTAGGTAAAAGGCTTAGGAAACGTTGACCGCGGGTTTGCAATTGAGATACGTCCGCTCGCTTACATGTTGCAAATGGCACGTTGCCAGGGTTGTCCAACTGGCGGCCCGCGATGCCATTTCTTGTGGCCCGCGAAAGGTTATTTGTCAAAAGTGAAAGTCCCTTTCATCCATGTCTGGCGAGAACACTGTGCGCCTAGCGAACGTGCAAGGGTCAACATCTCCTTAATGTAAAAATAGGTTAGGTTTAGATTTAAGGCATTTTTGATCCGTGTGGCCGAGATAGAAAAGGCAATAGTGCCTGATGATCTCTCGTGACCGAAGGATCGCGGGATCGAGTCCCTCCTCGAGGATGGTTGCATTTGTGTTTCACCCCTCCTCATCACCATATCACTTCATTCAATATACAAATACCCCTAACATTAAATCAATAGTGGTCGCTAATGATCTCGTTAAGAGAATGGCGCAAGTATTAGAAATTGCGCCTTTTGAGTTAAATGTGAAAACGAATAGATGATTTCGCTTTGCATAATAAATGTGGGAATGAAGAGTAATTCATGTAAAAACCGAGTAATTGCGATTAATATACAAAATTAATTTTAATTAAATTTTTCTAACAATTTTCATTTTCTTGTTAGCGGTCAATAATGCTAATTGGCAAAATTTGTATTCCATACGAATTAGCGATCATTGTTGTTTGTTACAATCCGTTGTTGTAACGACGCCCTTATAACAGAAGGTGATAATGACGGCTGCCTTTCGTTCGCGTTAATATAAACTAATAATTTTATTTACGGCTAAAATACGAATCGTCTGTCGTTGGTACATTTATGTAGAATGAATGACAAAATGTGAATTCAATGACAAAAGGTGTTTTCGTTTAAACATTTGAAAAAAACATTTAAAAAAAATATGTATTTTCACGTTTTGTTTGCTTAAGAATTTTTCAAATCGTAGTTGAAGTGTAAGACATAAATTGTCATATTATTATTACATAGTCATTAACAATATCGCGAATATGTACGGCTGTTGTAGCATCACTAGTTCCTTAGTAAATTCAGAAATTCAAAATCATCCCAGTGTGTTTCACTGCGTCATGCATATATCGGCCTGATATTACGCATGGTTCCATTCCTTCCCCCTCCCCCTCCTTGTTTCAGAGCATCCGGGCAAAGTACGAGATCAACTACACGGAGAAGTCAGGTGTGGGTAGTCCGAAAATGAAAATATGGCCCGCAACCATATTAGAAGTTTTAGATGCATTTTTGAGGTCTTACAAGTGGGACACCCCTGCCTTGGCTGGTCCGCTGGTCTAGTCGCACGAGAGAGCGAAGATGCTTCCCGCCTTGGGTGTCGCCCAGGAGGATGAGCACGGCACGGCAACACGAGCCGAATTGGACGCAATACTTCACCCCCAATATTTTGCGTGACGCAACCTCACAACATTCCTCTTTGAGTAGAGTACTTGCACCAGCGGAGCTGTAGCTTGGAGATGCGCGCATCTAGACTCCTGTGTTGAAGATTTTCGAGCTGTACCAAATTGTGTATAAAGTTCTAAATAAACTGTATATAAGAACCTTACATCTATGATTGTCCATTATTACCTATGACGTCACTCCTTCCGCTCGTCTGGGGACGTTTCCTGTGAAGAGCATCTTCGCGCTCCCAGAATATAACGTAACTCTATCTCGGTCCTGTGCCTTTATACATTTTGTCCATTACACGTCATATGAGTAGCTTTATGAATGAGTAATGAATTCTTTTACAATGTACTCTTTTCATCTCAGCTCTAATATTGTAAATCCCTCGGTGACAAATGCATTTTCAGGAGCAGTGGACAATATCTAACTTGCTGAATCTTGCTGAAAAAGGGAATTTATTTAGCAAAAATTTCCAACTCCCTATGCAAGCAATAACGTCTGTCTTGTACAAATATAAGTTTTCATCTAGCACTAACTAGTGTAGTGAATAGTAGGTCTATGTTTTAACGTGTTATTGAAGTATTTCTCCTATAAATTAATTTAAATTATGACAATACAAATACATTCTAAATGTTTGAAATATTGTTACGCCCTACTTCCCATTGACGAACCATCTACATATACTGTATATAAATGTTATTGTGGTTTGTGAATGCTTCAAAAACTCAAAAAGTTCTGCACTCAAATTTTAACACAATATACAACCCGCTTCAAAGATGGTATTTATCTGTATAGTATCTTGCAGAATTTTACGCTGTAGAACAAAACTAAATATCCATGTCAAATACAATCCGCAACACACTCGGAAGGAGTTTTTGAATTTGTATTGTTAAATAACTTCTAAACAAAGTGTTCTAGGGCATTAAAAACGACAATTTTGAGGGAAATGGCCTCAAAGAAACATTTCTCACACAGTAATCTACAGGATGAGATCTTTTTGAACATTCTAATACACTTTTGCTGGGAGGGGAGGAGGAGAAGGGGAGGTGGTTGGCGTAGAGGGGAGAGGGATATCACATTTCAAAGAAGTATATTGCGTATTCCTTACTATATAACCTTCAGGTTAGTTCTTCATTTATCACTGGCGGATCCAGAGTACATGACTGCACTCTCCCTGAAAATTTTATTTATCTGTAATTTTACTCAATTTATTCAAAAAAGCTATCATATCCAGCTTAATTTTACGTGGTGAGACTCGGACTAGCAGGCCGGTACTTCCGTCTGATTTCACCATCTAGCGGAGAAAGAATTCTGGGTGAAAGAACTCCAGCGACGAAATAGGCCATTTGAATTTAGCCCAGATACTTCTTTTAGGCTTAAGATTAGTTTACATGCAGTAAATCTACAACATGGAGCAGCTGGCTTTACTTCCCTCTGAAGGAAGGCGTACGAAGGATACTTTTTCTTCCTTCGTCGAGGTCGATCGGTCTTGAACCCGGAGACTTGGACACAACAGCTCGATACGCATACCGTTGTACTTTCGAATACCAACTTTATTCATCACAACTTATCCAAAGAAATATTTTAATAATATTTACATTTTTCAGACATGTTTTATTATTTCAAAAATATGTATAAGGACTAGATGAAATGTCTTTCCTTCCCTTCTAGATCCGATTCTAGTCATTTATGAACTTTACCAAACCCCTTCATGAAGCGCTTATCTCCATTTTCTACACATTCAAATTTTGCTCTGAGTGCCTAAGTTCGGGATCCCCTAAATTTTTAGTCATCTTTTAGTCGGTGATGGTCGACGTGATCAAAGTTTTCAAATAGAAGTTGGCGCCCCCGGTAAATGAACCGTTCTTTCAGAAACGTGACACGTTCACGAACGAACTTTTCCCGCGTTTGAGCTGGTATTCGCGCCACTCTGCATTCCGTTTCCGACGTGCGCGGCGAACCGTATGCCGGTGTATTGTGTTATTGTCTTGTTTGTGCGGGTCTGTGCATGTGCTGCGTGGGAGAGGGCCAGCAAAAACGAGCGAAATTGTTCACGTGATTTGTGAATTGTACTGTCAAAATGTCTGAAAATGCAGACGACTTGCCTTACCGGGCTGAATATTCTAAAAGTGGTCGTGCTTCATGTAGAGGATGCAAAAATCAAATTGCCAAAGAAACTCTTCGTCTTGCAGTTCTAGTGCAGGTAGGTGTCATTAACATTTTTAAGGATTTATTATTTTTTTTTACTACAGTGTTACAATTTATTGTGTGATGCAATAGGAATGTCGCATCACTTACTATGTTTTATGATAATGTAAATAATCTGGTACATTACAGTCGCCGATGTTTGATGGCAAGGTTCCCCATTGGTATCACTTTATGTGCTTTTTTGGCAAACAAAGGCCAAAAACAACCGGTGACATTGCACATTTTGAATCCCTACGATGGGAAGACCAGGAGAAAATTAAAAAGAAAATAGGTATGCATTTGAATACACATCAAGTATAATACTAGGGCTACTTTAAAATGTCAATTGCCAACATTAGACACCTTTTGATTTATGTAGCAAAACTCATAGTCTGTAAATGTTCCATCATTTGGACTTATTTGCTTTAAATTTATGATTTTATATTCTAAGAGAGTATTCGCTAGGGATTTGCATATGAAGTTAAATAAAGTGTGATTCATTTGAATTTAGCCAAAATTATATTATTATTGAAGAAACAAAAATGCTAATAAACAGATTTCTTCTCTTCAATGTATGTTGTTTATTTTTATTTACTGTATTTCAAAGAAAATGGAATATCACCTCAGATGTCAATGCAACTTCAATAATTGTGGGGGGGTGATAGATAGATAGGATATGATAGAATATAATGAATAGATTAGTTTTTATTTTCTTTCTTTTATTGCAATACTTTACTTAACTTCATTTATTTTTATTTTTTGATGCCTATAAAGAGAGTGTTGCTTCATTGCCTGCTGAGCCTGCAAAGGGCAAAGGAAAGGGCAAAAAACGTGCAGGACCAGGAGGCATTGCAGACTTTTCTATTGAATATTCTAAATCTTCAAGAGCCACATGCAGAGGGTGTGAGCAAAAGATAATGAAGGCAAGTTAAAATTTTCCCAGTTGGTCTGAAATTCATTTGATTTGTTAGTTTACTAAAGTGTGTGTGTGTGTGTTTTTTTTTTTAATTTTTTTGCTGAGGGTTCTTTTATTTATTTTTATTATTTCCTGCATGTTTTGCAATAAAATTGAGACTGTATTTGAACCCTGTGTTCTTAAACAAAAGTCATGTAGAACAGTCTAGATTTGATTTCTAAAATTGGATGTTAAGCCAATTACTAATGGACGGAAATTCAAATAAGTAAATTGCTAAGCATTTGTTATTAAAATTGCTTATGCTGTTTAAAATGTTAAAGTTTGGTAGATAGTAAGGTTTATTACTATTTATATTGATGTTTGATATTCTGTGTTCTTTCTGCCATTTTAGTGAATATCTTTTGTGAAGTTTCCGTTCATAATCATTATTCACATCAAGGTTTGTTTTGCCATGGGTTATGTTTGAGTTGAAATATTGTCTATTTCATTTGTTTGCTGTATAGGAAGAAGTACGTGTATCTAAAAAAGATTATGAATCTGATATTGGTAAACGTTATGGTGGTCAAGATTTGTGGCATCATGTTGACTGCTTTAGTAAGTTGAGGGCTACATTGGAATATTGGGAATCTGGTTCAGCATTGCCAGGTTTCAAGACTCTCACTAAAGATGATCAGAAGATGGTAGAGAGTAAACTTCCAAAAATGTAGGTTCTTTCAAAGTAATTAAAACATTTAGGGATAGTAGTGATCTATTGGTTATGTGCAGAGCGTGATGTTCATTGTTTTTAAGGCACCCTTTCTCGCAACATTATCAACCTTACTAAAATCAAAAGGATCTAAGTATGGAGGTGTATGAAGTAAAGTATAAGATATATTTATACATATGTATTACAGAAGTTGCAACACTGCGTACGTATGCATCGAGCTTAGAATCGCTTAAACATAGTGCAAGATAACCATTGAAAAGATGCTGTGCAACCCAACATCCGTCTGTCCTTTACTCACGAAGTAGTCGTCAAGTAATCAACCAAGCAAGTCTGGAAATGCATTCTTACATGCAGAATAAGACACCTGGATCCAAAGGATCCTTTCTTTGTTGCGGCTGAAAAAAAAAAGATTTTTTTATTTATTATTCAGTAATGCTTTCGTAAAATTATTGGGGAACATTTAAAAACACCGTAGCAAACAAAGGCACAAAAAACTATCCTATAGTTTTCACATAAAATATTGAAAATTCTGCTTGTGTCCAATGGACCCCGGTTGACTGAATAGGGGAGAAAAAATAGTGTCCAACATGGCGGTCCTTCTGAAGTCCTCCATGACTTCCCATGTTGGTTTTCTGACATTAAACTATTTTGTAGAAATTGTTTGCTTTGAGTCACATCAAACAGAAAGGGCACTACATTTTTTTACGGAATAAGGTTTTGACTCGCCACCCAGGCAACAGCAGTTAGTTCCATTAAGACAGCTGCTGATAACTGCTTTAAATTGCATTTTGGTTTCTACAAAACTCAAAATATGCACATGAAACTGGAAGCTAAAGCTAAAACAAAACAACACGTAAATGGCACACTATGAAGTGAATTCCATGTCTGGTATCTTATGTTATGGAAGAAGGTAATTTATGAACTAGTGAATGCTGAAATCTGCTCATAACCAGCAGATCACTAGAATGTATGTTCTTGCAATAAATCTCTTCAAAGCCACTGTTAGAATTTTATTACAAATGTGTTGTTTTTAAAATTGGATAGCTAAATACCAAATCTGTAAACTTCGTAAATACATTTTAAGTTTCTAAAGTAGATATTGAAAACATTTAAAATATAATTATACATTACTGTAATTAATTTGTTGGATGAAATAGAAATAGTTTTCAATTTGATTTTTGTTATGCCTAGTTCACCCAAATAACTTGAAAATAATGTGAATTAATGTAGTAGATGTTAACTGCTACTTTCTATTATGTTTAAATAAAATAGTAGATTCATTGCTTTTGAAAATATTTCAGATATGTGATCTTAGATTGTACATAGCATTTTAAAAATGTAAGTAAAGAAATAAATATCCACTAATTATTGAAAAATAGAATATACATTTTCTTATTTCACAAGCTAATGTTTTAAATTCAATCTAAGAGTACTGTTTTGTTGTCATTGTAAGATCCTGACAATGAAACCAAACAAACTACACTAGAAAACTAGTGGAGAATTTCCAAGCCTCTGCTAATTAGGATCTTCTGTCAGCTATCAACATTTCCTTAGGATAGATCAAATACATGTAGGAATTTGAGCTCTTATTGAATCTTAAGTAAATGTACATGTCTGATAGAATCGAAGTATTGGATGAGTGAATATATGAATTGTCTTTTTTTATTAAATATCTTCTTGTGCTATAGACAACCAATCAAGAAGGAGGAAACTGATGAAGCAGATGGCCCAAGTGAGCCGAAAAAAGCAAAGGAAGACCCTGATGTTGAAAAACGGAAAAAGCAAAATAAATTGATGTTTAAGTTCCGGGACAATTTAAAGAAACATTTAAGTAAAAAGGAGTTAAGCTTGCTTCTGGAGCATAATAATCAAGAGATTCCATCAGGGGAGGAGCGGGTGTGTTAGGCAGTTGCCATCATTTTTATATACTTATATTAACTTGCTTTTTCTTTTTATCCAGAAACGTTTGTACTTCTATTTCTTAAACTTTAAGTTCTTAGATCTTTGTTTTTTATTACATTATAGATGTTGGATCGACTCTCGGATATCATGACTTTTGGAGCTCTTCAACCTTGTGAGCAGTGTAAGGATGGGCAATTCACTTTCCGTTCTGGTGTTGGATATCAGTGCCAGGGTGACCTCACTGAATGGACCAAATGTTTAAATACAGTTGAAGAGCCAAAACGGAAGCCTTTCAAAGTTCCTAGGGAACTAGCTGACGAATATGACTTTTTGTAAGTAAATGTAATTGAAATATTCTTGTAATAGTTTGAATAATTAAACATAATCCTAATAGAGATCCGAAGTTTTATCATGTTGAAATATTAGATGGTGTTGGTAAATCAATTTGTGAATTATTAATAATTTTAAATAATGGGTGATTTGTTCATCAGGGTTTCTTCATTAGTTTATTAATTTGAATGTTGTAAGGGTCCTTCTTAAAAGGAATTAATTTTCACAATAATAATTAATGTGATTATGAGGTAATAATTGTAATTGTTAGAAGGAAATTTGGGTAGTTGTAAAGTTCATTTAAGTTATTATTTTCTATTGTCATATTGATCTTATTTATGGAAGAATCATTTTTATATAGATAGAATGAACGTAGGTGATTATTTAATAAATTTGTGATTGAAATTATGATGGTTGATAAAATAAGATTGATTATTATGGTCTAGAAATTGAAGGAAAACCTGCTGTTTGATGTTAGAAGAAATATTAATATAGTTCTGAAATTATTGATGTGACCAAATAGCATATTTTTATTAATGAACAAATTGATTATTATTTTTCTATTTATAATTGAGGATATTACTTGCAGGGCAAAGTACAAATTTGTTTCTCAAGGAAAGAGATTATTTGATAAGGTTGAACCATCAACTTCTAAGGTGAAGAAAGAAGATGAAGATGCCGGGTAAGCAAACATTGTGCATTATTTTCTTCTATCTTCTTCAATATTTTTTGTGCATATTTTCGCGCTTGTAGCATCTATTTTGGTTTTATAGCATGTTTTAAGATTGTTTTGCCACATTTTTACTCTTATCTCGTTGGTATGAAATATTGTGTATAGTTCTCTCATAGCTCTCTCTTGTTTCCCCACTCCTGTTTTGTGTGTGTGTGTGTGTTTTCCTGATAAAGAATTGAAGATTTTATGATTTGGTTAGCTTAAAAGCCAAAGCTTATTAATATTACAGTATCTGCCCACTAATACACACATTTTGCTAAGTGATAACTAGAGCCTCCCAAAAACATAAGAAAGACAATTTTCATCAGTAATAATCTGGTCACTTCTTATGCTGCCGCTACTAAACTAGGAAAGACATTCTGTCAAGCATAATGCAACTAAATTCACATGTTTCCAAATTTTCCCCAACTTTTATCATACATGTACAACGTATATTTGCTCTAGAGTGGAAAAGCCCATCTCCTTCGAGCTCTTTGCGAACAACTAATGTAAATTCAAAAAGAGATAATATTAATCTGATCACCATCAAATACACAAAGATTTTATAAAAACCATTATATAGAAAATTGACAGTTACAGCTATGTGAAGTAATTCAGTCCCACACCCTGACACATGTATATGTCAATTTTAAGTTCACAGAAGGTTACATGAAAGTTCTAGACATTCATAAATTATTAGGATTAATAGAATATAACACAGGCTGCAAGAAGATCATAAACCGAATTTTGTATAAAAAATTCTTGATGTTTGATTGAAACTTATAATTCCCCTCACATGTTTCCTTATGTATGTCGACATGCTGAATCCAATCTGAACCCAGTGATGGTTTTTCATGAATTTAAAAAAACAGAACTAGAGAGTGTGTGTTGCAATTCTGGCATCAGCAGATTCAGCGTTGAAACACCTAGAGAAACATGTGTCAAGTCAGTGGTTCTAACAACTTTTTTTTGTGTGCTTGTATATAGAATTTCCTATTTGGACTCAAAGCGTATTCTTTTGCAATAGGTGTTTATGGCTCAAGTCAAAAAACCTTAATGATTTACAAATTGCATCTTCTGATAAAAATATCTACTTTAGAAGAAACACAAAATATTAAAAATGCATTTGCAACTTCAGCTTTATGTGAAATGTTTTAAATTACAGGTTTAAACAGAAATAAAATTATATATTTGTTTGAAGACAACAATGCAAACAATGCGCAATAAAAGATAGAAATGTTAATTCCCCAAGCTCTTACAAGAATTCATGTTAGCTTCATATTTGCTGAAACTTTGTGTACCAGCGATTGCTCAGATTAAACAACAATTTTCTTGTTCTAGTGTATTTTGAATGTCTTCATATTCTCTTAAGGAGACTTCTTTTTTTAAAAATTGATGTTACTGGAAATGCAATGACCATGCCAGTTGAACATCCTCAGCCATAAGCTTAGTCCACTGTAAATTCTCACACTTCTCATGTGCCTGCATTCATGGATGTTTTGGGCATGATTTAGCACTTCTAAATTCTAAACACTCACATTATTTAGTCTTCATAAACAAGATTCTTTTAAAGATTGATGTCTTATTCTACAAAAATAAGCAGAGATTAATATGAACATGGAGAAAAAATAAATTCATTGTTTTTCTGAATTGAAATATAATTGCACAGAACACTAATTTATTTAATACCAAGATTTGATCATTATTGCAAAACCCTCATTAATATTATGCGAAAAGCTGAAAAGAATAATTAAATTAAATATTTTTAAAGGTGATTATGCTTTAATTTTGCAAAATTACATTTATATGCTTTTCAAATCCATTATTTCCTAATTCCGCTT
>BOPP01000058.1:1147920-1163283 GCA_017312745.1 Gryllus bimaculatus | reverse complement strand
CAAATAATGATCAAAATCTTGGTATTAAATAAATTATGTTCTGTGCAATTATATTTCAATTCCAGAGAAAACAATGAATTATTTTTTCTCCATGTTCATTTAATCTCTGCTTATTTGTAGAATTAGAATCATCTTTAATAGAATCTTGTTTAGAGACTAATAATGTGAGTGTTAGAATTTAGAAGTGCTAAATCATGCCCAAAACATCCATGAATGCAGCACAGAGAGTGTGAGAATTTACAGTGGACTACTTATGGCTGAGGATGTTCAACTGGCATGGTCATTGCATTCCAGTAACATCAATTTTTAAAAGAAGTCTCTTAAGAGATATGAAGGACATTCAAAATACACTAGAACAAGAAAATTGTTGTTTAATCTGAGCAATCGCTGGTACACAAAGTTTCAGCAAATATGAAGCTAACATGAATTCTTGTAAGAGCTTGGGGAATTAACATTTCTATCTTTTATTGCGCATTGTTTGCATTGTTGTCTTCAAACAAATATATAATTTTATTTCTGTTTAAACCTGTAATTTAAAACATTTCACATAAAGCTGAAGTTGCAAATGCATTTTTAATATTTTGTGTTTCTTCTAAAGTAGATATTTTATCAGAAGATGCATTTGTAAATCATAGTTTTGACTTGAGCATAAACACCTATTGCAAAGAATACCTTTGAGTCCAAATAGGAAATTCTATAACACAGGCACACAAAAACAAGTTGTTAGAACCAACGACTTGACACATGTTTCTCTAGGTGTTTCAACACTGAATCTGATGCCAGAATTGCACACCACTCTCTAGTTTTGTTTTTTTAAATCATGAAAAACCACTGGGTTCAGATTTGGATTCAGCATGTCGACATACATAAGGAAACATGTGAGGAAATTATAATGTTTCAATCAAACATCAGAATTTTTTATACAAAATTCAGTTATGATCCTTCTTGCAGCCTGTGTATATTCTTATTAATACTAATAAATTTATGAATGTCTAGAACTTTCATGTAACTCTGTGAACTTAAAATTACAATACATGTGTCAGGGTGTGGGAACTGAATTTACTTCACTAGCTGTACTGTAAATTTTCATGGTTTTTATAAATCTTTGTGTATTGATGGTGATAGAAAATATCCTTTGAATTTACATTGAAGGAAATGTTCTTTCACTCAAACTTGTATGTATGTATTGGAATTTGAACTATTTTTGTCTAACTTTTGTAACTAACTGACAGTGTTATCAGGCCTGGGCTTTGTTCCATTTCCACGCTTGGGGATAGGAAAGACATCTGTCAAGCATGACTAATTCCCTTTGTCATATCTAGCCCACCTGAGTTTTTCTTCGCCTCACATTTACAGAAGCTAAATTGTTATTGGGGCTTTTGATTTTTTTGATTTTTGTTTTAATGATGATAGTATAAAAGACTAAGTGATTTTTAGAAATTTAAAGGTTGTTTGCTTAGGCTGGAGAAGGCTTAGAAATCTTCAAATTTTAAAATATTTTTTATTATATAAAGTAATTAGCGGAACCCAGCAGACATTGTTCTTCATCTTCGTTTCTCTCCCTTTGTTTCCACCCCCTCACTCTTTGTTTCCATCCCTCTCACCTCTCTCTCCCACAGCAAAAATGTTGAAGTTCAAAAAGATCTCATCCTGTAGATTATGGTTTGAGAAATGTTTCTTCGAGACCTTTTGCCTCAAAATTGTTGTTTTTAATGCACTAGAAAACTTTGTTTAGAAGTTATTCAACAATGTAGATTCAAAAAGTCGAATGTGTTGCAGATTGTATTTGACATGGATATTTAGTTTTGTTCTACAGTGTAAAATTCTGCAAGATATTCTATAGATCAATACCACCTTCGAAGCAGGTTGTATATTGTATTAAAATTTGATTGCAGAACTTTTTGAGTTTTTGAAGCATACACGAACCAACATCTGCAGGCAGCTTTTGTCATAGGAAAGTTCTTCAGAGTTGCATTCGTGATATTTAAGTAAGAATTCAAGAAACCTAAAAGTATTGCTCTTGAGATCATCCACAATATGCAACAAGCGCTATGGCTGTTTCACATAAGATACAGTATTAATCTATGATGTGCTTTTATTACACCTCAACACAACACTCTTGTAATACAGTCCTTACTATTTGGTCAATCCATTGTATTAGTTACGTAAATATCTATTTCATAAACATATCCAATAATAAGAAAAAGAGGAGTTTCTATTGCAAATGACTTCTTTGTGAAATAAACGTTTACTACACCAGTAACAACATAATATCATTCATAAGACAATTCCCGATTTTCAGAGATCAAAAACGAGCAAATACCTATCTGATATTTCGGTAAATACAGTAATTTATTGCTTTAAACAAAATAGTTTTCAATTCATTTAAATCATTAAAATATATTTTTTAAACCTAATTTATAAAAGCATGAATACTCAGGAATAATTGCTTTTAATATTTCTGTGATGAGGTATTTGAATGTGCATGCCACAGTTTTGTAATTTTGCACCTTAAAATTTATAAATATTTTTTTGTAATTAAGAGTAGATAATAGTAGAGTAATAATAGAGTAGTATTCTACACATGTTAACATAAATGAAAGAAGTTATATTTGTTGGCACAATTTGATCTAAAAGTTCCAATTTCACACTATTAATAAACCATTTTGCTTCAGACCAAAAGTGTACCGCCCTCCACCTCCATTACAAGGAATGGAATTTGTTATTGGTAGTGGAATTAAAAAAGATGAAAGAAAAAAAATCAAGGAGAGGGTGGCTAAATTAGGAGGGAAAATTGTTTCTAAAGTTCACGCAACTCTTGCGGCAGTTATTGCTCCAAAAGGTGAGTAAACACTTTCTAAGGAAATTTCATTTATTTTATTGTCCATCCTTTTTATTTTCTGTTGTCTACTTTCATTAGCTGTCGCAACTGTGGGTTTGCATGTAGAGTGTTAGCTCAGGAAGTTTTTCAAGGGATAATCATATTCAACTTTATAAGTGGGAAAACATCTGATTAGAAAATTCTTAATTTGAACTTTTCACACGTCTTTCTTAAAAACACTTTAATAAGGAATACTAATTTACATGTACATAACTAGAGCCTGGAAGTTTGCCTATATATTTCTTGTTTTACTATTCTTTCACTTTCAACAATAGGAAATGCATAATTATACTTCTGGAGTTGTTTTAGTAATAAATAATTAGAACTACTCACCTTGCCACAACACACTCAAAACATTCTAGCCATTCAAACCCACAGCCTTGGTGTAACATGGGCCCAATACAGCATGTACTGCGAGTCGGGCTCACAACTCGCAATGTCCTAGCGATGCATCTTTGATTGATGGCAGTACCAAACACCATTTGCAGGAAGTTTCACATAAGGCATCAGGAAGCAGAGTCATTAGTAAAAATTCATGTAGCATCTGGAGAGTGGTAAACATTTCCCAAAAATTATTCCACCCCCAGAAAAAGCAGAATACATCCAGAATGTGTTATACTTAAGTTGTTTTTTTTAATGTGATGCTTAACAACCATGCCAACTGTTGATGGTGTCACCCAATTGGGAGCTTAAATGTATTCAGTGGCGTGAGGTAGTCCTGTGTTATTCCATGCATCAAAGAACACAAAACCACTTCAAACATTTAAAGGTGGCTTGGAAGTGGTATGGTAGAAAATGCATAATATACTAGTTAAACTAAAAAATACTTCTGTAAGCTATAGATAACAAAATTTTATAATTTTTCTCCAGTTTTTTATACATTATTAACTAAGTACTAGAATTAGTATAGTCAAACATTTAAATGTGCTTAACATCAAACTCTTCAATTGTGCCTTGTAGTGTGTAATATCAAAAATTATCATCAGTTATCTTAATCAATAGTAAAGATTATATAACAGTAATAATAATTGGAACTTTTGTATCTGTCTAATGAGAGGTCAGAGAATGACTCATCGCATTGCTCTTATTTGAGCAAATGATCATTAATGTTTATTATTTTATTTATAGATGATGTGGAGAAAATGGGCTCAATAATTTCAGAAGCAGAACAATTTGACATTCAAGTTGTTCCAGAAGACTTCCTTGATGAAGTGGAAAAGACTCCAGCAGTTGATGTTATTGCAAAGAAGAATCTTGCTGATTGGGGATCAGATGTAAGACCCATTGCTCTTATTGTATAAAGGACTTTCACTCTTCTTCCCGTTTGACATTGTTAATTGGTCAATAAGCACAGTTTATTTTGTCAATGACTTATTTAATTTACTATTGAGCATCTGTATTAATGTCCTGACCCTTCCTTGAATTAAGTGATGTATTGAACTTCTCTGGGTGCCCACTGTCTTGGAAACCCAATTTAAGGAACTCTCTTGCAAGGAACTGAAGGGGTCAAATTGGAGAAATTTTCCTGTAGCTGATATAATTTGGTTACTTGAGGAAAATGTGATGTTCTAAGTTGTATACAATTTATTATTATTAAATTCAAGAAATACCCATTTTCCACTTCAGGTTAATGTGTTTCAACAAGAGCAGCAACTGGTTGATATGTGAGAAAATTTCATCTTTAAAAAATGTTGGCAAAAATTTCCTGCATTTGTAATAAGTCAACATGGATTACTATAACCCATGTATATTTTTACCATGTGTACTGTCCGGGTCTCAGTTTTCCGACCGCTGGAGAGGGGTCCTAGTTTCCGTGCGGGGCAAGCGGCAAGGTAGGAGGTGATGGCTTTCACTGCACCGCACAATGTCACGTGACTTATCGCAACCGTTCCAAGAACATCGGAGTTAGTTAGTTCGCTTGTGGCAGGACCGGAGTGTTAACGTGTGAAGACCATTAGTTTCTCATCATGGCAAAGAGAGTTACTAACACTACTATACACAGCGAGTGTCACAAAATCATTGCCCGTGTGATTCAAATATGTGATAAGGAGAAAGAAGATAAATGTTTACATTTACCTTTAATGAAAGCGAGTGAAGGAACCTCCGAATACACAGGAGTTGGACTCGCCACTATCAAAGCCAATGGTATGTATCACCATTGCAGATTATTGATATGGTACCATTCAAATCTCTTGAAATGGTGTAAAAACAATTGACTAGGCTTAATCTGTAAATGGAAGGTGATCTCGTGATTTTTAATGAAAAATTCCTAATCTTATGTTCAGGTAAATACAGTATCAATAAACTACATTGATCAGTAAAACCTGACATTGCACTTAAAATATCACTAATAAGTTTGATAGATAAAATTGTCTTTGTTGACAGAATCATTGTATTTGATTACATAATTCAAAAGTGGGTTAAGTTGTCATCTTGGGCACAATCTGTGAGATTTCAAGCCAAATAGCCAGACAAAAATTGTTGGTTTTTATATCATCTAAATAAACATATTTGAAAAAGGCAGTTATTTTGAAAACACAGATACACACTCCAATTTGATTTATGTAGATTCATTATTTTGCGTGCATCTAAGGTATCATTTCAGTTCTTTCTCTTCTCTAGAGTTGTTAATAGCATGTTCTCACATATTTCATGCTGTTGTAAATGTTTGGTGGCATTAAGTATGCTAGTTGCAATTCTCTGACCCTTCCTAAAAGATACAATCGACTCTGGTTATAGTGAACTTTTAGGGTCTAATTTTTCGTTCTCTATATCTGAGGATATCAAAATTAAACAGAATTTCTCCATAACGATTAATTTAAAGATTGATTCTCCATAACGATGGAGAAATAGCAAAATACATTAAGAGCACAAATGAAAATTTTAACATCTTTATTTGTGCTTAAAAAATCAATTTCTTTTCAATTGTTTGCTTCATACTTTTTCAATAGTAATTTCTCTAAATCCTCCACAGTTCGTGCACTCTCCATATTCGATTCTGTATTGTCCTCTGTGTCTAAGTGTCATAATGCAGTTTTGACACCTTTTAACCTCTTGAACTGTTGGAATAGCATCCCCTCTCTGAAAGTCCTTTCACTCCCCTAATAATATAATAAGATGCTTTCGGTGGGATGGCAGAAGCAGCTAATGAAACTGATCGCTTTCCCACACGGCATGATGGATATCATCAGGTTGTCAGTCGCATGCTTTGTATGGCCTACATAGAACTCAACTCATTTTGCCTTGCGGAATATCAAGTAACAACTAGATTGATATGGAAATAAGCAATCATGCATTGCCACTGCCACTTGTAGCCCACGCAGGGCACGGCCTTTGTTTCTGCAGTGAAACTTAAGAAGCATAGGTATGTGGCAGTAAGGTGCCCATTCCCACTACTTATATTATGGCCTTTGGTCAACATTTTTCCAAGCTGCCTAGGGTTGGAATTTGTAGCACTGAGGCAATATATTCTTTTCCAGAAGGGCGTTCATTTCCAGGTCGTTATAATTCCTATGTGCACTATAGCTGAGGTTCAGTTTCACTATAAGAGTCTTCTGATGCTTTTTTGTTATGTCAGTGACTTAAGTTCACTATAACCAGAGTCAACCGTAGTTTCTTTTTGAAATATATGAACCAATCTACAGTGATATATTCAACTCCTGGTGTTGAGAGTGTTGGAACAAATTTGTAACTGCAGATGAGTGCAAGTTAAAAAGGCCTTCCTCTTGACTCGCAGAGCTGTGTTTGCTTCCTCAGTAGAAGCATTAACTTGAATTTCCCTTTCAAGATCTTTATTTACAATAAAATCCATGTCTTTCGAGAGTGTGTTCATTAACATTTTAGAGTTTTATACCATCTGACATAGTGGTACAGATTTTCATAAGTAGACATATATGACGATGCGATTTGATTTTTAAGCACGATGAGTGTTGCCATGCATTTAGGTGGTCTGGTGTTGTGTTGTAGGACAAACGATTAGTACGTTTTGGTGCTTGACGGGTAGTGAGTCACAGTGAAGCGTGTATGTAGTTTATATTGATCTAAAATATGTGTGGGAGATACAACTTCAGAAAAATGCCAATAGTACATGCAAAGGCATGAAAATGTTAAGACTTCAAATAATTATATATAATACAGTGAATGAAATTTTTTAAATAGCACTACACTAGATTAAATATAGGTATTTTATAGCTTTACATATGTTTTTACCATACTAGATGAAGTACCATATTGACAGTGCTACTGCTGAATTGAGAAAGTAGTAATGCATTCTTCTGGCTCCATTTAATTATTAGTTAAACTTCTTAATTTATTTAAAGTAATATAGCCCACCAGGAAAGTCTCTCTGCATCGAGCTGAGTCAGGGTCTGCCATTAATTGCATTTATGATGGTTGCATAGATAGATCACTGGGAAACAAGTGACAACACTTCTAGCATCTGTTTTGATTGTGGTAAACGTAGAATTTAAGTTTTCTTTTGTTACAAGTTGCAGCTCATGCTACCAACATAATTTCTGTTGCTAGCTCTCTCCCCACCAATGTGCCACTCTGGATAAACTTTCCCAGTACATTGTACATTATTGAAAAAAGCTATGTGTAAATGAACACTCGTATTCCATTGCAAATTTCAAACAAAAGACTATTTATAAATGTCAGTTATTATCATTTGTTTTGCTTTCCTCACTACCTGTTCTTCAGTAACAAAATATTTTCTTTAAAAAAGTTAGTTGTTGATAAAAGAAGTGTAGTTTGCAAATGTCTTTGAAAAATTAATGTTTTTCTTTTCTTGGGAAAAAGAAAAAAAAAAAGATACTACAGAAAATTACTTCCCAAGCCGAAAGAAAGCCCATGGGATTTCACAATCTCTTCTTATTCTCTTTACTTTTCTTTTTGTTCTTTATTTTAAGAGTTGTAGTCTAGAATGTAAGTTATTCACACCCTTTTTCTTTTGCTTCTGAAACCATTGCACACTATAATTGCCTGAAATATCACAAGAGTCCATAAATGGTCACATAGCACCTTGAGACACTTCTCTATCAACAGTTCCCTTAAGTTTGCGTAGGCAGGAGCCGCAATACTTGGAAATCAGCATGGCACTTCTTGTCAAACTGAGTAAGTTACAGATAATAACTGCCACATACCCCTGGAGGTTAGACAGGGAAATTTCCCTATCATACTACTGGGCTAAAATACTGTGAGACCACAGTTTGCAACTAAAAGGTTAATGGAACGAGATAGTTTGGGATTATTTTTATCGATGTAGAGAACTTTTGTCTGTATTCAGAGAAGGTATTGCAAGTTTCAGTCCAGTTTGTCATAATATCGGGATCTTTCTTTAAGTCTTCATGTGCAGTTATAGGATTGGTGAAAAGTGTTGTATCATTAGCATAACATTTGCAAGGCAAAGATAGCTCGTTTCCCTAGTCACCCCCATCGTGTTGTATTACTCAAAGAGCAGGGACCTCAGAACACAATTTGAGGCACTCTGCTTAAAATGACTGATAGGTAGGTAGGTATTGTTTATTCCTAACTTAAAAAGTTTTGTTTTTTACTCTCTTATCTTTGCTAGTACTATATCCCTATATAGTAATCTAGTGACCTTCATCGATCTCTCCATCACTCACAGTTGGACAACTTCCACTCCTCCGACCATGACAAGTGAGGTGTCATTCAACATGTTTTGGTGGGGAAGTGATCCGTTTTTGCAGATCTGTCCAAATATTCTAAGAAATTTCTCCAAAAAACTTGCTTTTTGACATTGGAAAATGCACATTGATTGACTTGTTTGTTGTGCACCTACAGGGGGGTTATCAATACCTTATTTGATTCCCTTCGGCAAGTCAAAACCAATTGACTCAATTCTTAGCCAGCTCTGACAAAATTTTTCTGAAATAATTCTACCAAAAGACACGTTTTTCATAGTTTTGATGCACGTAAGAGTACAATGGTGAAACTCTTTGAATTACTTTTCTGTCTTTCAGGCATTTACAAGAATCATTGTCTTAATTCATCTGATTGACGATAAACCTGATTTTGTTATTAAAGAATGAGGCAAGAATTTTAATCCAAATTTTGTCATGTAACTTTCTGTACCTAAAAGTGGATTAGCCAGGCAACTTAATATATTAACTATTTTTTTTTCCATTATAAACTTCCAAAGTGCAAATAAAGCTTTTTAACAAATTGATAAATTTTTGATAAATTGTTCTTGTCTAAGTAGTGTAAATATTTTCTGATATTGTTTCAGGTTAAAGGTCGAATTCCTGAGACGAAGTCTGTCCCCAAGAAATCTAAGAGTGGCAGTAAGTAATATGTTATGATAGTTTAAATAAGTTAACTGGTAAAAATTAACTGAGAAGTGTCATTTTCTTTATTTCTGAAATGTATTTGATGTCTTTTTTCTGACTTTCAACACTGCTTTGTGTTCATGCAGGTATGTTCACTAAGAGTATGCCTTCAAAAGTAAAGCTACGCTTAAAGGGAGGAAATGCAGTGGATCCAGATACTGGTCTTGAAAATATTGCTCATGTTTATCAGAAAGACAAAGATATCTACAATGTTGTTCTGGGAGTAACTGATATTCAGAGTGGCAAGAACTCGTTTTATAAGTTGCAGCTTCTTCAAGCTGATAATGGGAACAGGTAACCAAATTGAAACCCTTTATTTTTTTTAAATATTAGATTCATCTTGGCTCACCAGATAATGCTGCATCTATGACAGGTTTGCCATCATTTCGGACATCATGTCTTAGCCTTCTTCAAGTCTGAAATATTATGCTAGCCTGCAGTGGCTTATCACTGATTTTACTTTCTTGTATATGGAGTCTACAGAAAGTATGTACATAGAATACAGAAAGTTTTGTATTAGGAAAATCAGGGTTAAAATTTAATGGAAAAACACATTTTGGGGTCCTCTGTTACCCCCCTTGCTGTTGGTTTTTTCTTTTATTTTTCATCTTCTCTTCATCCTTCTTCTTCTTCTCCTCTGTGTACAACACTGGCACCTAAATTGTGCAGAGGATTATTCCCAAAGTTAATATTTCCCGATTGCTGTTGTTTGGCTCAAGGCTCTGCAAATTTAAATTAACCCATTTAAGTTTAAGAGTACTTTACATGAAGACCCTGGGACATTCTCAGAATTTGGGTGTTAAAAAATGATGTGCATTATGTTTTTAAGTTTTACAATTAACTTTGCATACAAGATTGAGTATTATTAAAATCTTTGTAATTTGTGTAAATATTTAATTTTTTTATTATTATGGTCATACAGTTTTCAATATATTTAAAAATTCCAAAACATGCTGTTGGTGTAGCTCCATTAAATTGACTTATATTTGTTTAGGCCCTCCTCTACTAGAAAAAAATTTTAATGTAATTTTTCATTTCACATAAACATTTTTGTACTCCATTGAAAATGAATAATGTGCCATTGGCTGATGGCAAAGTAACAAAACTTTAAGAACTCTTCAATTCAGTCAAACGTGAAATGGATCACCAATTTAAATGAATTTAACACATAATTAAGTTCATTATGCTACGCATTCAGAATTCTTTCAAATTCAATCAGCCATCATACTGCTTGTGTATATTTCACCAATATTCATTCCCGCCTGAGATATGGCATAATGTTCTGGGGAATTATGTCTTACAGCTTCCGGCCTTTTAGACTAAAAAATGAATCGTACAAATAATAAGCAAATCCATATCGCGTGATTCTTGTAAACTTTATTAATCTAGGAATTTTACTGATGTACCAATTTTACCTTATCTTTTGAATTACGAATCTGTGTTTTTTGTCAATGACTTAATCCAGGATGGGATAGTATTTCCAGCAAATGCCAATGTCTATAACTATAACACTCGATGTAGTAATCCTATTCATCAGAAAGTAATAACAGTTCACTATAAAAAATCCACATACAACACAAGCCCATTATTTTACAACATATTGCCAGATGACCTTAAACTGTTGAAACTTATACACAAGTTAAAGTCCCAAGTAAAATTGTTTTTGTTGCAAAACTGTTTCTATATAGTTGGAGACAATATAGAATAACTAGACAATATAGAAAGGGAGCAATATTAATTTTTACAATGATATTTAGTGTATATTTTTACAATGTATATTTTGGACTGTTTAATTCTAAATAACCTGTAACAAGTATTGTATCTCAGCTTCTGGGTCAATGACCTCATAAGATTTTTTGTCCAGTTTCTCTGATCCTTTGAGTGAATGCTGGGTTGGCCCCTTGATTTGCATCTGGTCGTTAATGTAACTTCATTATCTTTGCACATGATTCTCCATGTTGTCATGGAAGGAAGTTGATTCCTTCATGAAGGCCACAATGAGGGATAAAAATGAAAATCAACAGCTGATTTGCTGATCACTTTGTGGAAAACCCAGTGAATTTCAGAAAAAATACAGGGAAAATAAATTCGGGTTGTCAGTGGTCATCCTGTTTGCCCTTGCAAATAGTTTGTATTCACCAGAGCGAATATTTTGTATCATTTCTTGCCAAAAGCGCTAATTTTCTTCAATATTTAGATTTTAACTTGTACGTGGCTTAAGGTAGGGATCCCAGAATTAAGAAAACATGCACAAGAATTTTACATCATCCTTTAAAAATGTAAGCGATTTTTAGCTGGATATCAAATTGACCCTCTGAGACTCGACAGCAAAAACTAGAAATAATATGAACTATGCCCAAAAAGCTTTGTCTACTGTGTGGGAGATATCTGAAGGGGAGGAACACTGTTGCCTCCTGGGGTAAGTCGTGCGCTACACTTTGGGAGACCAATGACCATAGTAGGTGGCACACTGGAAAAAACACATCAATCAGTTAAGCAGAGAGCATTTTCACCATCATTGTTCAGTGAATTGTGATACATAGTACTTTGTTTGACTTCTTTACCATTTTAAGCAGATTCTACGCTGTACTATTTCTGAATGAAATCCATTAGTGTTTTGTTACAAATTGATTCCATGTTTAGGTTCTGGTGTTTCCGTGCTTGGGGCCGAATTGGTACAACAATAGGGGGGAACAAATTAAATGAAGGGACATTGAATGAAATGTTACAAGAGTTTAAAACTGTCTATGAAGAGAAGACTGGTAACATGTGGGAAGATAGACACCACTTTGTCAAAGTACCAGGCAAAATGTACCCAGTGGATGTGGACTACAGTGATGTAAGTACTATATATATATTTTTTTAAATTTTCTTTCTTACAAAGTCAAATTGGGTACATTTATCATTTTAATGTCTTTTTTTGCAGGGTAATGATGAAGCATTAAATGATATGACATCAGATGTTCCCTCAAAATTGCAAAAACCAGTTCAAGAACTAATCAAATTGATGTTCGATGTGAATGCCATGAAAAAAGTCATGCAGGAATTTGAGGTGTGTATTTGCTGATTATAACTTGATTTACTCGGCTAATAGAAAAGATCCCACTATTTTTCATCTTCATCTGCAATTAAATTTTTGGTTCCATTATTTCATATTTAAATTTCTTTTTAGAAATTTGACTATAAGTTGTGAAATGTTTGAGAAGATGAAAAAAAATATATTTGCAAAATGTACTTCTTACACTTCTTGCTTTTGTAGGACTTTCTGAAACCTTATGAGATAAACAATCCATTTCAAGTCCTCACAGTTTGTGACTTGTTAAAAATTTGAAAAGATTTCATTGAGATTTTAAAATAATTATTCAAATTGAAGTAAAATAACACTTGTCATTCTTGTCGTCGTTTTGGGACTCCCTCCTACCCTATGGTGAAAAGTATTTTAGCGCTTCCATAGACAAACACTTCCTGGCAAATTCATCACGATCTACATTTCCTTTCTTGGTTAATAGAGCATTTGAGGGGTTGAGGTGTTGTTCATAGACAGGAGATCCACAGCAGGCAAGGTTCCTAAGTGGAATGCATCATATTGTCTCGTGAGTGACCACTGCGGTCTTGGCTTGCGGACCCTTTCACCTGCTGTAAACTCAGAACACACACCTTCTACAGTCCATCATAAGTGCTTCATGCTTCACTCTCACATTTAAAATACACTTGTCAGAAAGATGGGGCCTCGCCTAAGAGTTTAGGCAGGATCTTGCTTGCATGTGCAGAGCGCCTGTGGCAGTACTGTAGCCAGAGGCGATATGAAGAAACTTATAATAAAGATCTTTTTACAATATTATCAAACTCAAAATAACCAACCAATTTAAATGCAGCCATATATTACTTTATTGAAAGGATTAAACCATTCAGAACATATGTTTTGGCCTTCTTCAGGAAATGTGAAAGACCTTGTAGGTAAACATAACCATACAAAAAGTAATGGTATGAGTCTCGCACCACTAACTTCCATCCTACATTCTGTATTCTTATACCATCACTACAGCTCTGGTACTGTGTTAATATTGTAAAATAGTGGCTGTCTACCGTGAGACTCCAACATTTTAAATGCCCATTTCCTTTTTATTTCAAGTCATTGTTTGAATTTTCATATTAGTTTTCAGTTAGATAAACTCAAGAAGTTTATGTATTAACCTTGGTAAAAGTTTGCTATAGCAGGAGATGCAGCAGAAGCAATTTCTAAAATGGAGATTGCAAGTGTGTGTGCACAGTGTATGGTGGTATGCAGCACCAAAATCTGTAATTCGTGTGCAATGAAACTATTATTGTGTATACAACAATAATCTGCCGCCATTTACGAGCATGAAGAAGTGGTTGTGGAAATCAAAGCATCCACGAAGAGGTTTTAGATAATGTGTGTAGATTGTTTGAAAGAAGTACAGCGAAGTCTACTAGACAAGCAGCAAGAGAACTAGGAATGAAATTGTCAATGATTCACACTGTTGTTCACTGTCAGTTGTGCTCGCATGCATTCAAGTTGCAACTTCTTCAGGAAATCAAGCCTAATGACCAACCACAGCGAAAAACATTTGCGATTTCTATTCCCAATCTCAATTTCACATAGCAAGTGCATAAAATTGTCACAATGTGCAAATTTGAGGTTCAGAAAACCCTCGTGCATTTGTAAAGCACATGCGAGACAGTCCAAAAGTTATTATGGTCTTCTTAACAATCGAATTGTTGGCCTATTTTTGTTTTTTATATTTTTTTTGTTCTTCCTTTCTTTTTCTTTTCTTTCAAAAGTGCACTGCAACTGCAAACTGTTACTTGTATACATTAACTTCGACATGCCACAAATTGCAAACATGCAGCTGACAAAAAAGTTTCAGAAGGATGGTGCCTCACCGCATTGAACTATTCTTGTTTGCAATATTCTGCATGCTACATTCCTCAATCACTGGATTGCCCTACGCGGCTCAATTTCTTGGCTTCCACAATCCCCTAAAACCACCTCGTTAATTTCTTTTTATGGTGGTGCGTCAAAGATACTTTACTCTAGAAAAGTTAATGACCTATGAAAATTTAAACAATGCATAAGAGATGTTGTAGACTTTGTCACAGTATAGATGCTACACCTTGCAATGCATGAAATTGACTACAGACTCTTTGACATTGTTCTTGCAGCCAGAAGCATTCGTGTGGAAGTGTACTGAATAGAAATGAAATGAATGAATTGCATTACACTGTAATTAAATTATGATATTCATGTATAAATTATGAAATTAAAATTATATTTTCCACTATGATTGTTTGAAATATTGAAGTTGTGTAGCTGACACTCTGTATAATAGATTTGTAAAATTTCAGTTGGATCTGGAGAAGATGCCTTTAGGAAAACTTAGTAAGAGACAATTGCAACATGCGCTACAAGTTCTAACAGACCTCCAGGAACTTGTCAAGAATAATGCTAGTCATTCACAATTTGTTGATGCTTCCAACCGCTTCTATACTTTGATTCCTCATGATTTCGGCGTAGATGTCCCCCCTGTAATCAACACAGAGGATATGATTAAGGTGAGACTAATTGCATGTATTTGTTTAAAATTTATGTGCATACCCTGCATACCCATAATTCTGAGTGCTAATTTACTAAACATGATTAGTGATACTTTTGATATTTTGTTGTATATTCCTACTGGTAATTTAATAAACTTTTAAAAGTATAAAATTATGAAATTTATAATTTTAGAACAAAAATTTATAAAACTGTTTTAATATATTATCCATAATGTACATGAAATGTTACAAATATTTTCTTGCAGCAAAAATTAGAGATGGTAGAAAGTCTTATGGAAATGGAAGTAGCATACAGCCTTTTGAAAACTAGTACGTCAGATTCTAAAGGTGATGCTCACATTCTGGATAGCCACTATGAAAAACTTAAAACTGACATTGAAATTGTGGAGAAGGATTCAGAGGAATTTGTATTATTGCAGAACTATGTTAAAAATACTCATGGTGCTACACACACAAGCTATGAATTGGAGATTTTGGAGGTAAATTTCCTGATTCTCATCTCATTGCATGTGGTATTTACACAATAGACAATATTCTAAAATTCTTATTTATTACATA
>BOPP01000058.1:1122041-1143294 GCA_017312745.1 Gryllus bimaculatus | reverse complement strand
GTGTGCAGCCGGAGTTATTTTATCTTTATATTTATATATATATATATATATATATATATATATATATATAACATAAAAAAACTTTTTTTCTGTTGGGAAAAGAGGGATTTTTGTATTTTTTTGGAATACTTATTTTCAAAGTAATTAAAATAAGAAATTACCATAATTTAGGCAGGCCCAGAATAATATTCTGTTCTCTGAATACATTTTCAAAGTTTATTGATGAGCAGTCATGTAATCTTAGGTACAGAGAATTAAATATTGCCATTTTTTAAGTTCCTTTTCATTTCTTTGTGATTTTTCATTGACATTTGAATGATTGAATAATTTGAATGATATTTTAAAGTTTTTTAAAAATTGTTTTTTATGTAAGTATTTGTTTAGTAATTTGTTTCATTATATGAGTAACATGTAAAATTCTGTAAAGTGGTATGTTGTGTTGTTCAAGAGGAAGAAAATAGAAAATTCATATCTTAAAAACTGATTAGACCTATAATTTTCATTTAAAGTATTATTTTAAGTATTTTTGTCTTTAGGTATGAACGTCATGCTGCTGATTACATAGAGAAATTACCAAAGAATCATCACAGCTGTAAAGGTCTTGGACGAACAGAGCCAGATCCAAAGGCAGCAGTGGTTCGCCCCGATGGTGTGGAAATTCCTTTGGGCAAGGGTGTGCCTGTAAAGAAAGGCAATAATCTTTCCCTTTATTACAATGAGTATCCTTTTATATTGGTTAAGACATTTCTTTTTCATAATCTTTGTTATATTATTAATTTCATGTGTATTTTCTTCACACATCACATTTTCCTTCCATCTTCTTTTGTTATTGTGATTCCTAATGTAACTTAATAGCGGGCAGGCTTTTACTAACCAAAGATGTGTATGGTATCTCTGTTTCTGTTTGTATTCCTTTATATTAGAAACCATGCAACACCTTAACTTTATAAAATTTTATTTGAATTTCTTTTCTAGTTTTCTCTTCAAGAGAATGTCGTATAATCCCACATATTCTTTGAATGTTGTTTGTGTATTGGTAATATTTTTGTCTTCCTTGTATGTGTTGGGTTGGCAAAAAGTTCATTTGGTTTTTAGGTATGAAAGAAAACACAATTATTTGATACACCTCATTTCAACCAGTCGCATACTAACCATTGTTATTTACAACCGTTTGCCATCTTTCCACTGATTTCTTAATGGAATGGAATGTCTGATCATAGAATGTCTGTGGCTTATCGGCAAAAAATTGCTCCAAGATCATTTTATGGCCTCCTCATTGGTGAAGATAATTCTATTAACGGAATTTTGCATTGATTGCATAAGGTGATAGTCTGAAGGTACCAGTTCTGGTGAAGCAGGGGAATTAGGTAAAACATCCCAGCCAAGACATAACAGCTTCTGCCGGGTGGCTAACGATGTGAGGTCTGGCGTTGTTGTGCTGGAAGACAACACCCTTTTGACTAGTCAACACATTGTTTTATCCATTTTATTATTGAGCGTGAGCTTCACCTGCTGGAATTGCCCAGTCAATAGACCAGTCTCACATTCATGGGGGACAACTGTGAAGAAGAAAACAGAAAAACAAACTACTTTTATGTCCAGAAGCAAAAGAAGGAGCCATCTGAGCATTTACTTAATGGATCAGGGAAACTGAACAAAACCTAATCGAGACCGGATGCCAAAGTTCATTATTTGTTACTTAGAAAACACCCAAAGTCAGGTCTGGTGGAAAGGATAATACTAATATTTGCAGCAAGTTTCAATATTTCCTTTTTTGTGCTGAATTTTTTTGTGGAATGTTGCGAAAAAAACATGTAAACATAAAATGCATATCTGGAATAAATTAACATTAGAAGTATAAGAATTTACAACTACCAAGACTAACAAGAAGCAACGTATAAACATGAAAATGGTTTGGGGTCCCTGTTACAGAATCTTTGTTTAGTATTGTTTTTTCTTCCCAATACCAATCAGTCTGTCTACATGTAGTCAACACTTGCATCAAAACTGTTTACAGGGTTTTCTCCAAATTGGATATACTCCAATTACTCTCATCTCACCTAATACCCTGTATGTTTGAAATATTTTGAAATAATTTGGGGGGGGGGGGGTACGGGAGGTCCAATGGTATTTTCATGTTCATTAAAAACTGACCTTTGAAAAATTGTTAATGTTTTTATCTCCTTGGCTTAAGGATTTTCTGACGTGTGTGTGTGTGTGGGGGGGGTGTTTTTGTAATGAAATTCAGCTCATTTATAGTGACATTCTATCTATATGATTGATTTGTTTTAAAATTCTAGGTGACAACATTGTGCAAAAGCCAAAATGTTTGATTCACTGTTTCTTATGTTATAGCACTTAATACATGATGACGAACTGTCAAACATTTTCTAAGTGTATTTGTTTTGTAGTTACTGCATGGATTTTTCATTTTCCTTAACAATTCTTAGATACATTGTGTATGATGTTGCTCAGGTAAATATTCAGTACCTGCTGAAGATGGACTTCAAATACAAATATTAAGTTCCTAAAAGTTTGCTGTTGATGTTCACGTGTTGGTTCTCAACAATAAAGAATCGTCTCTTTTTAATGATGTACTCCGAAGTGTACTTTTCGTCTGTCCTGGTAATTTCTTTAAACAGTGTGTCAGTGTACAAAAAATGATCGTTAATTATTGTTACCATTAGGATGTGGAGTTTTCTGTGATGTAAAAATAAAGTTTTACAATGAACATCAACTGTTTATCATACTGTACTATTATGTAGTGAGTCAGGGCAGTCTCTAATCAGGAAAAATGGGAATCAAGGAAAATTCAGGTCATTTGGAATTGTGTATGAAAGAATTTTCTTAATAGTGACCAAATATTTCCTATGCATTTAGTTTTCTTATGGATTGTATAATCAAAGTATTATTTTATACTTATGCTTCATTGGAAAAGTGGCAAGCATGATAACTTGAGGAATGCCTTCATCCACACTATTTGTTCATCTAATGTTTTATGCCCTCTTTGAACATTTCGAGTATTCAGTTTATTGTTCTGAAAGTACCAAAGCACTTTCCACGTTAAAATATGTAATTGGTAAGTATGAATTCTAAATTTTGAAACTGAACAACAAAATCGTATGAAATGATTTCATGTAAAATATTTATAATTTATCTGATTAATTTCAGGGAATTTCTGTCTATGAATTAGATTTAAATGTTTCTTAATATAAATGAATCTCATAGTGACAACAAAGTATACATTTTGTATTTTTAAACAATGTTGAAAAATGTAGCGTTCAGATATGATATTTTCAAGGTATAATATCATAATATTTAGTTACCAATTGAAGCACTACCATTAGAACATTGTGCATCTCACTTGTTAAAGTGGAGTTCTGGTGGATATACACTGATATGTGATTTTATGAGCCCATTAACCCTTTGCATTCCTACTGTAAGTGTGGCTTGTTTTGCAACACTTCTTCACTGATATTTTCTCACTCAACATATAGTTTTCTTTCTTTCCTGAGCTCAACATTTATTTGCATTTTGACTGGATTTGCACAACTGTGAAGTAAACAGTTGGTAGATTTTACCTTGCTCTTCTTATAAATTTCATATTGTTAGACGGTTTATTAGGCTACTAATTTACTATACTTAAGTTGTAATAAACTAAATGGACATATTACATATCTTGTTAAGGCAGCTCAATGGTTCCAGTGCAACTATCCGAGCAGGAAATCCAAGGACACAAATTTTGTTGAGAATGAGAGGCACCATCCCTCAGAGAACATCTGAGTGCAAGCAATGATATTACATCATTTCAATTTGTAAGACAGTTTATTAGACTTAAATGGTTAGAAATGTGGTGATGTGAACTAAACTCATATTCATTGTTTCTTTTCCAAAATACTTTTTCTTTGGTAATCCAAAACTTCACCAATGCGTTGTGAGAGCCATTGTAGCAAATCAGCAGGATTTAAATAAAGACCAGGCAGGAACTCAGGTTATGAAGAATTCTGAATGCAAAGGGTTAATGTGTGAAGCTTGAAAAAGGTGTATACGAACTGAGAAATACTTGAATTTGGAAGGAATAATTTTTAATGTAATAACTCTTGTAACTTTTTCATTGTCATTCTTTTGAAGTGCGGGATATACAGCATTCAACATATTTTTGGCTATTGTATTTTGAAAATGGTGAGAACCTGATTCATCTGTAATTTATTCACTCTTTTGTTCAATTGTGTACCTTCACTGGCAATTGAAATATTGTGATCCTCATGAATTTTCCCGTTTAGATTAGCTGTTGCTAGAGTTAATTATTTCCTAAATGAGAGACAGAACTGAAGTAATTCCTTAAAAGAATACTAGCAATAAATTCCCGATTCTTTTATTAAAAAACGCTTGGATAGTGTATTCTAAAAGACGGTGAGATTCATGTTCTCCATTTAGTATCTAAATAATTTTGAAGAATTTGTACCTTTACGTTTCATATTTGTAGTGGTGTCTTGTGGTTTATAGTTTAGATCATTGTGAGTGTTTGATACAAACAAGCTTTGTGATGCCATAAAAGTGTGTGATAATATTTGTTTTGTGAATGATCCCTGTGCCTAATATCAAGGTAGGAAGTTAGACTGGTTACTTGTACCATAGAAGAAATCGAAAACATTACATCTAGTTGACGTGCTTTGTTTGCTGCACAGAATAAGTTATGTGCTGCTGTTATTTCATAAAATCTTTGCAGTATGTTGGCAAGAAATGAGTAGTTATCTGCTGTCAATCTTGAATAACCTTTTTATATTAAAACTTCAAGTAGAGTATTCTGTTGTATTTTTTCACCTTTATTTTTAAAAGTATTTCTGTCGCCTAGGAGTTTAACCACTGCCAAACATCTTTTGAAAAGCAACCAAAACTATAACGCTCTCCTGCAATTCCACAAGAAGGCGATATTTTAATGCCAAGTGTTCATGTAATTCCGCTGATTTCTCCTACCAGATGCTTCATCTAGCGCGGTATTTATGAAATGTGTCTCAAGGTCAGTCGCACTTCCTTCTGCAGTCTTCACAGTAGCATATACTTGCTGGTGGCAGTGCATTTCGCGTCTTCTCTTCTGTAACGCTAGATGTCGCCTGATCGCGACAGTATCAGACACTGCTTGATCATGTGACATCTAACAGCACGACCGAGGAAGACGAGAAATGCAGTGAAGATAGGCCATGAAAGATAGAATAATAAAAGCCTCGCTTTATACTTGTAAACATTGGGTCTCTTGTCGTAAATCTAGTTACGGTGTCATCCAATCGGAATCTTGGATGACACAATAGTGACGTGATTAGAAGACACCATAACATGATCTGTCAAAGGGCACTGAATACATCTAAGTTTAACTTCACTTTTATCTCCGTTAACGAGTTTATTGAGCAATAAGAATCCAAGGTATAGAAGAGGAACGGATAGAAATGGCCAAAAATTATGGACATCGAAGAAGAACACGAGCTCGTGGTTTCTGAGCCACAAGCGTGAGCGTGTAATTTATTAATTCCTTCAACTTTTGAAGTCATTAATCCCATAAATACCGGGCATGTTGTAACCTGGCGGGTAGCAGTGTTCCTGTAGATGAAATCCGGCCCCAAACTTCGTGTGAGCTTGTTGGGTATTCTCCTTCAAATATCGTTGTAGAGCACCGCTCCAGCTGCAACAAACTCTAAAAACCATCAGTTAAAAATTTAAGTCGACTACACCCAGTCGTCCGAACTTCCGACTGGATGACGGCAGTCCTCTATGCTTCCAGCTCGTGACGTTGCAGGGACACAATAAGCTCCCGTCGTGTTGTGTAATGAATGTAAGAGTTGATGTGAGTGTAAAGGTTGAAGGTGGGTTGAGGATTTGCCTGACAATTAAACCACAGAACAATCTACCGATCAGGGCACTCAGTCGCCAAATAAAGTGAAAGTGGAAGATGGCCAACGTTGGTGCTAACTGAGCTACCTTAGCCAATGATTTAGCATTGCAGAGAAAGTTAATGTTATGGCGAGATGGTGCGTGTATTCATGGGTGTAGCCATTGGAGAGGCAACTCCACCTATGCCCCATGGCGGCTTGTGCTTAAGTTACACGTTTACACAACTTACAGATAATCGAAAAATGTATTATACTTTATAATATACATTTCCCTTTTAATAGCAGGCAATATTAAAGATTTTGCAGCAATATCGATGTTTTTGAAGTCCTTTTGAAGCCAAAGAGCAGTATCTCCGGGGTCTGGTGCTCCCCCAATTCACGCCCTTGGCTCCGTTACTGCGTTTACGCTTTGGCCCTATGCTTCAGCATAGGGCAACCAGTCTTCAATAGATGGAGGATCTAGTCGCCGTGCGCGGCGCCCGAGGGGAACACCAATTTTCTGTTGTCTGACACTTGCTGCAACTTCATGTTGTGAATTTCGCGTGTTATTGAAAGTACACAAGTGCAATCAATTATATATAACATTGCAATGTTTTTTGTTTTTTTTTTGTCTGGAGAATTTATTTTTATTTGATGTTAGGTTTGATGAGTTCTTGGTGTTAGATTGGCCATTCTGAAAGTTCCTTTCAGTCTTTCACAGTGTGCACCTTTTCGGCACCAGCAGTGGTTACGGTCTAGATCGTTGTGAATACGAGTGTGTGGAGCAGATCATTATTGCAATATATGCCATGGTAGTGAAATTTTCGAAATTTAATTTTTGTTTGGGCCCACAGCAAAGCAAAAAAATATAATTTTATTTCATACGATGCAAGCCAGAACAATCGATTTGTAACCGGCACAGCGCCCGACCGTTGCGTCGTTTAGACCACGCCACCGGATGCCGTCCACGGCTTTCCCAGAAACACACGTGCAAGCCTCGCCTCCCTCCGTCCGTTAGCAGTTTGCAACGGACGAAACCTCCCAGAACGTTCTATCGCCAAATTCAAATGGCTAATTGTGATTGGACACTGCCATCTCCTCCCCCTAAGCGCATGAAAACTGGCGATCTAACGATGCTTCCGTCGTTAAACCGGCAATTCAGTTCTGCTGCAACCAGCGCGCGAGCCACACGTGGCCCGTGTTGGCAGGCTCCGTGTGTAATTAACATACGTAAAAGTGTTACTGTCCAACCTCGGGTTGTTCTTTCAAGTGTACGGTCTATGTAGTGTAGGTTATCTGCATTAGACCACTTGAACATTCAGTTTTCGTGCAATCTCGGGCTGCTCCCGATTAGCACGCGTAAAGTAGCATCTATTCGTGCGAAGTAGAGCTCCACCCAATTCGTGCGCTGCAACCAATTCCATCTGTGCAGTCTATGCAATGCAAGTTGGTTGCACTAGACCACTCGCACCAGGAAATTTACTAGTACTGTGCTCCAGCTATTATGTACTGTGATATTGTAACTGTGCCATGTAATCAAGTGCTAAAGTACAGTGATTATTAAATGCAGCTGTACAAGAACTTTTTTTCTGCCAATCCAGAACTCCTACATAAATCTTCCCTGAGCTATCAAAGGGTTTCGAGACTGCTGTGCTCCGCCTATCGTATCAATACAGTCCACTCAAAACGAACCAGAATTGAGCGCAGTAACCCGAACAACATGCATTGTGCATCTTCCTCCAAGGCGGTGTTTTGAACCGAGGCACCACCGCCTAACTGCGGTCTCCGAACCTCGTATTGTAAAACCTACAAGTGTTATTCATCAAATACCAACATACGTAGTATAGCTGAAAAATCTTAAGACCTTCGTGCCAAATAAGTAATATTCCATTTAAAAATGGAGTTAGTTTAAAATAAAAAGTGCTAAGAAAAGTTAAAAACTACGACTGAAAATCCTTTTGTCCTGAAACGTTCGGTGAAAATATTACCTCGACCTCTTGAATCGTTTAGAAACACTTCGAGGTGGTAGTTTTTATTGACTAACCAAATATGAGGCGCTCAGGATAATAGCAGATCCCAACAGACCTCGCATTTTCAGTTAGTAGTATGACGGTAAACTCCTATATTTCTCTCATATGCTGAAATATCAAATGAATTGGGACATAGCAAAATCCTCAAATTCCACCTTCAAAAATTTGTCCGGAGTGAAAGAACGTGAACGAAAACAAAAATTCATTTTTCTCAAAACGTTCTTTGGTTGGGATCTGCCGTTAGTATTCTGAACGCCTCGTATATTCAATGCTTTTCACTATGTAGTTTTATCATTAAATTGAATTTTCGTTTGTTACCTGTCCTTTCTTTATTTGACGAAACCTAATTGAGTAACAATTTTGTATTTACAATTATGCAATTATTCAGACATTAATAACACCTTATTGTATCATTGGTTTTATAGTGTTTTTTTAATAATATGAAAATAATACAACATAATAATAAATGTTTATCTAATAATAATATCAGGTAGACCCCTCCCCGTAAAAAAAGATCTGCTGGATCTTAATTGAGAAGAGGCTACGAGATACCATATGGATGTATGTAATGGTTCAAGACAGACGTAGGTATTATGCCACCTTCATATTCCGGGAACTTCAGGAACTTCTTTGAGAATTTCCCCAGGAGAGCGGCAGGTACTGTGACGATAAGTAAGTGCTGGAAAGTGTGAGGCAGAACCGAAAATTTAGCCATAACTTATACGAGAAAGACTGTGCTAATTTGTAGCACCGCTAGTAACTTGTAAACCCATGAATAGTATACGGAGTAATTCACCTTCTAATACACAGTTCAGTCACTAAAAAGTAAATCTAAAAAAAAGGTCATGCACATTTTTTTTGTTAAACGAGCAGTTTTCGTGTAATTTCTTCTTGAAGTTAATGCAGTTTATATAAAAAAAATATTTTCTCAAAAATCAACAAACCAACTAATCTATAATTTTTTCTTTAGTTTTGTCCCCCCACCGTTCTCGTGTCAAGCGTTGTATCAGTGATCGCTCCGCACAGTGCAGCTCAGCTGGCGCCGCCCAGTGAAGTTTCTACTCGTACTTGTTATGTTCTTGCGTCGACCACAGAGCTGTTCGCATTGCTGCGCGACGAGCAGTCAGTTCTCGACTTGGGTTAAGCCCAACTTGCTCTCAGCATTGGAAATTCGACTCGCACTCGAAAGGTATCACAGTGCTGTCTAGAGCTCAAATCACCCTCGCCCTCCCGTGTGTGTGTGCGGCGTACCTCGTCCTAGATGTCTCCGCAGCGCATCATCACTACCGCCACCATCATCAAGTCTTCCACGAGTCAACCGTCAACAGCAGGCACTAAGGTCAGACCCGACAACACGCAGTCTCAGCAACCTTCAGGTAAACGGCGCCAAACGCAAGGCTAATTGTCCCCGCTGCGAAATGAGTGTACCAGTCAAGAATAGATTTGCTCCGTTCGGGCATGAGATGGATGAAAATCATGAGGAAAATCCCCAAATTTCGATCGACCGTAATGAGTCTATGGACAAGAAAACCACTCCCCAATATTTATTCATGAAATAACAAACTACAAAGAACTTAAATTAATAGGTTAACCTCAAATATTGGAGAAACCTTTGCCACCCGAATAAAAGGAAAATCCGTTTAAACTATTCTTAACTCAATAGAAGTCTTCAGAAAACTATTCTCTTTCTCGAGCAGAATATGTGCCTGTGTCAATGTTCAGAGACCATCAGTCAATAACTTCAGTAATTCGCGGAGTGCCAGTTGACTATGAAGAGTAAATTGCTGATGAACTTAACAAGGCTAATATAAAGAATGTAAAAGTAACCCGCCTCCTAAGGTTAGAAAAATCTCCAATGCTATTATGTGAATGGCAAGTCAATCCTTGAAAAATTATTTACGAACATATTGCTCGTAACATCAATAGACTTTTCAGTGCCGCGGTGACAAGTTGAACTTCCCGAAATCGATTTTCCGCAGCAATACACAATTTTCTCTATACTATGAATATATTCTGTATATTCGTAGGCATATGAGAAAGTAATAAAAAATAGAGATAACTAGTGGTGCTACAGAATTTATCTTTCTACTTTAGTTTTCTACTAGTTTTCTAATTTCTTTCGTCTCTCCTACCGTTTCTGTCTTGCCACATACTTTTGACAGCTGTAATTCACTGCCGCCCAAACTACATTTTTAGATTTATTTCGGTTTATTACCGAAATATTACTTTAAGAGTATAAAAGAGGAGTATAACCTGGTCCACAATGAGAATTTTAATTGAAAAATTTGGAGCCTTTTTTAAGAAAATTCTATTTAAGCGTTACTGTAAATGCGAAATTTGACGTTTATTTTTACAGAAAATATTTTAGTTTTCGAAAATATTGATCGGAATTAATTTGAAACCCTTCCACTCACAAATGCAATACTGCTTACAAATTGCTATAAATGTGTATATTAACGGCATGAAAGATATTTTAAAACAGATTGCATTTGTGTAATTTTTGATGAAAGAAAACTATACAGAAAAATTAATCTTATGCTATTTCAAAGAGTACAATTAGCACTATATTCACGAAAAGTCTGAAGAAACAATTTGGAGCAGTTTTCAGAAAATGTACTCGTAACTTTTGAGTTTTCGAGAAACTTTGTATCATATTATTTAAAGCACATGTACTCGTAAATGCAATAATGTGAACAAATTACCATTAATTTAAATATTAACGACGCAAAAGACAAGTAAAAATATATTTTTGCAATTCTTGAAATAACAAAACCATTGAGCAATGTGACGTTTATGTAATCTTATAGAGTACATTTAGCATTATCCACACCAACATTCTGAAGAAAAAATTTGGAACCGTTTGTGAGAAAAACTTCGATTTTTTATTTTTTTAAATTGTACTTATTGCACGACATATTGCTCGAAAACTACTAATTAAAAAAATGTGCATGACCTTATTGAAAGAACTGATTATGAAAAGCAAATTTCATTTGAATGAAACAATTTTCATTAAAGATAAAGAAATTCACCAAGTCGTCGAATAAATTAAACTTATGCAATTTTCGAAAATTTAAAGTTAACCTTGAAAATCAGACCTTTGCCTCTTTTGAAAGTGTATTTTACTCTATTCTTAAAAGAAATTTAATGAAAACATTTGGAGCCTTTTTTGAGAAAATTTTGAAAATGTCCGGGGACTTCATGTAAAGAAGCTCCAAATTTCGTAGAAAGTTTTTCAAAATCGCAGCACCTCGAGTCGATCTAGATCGATCTAGGAATATTCATTTTGGAAAAAAAAATTACGTATGGTTTAGGCGTTAGTGGTATTCACAGACGGACGGTGAAGACGGACAGACGTTAAAAAAAAAAAAAAAAAAAAAAAAAAAAAAAAAAAAAAAAACAACAACAACAACAACAACAACAACAACAACAACAACAACAAACACTTTTTCGGAATCAGGGAACTCCAAAACGTGCAAGTTGAATTCCCGAAATTGATTTTCCGCACCATTACATAACTTTCCCTATACTATGTATATTTTTCCTTATGTACGTATATATACGGGGAAGAAAAAGGTAAAGAATTATGAATACATAACTAATGCTACAGAATGGCACAGGCTTTCTTGTATTCGTTTTCTTTATTTTTTTGGGGGGTGGGGTGGATTAGTTTATCGGGCTTGTCATATGTTCTAGTCAGCTGCGATGAATCTCTGGCCAAAGTACATTTTTTTTTTTAATTCTCAATTCTTCGGTGATACAACCGATATATTACTTAATGGCATTAAAGAAGAGGAAAACCTCGTCGTAAATGACAATTTGTATTAAAATTTGGAGCCATTTTTAAGAAAATATGGTTTAAGCGTTACTAGAAATGCGAAATTAAAACTTTTTCACAGAATTTTTTTAGTTTTCGGAAAATGTTATTTGAAGTCGTTTAAAGCAGTTTACCGGCACTTTTAAAGAAATTTACTGTTACTTAAATTACAGGGAAATGTATCCACTTTTTGAAACTAGGGTCGACTTCCGCCGCAGAACTACACTACTTTTTACTTCTTCGTGATTAAGAAGGAACTTTGTAAGAAGAGAAAGTTATGTAATGCGCGAAAAAATTGTGACTTTTCGCCAGAAGAACTTTTTTGTCAGGGGCCTGGTAACGAAAAAATGGATAAACCAGTTGATAAATTTAGAGGGGGAAATCCTCTGAGTGGTAGTGTGGTCAGAATCCATTTTTTGTGGGTCCTTGATACCGAAAAATAGATTGTTGGCAAAACGTCTGTGAACAACCCTAGCCGCTAAACCGTTCAGCCGATTTTCTACACAATTGATTTTCCACAACCGATCTGAGTGATGCCTTCACCTCTTGATTGTGAAACTGATATTTTGATTGTCGGGGGTACTTTACACAAGCCCCTAGGACACTTTCAAAATTTTTAAAAAAATAGCGCCATCGATTTTGAAAAAAATTTGTTTGAAAATAGTCTGAAAGACGATTAAGAAAATGGCGCAGGCCAAATGTTAGTTGAAAAACCTAAATTGAAAACAAAATTCTTTGTGAGCTTCCTACAACTAAAATATTAAAGATAGTGATAATTTAATAAAATCTTTTCCTTAAAGATAGATTTGAAAGTAAGCTCATGTACAATTATTCGAAAATTAGAGTATTTTTTTGCGTAATCTGGTTAATTTTAATTTTTATTTTTGCTTACTAAAATGTTCATAAAAATAGATCTTTAAATAAGGTCATGTTACTTTTTATGTATTTGTGGTGTAATTTGGAGATAAAAATAATCGCCCGCACCGAATTTACTGTGCTTCGTGGACGTAATTCCTGACATTTGGATGCTTCGTAAGTTAGAATTTGTATATTATTTCATATTTCTTTGTAATTTCTTACATTCGACCTTTTTTTATACTTTTACACATTAATCTTTTAGAAATTATTTAAAACCTATTTGAAATACTGCTAGATTCAAGAGAATATTAGATTGGAATGCTACATGACTCGATAACAATGACTCGGGAGCTCGTTTTTGTGAATTACGTCTTATTGTTGGGGTATGATTTACCTGTATGAAAAGCAATTACAATTGTCAAATTTGTGTTTATATTTGCTTGAAAAGTTTTAGTTTTTGTATCAAATGTACGATTTGTAATGAGCAGGGTTGGGCAGTATTTAAAAACTTGCATTTGAAATACGTATTTTAAATACGCTCATATGTTCATCCACATCAGTTGAATGACTGTTTTCCTTCGCAGGTTTTATAATTCGCCAACTAGGGGTTTATTGCCTGATGAATTTTGTGAAAAATCAGCTGTTTTAAAAGGAAATTCCATTTCTTTGTGTTAGACAAATTTTTGATATTTTATGTTTGAAATGTTTACACATATGGTTAAAATACATTGTAACAGTTATTGTTCAGAAATTTGTTGCACTGCCAATTACTAATTTACTGCAATTGACAATATATTATTGCAATAAAAATATATAATACAAAATTATTGTATATGTACAGTATTTTGAGTACAATGTTCTTCCTGAAATTAATTCTTAAATCTTGAAAAATTGTAAACGTAAAAACTCTTCTGTAATATGACGCACCATAGTTGGTCCGAAGGCAGGCGATTGCGCGTGGTTTAGAGGATCGGGGCGGAAACGCGAAAGTCGGCAACACCGTGCGCGTGGCGCGCTTCATTCCAATTGAGCGACATTGGCGTGCTGGGAGTAATTGAAAGATCCCCGCTCCTAGAAAAGCTTACCTTTGATATTAACCGGATTTTCAGCATGAAATTTTATGGATGTAATAAAAATATAAATTGTGATGGATAGAAATTAGAATGTAGAAACAGTTTAGAATTTTGGCACCTTTCGAAAAATCAGGCTTTTCAATGAAACTGAGACTGCACCATTCGCATAAATGTCCTTCATACTATCAAACAACAAAATTTAATCAAACATATTGGAGTTATTTTTGTTGTTGTTGTTTTTGAAAATGTCCCAGGGACTTAATATAAAGAAAAGAAATAGTTAATAGTCCAAATGATGAAACAATCATTCATTTTTATAATTTATTTAAAAAATCGTATTACATAACTAGTATAAAAAGTATTACTCGTGACTTACCGAAATATAAAAGAGGAGAAGGTAATATTAATATTAAAGGGAATTAAGAAATGTTAATATTAAAGAATAGAAAGTACATGCTTTTTTAGCACCACTAGTTTTAAATACTTCTCACGTTAATATCTATATTACGCGCCTTATACATTATTAAATTTGTTAGTACAGATGCATCAAATAACTTGATGAAGTTTCTCGAAGGCTCAAAAGGGTTCTGTAGAAATGAACTCAAAATTGCATATTTTCAGAAATGCTGAAACGAAATGTTTTAAAAGTGGCTCCACATTTTTCAATGAAAGTTTGCATGGGTCCATGTTTTACTCTTCTACGAGTATATTATTCTTAAGGTTATATTTCAATTCCACTATTAGGGGTACTGAAATACTGAGAGAATTTAAAACAATCTTCGGGTGCCGACCTTTATCTTGCGGTAAATCACAATACAGATTCTCAGGATAGTTTTTACAAATGTCTTTGCTAGGGGACGTAGTGGATAAACAATTTTCAATTTTTGAAAATAAACGTGTGGTGTCAAATCTTATACAACGAATATGTGTCATCTGCCTCTCATTGAGAGGTAATTAATCTTCCACATTGTATTTCGCATACGCACGAATTATCTGACTCCCGCAGATTGTGTACCTGAAAAAAAAAAACGTACATGATGCGTTGCGTTTCAAAAAAAGGCAAATGCCGCATGTGAAATTTCGATATATGAAATCTCCCATCACATGTTGATTGTTAAAAAAGTGATAATATTCAACCTTCTATTTGCCCTAAAAGTTTGAAACATTTACTTGAATTCTGGAGCACCTGTACATTGAAAAAAAAAAAAAAATGTCAATAGATATATGGGACCGCGGTGTTTCTGTTTAGACAACTGAAATGTAATATCTAATTCAGTGATTCCAAACCTATTAACAATTGTCATGAGCCACAGGAGAAAAATCTCGATTTTTACCCAGTTTCCATTGAGAAAATGTTGATAAGGGCCATGGCCTCTTGATTTGCTAGTGAACATAAATCTATAAGCTTCACTCCCTATAGCAGGGCTGCGCATTTTCGAGGCCACGAGAAGGGATGAATGACGAAGTCTGAAGCTCATTGCCAGTGTAAATAATTTCTGTAGATGGAAACGAATATTTGTTTTTATCAATGTACGTCCAAAATTCCGTTGCTATCTTTATTGACGATTCATAATAATGTAATGTAAAATTGCGAAGACGGCGATTCTGGAGCTCAAAATGTACACAAATCGTACTTCCCTCCCACACGACATACAGGTTTGACCATATTTCTTTAAATTAATAAATGGCACAAAGAGTGAAACCTTGAAATCTGGATTCTGAAGGGAAGAATTATTTTAAAATTGCAGTCATTCATATTTTAGTCTATCCATATCCGAATCAATAATTCGATACTAGATTCAGAGCGCAAACTGATTCAGACAACGAATCTTCACTGACTATACCATTTTATGTCAGGCTTTTTTAATTACCGATCCAAATCAGTTAAACGTATAAACACGTTCGTAAGACAGCAATATTTTTCTTGTTTCTCAGAATAGATCTACAACAACAATATATTTTATATTGTCAGCTCGACAGTGCATTCTGGTATTTTTAAGCACATGTTTTCCGGAAAGATGCAGTGTCGTCGAGTGAGATTTGAAAAGTGAGACCGAGTCAACCGCAGGTTGGCAAACACTAACCTAACTTAATCGACACGTCCCAGAAAAAAATCATTCACAGCGTCCTCCTTTCTCAATTAGTCAGACGTCTCCCCCATCCTTATTAGTTGCGAACCGAACTCGAAACTCCGTCGTGTTTCGAAAGCCGCCCACCGCGCGATCACAGCGCTTCAGCCGGCCTGCAACTAGCGCTTCCGTGGCGCGGCGCGGGAGTTTCCTGAACTGCCTCCGCCTCGCCATGCGCGCCCGCTGCGGTGCTCCGCGGTGTTTCGGGGCAGCACGGAGGGTGCGCACCGCGCAAGCGCGCGCAGCACGGCGTGCGCAGGGAACTGCGAGGGTTCGCGGGCTCGTAACTCACGACTTGACGCGCGAAGTTGGTCCCGCGTGCGCGTGCTGGTTGGACACGCGCAGCTCGTGAACGATACGGGCAGCGGTGGCTTCACCGCGGAGCGATTGAAATTGTAGTTACACGGTAGCAGTTGAGGATAGTATTCCGATTCCGGTTAATAAAATATATCGATTTCAGGTTTTGATGACGAAACGCTTCAGTTCAAGTTTCGGTTTCCAAGCTATTCCAAACGCTTTTCCTCTATTTCTAATTCAAATATTGTATTGTGACTGATTTGGGACTCGATAACGGTAGAGTTGGGTTCAACGTGGAGCGATTCAAATGTTAGTTTCTAATACAATCCACGACAGCAGTTTCAGATAACATTCCGGTTTCGGTTAATAAAAAAAATCTGTTTCAGTTTTTGATGACGAAACGTTTCAGTTCAGGTTTTGAAACGATTCCAAACGTCTGTTCCTATATTTTAACTAAACTTAATATATTAAAACAGTTACGAATAATTCGCGACTTAGTCTCCACGAATGTCAGTTATCACGGCTTCTGTCATAATTGTGCGCGTTATGTCTAAATCTGATATCAGAACAAATTTTAGTAATTTCCTGAGACAACATAAATGTGAGGATATCGTGGTACATCAGTAAATAAACATGCAGTTAATTTAAATTGTGAATGTAAATATCACCCTTTATCAAATGTGTGAACATGAAATTTGAAAATGCCCCAAAACATAAAAAGCTCTGTTGTTTACACTTTGAGTAATTTCACGAACCGTTGCCAAATCATGAATGACTTATTAGCCGAAACCGTTACATTGGGGTACATTACCATCAATATATTTAATGAAATAATAAAAGCTTCCGTCTCACTTTTACGTTAACACATTTGTTGCAGTTTCGACTTCATTCCTTCATTTTATCTCCATTTATATTCAAATAAAAATGAAGTTTAATCACAATGTTCAGTTTCGAATCTCTGGAAATCCTAGGAGACAAAAGGCACGATACGAATGTTCATTAGCCAATGTTCTGTAATTTAAAATGTTAATAATAGGTCCACCGTGTTTTGAAAGGATGATAATAATCTTTCGGAAAATATAGGGATTCAAAACTTGATTAACTCTAATTAGCATGAACAGAATGCTTTGTATTTATGTTGGATAAATCCATGCAGGATGGATGAAATGGTGGATGCTGTTTTTTTCTACTCGCTACGATTTTTTTCTGAGTTCTGACTTGTGTAAATTTCAACGTTTAGAAACATCAGTTTTCCAACAGATTCCGATTTGTGCAAATAGTAAAAATAAAATTACAAAAAGTCCTTGTACAATGAATTCAATTTTTGTTTTGTTTCCGAGAGACTGTTCTGAGTGCAATATAAACGTTTCATTCCAACATTTCCTCTGGAGAAAAAAACAACAAAAAAACAAACAAACAAAAAAACACGTATATATTCAGGGTGTTTTCAATTATTGTACTTCTCAGAAATGTTAATTGAAAATTTATAATAGGAATGCTGGTAGTACTGTCGATACATATTTGGTTTTAAACGAATCACGTTTAGAGTGAGAGTACAATGTGTTGTATCGTGCATAAGGCTCCACTAATTCGAACTGTGCAGTATTAGCTTGTTGAAACGTGAATCTGGCTTAAGTGACTTTTGAGAATAAAAGTACAAAAGACCATGTGACTGGGTTTAATCATTTCGGAGAACAAGTTAATTGATCAGCATTTTGTAGAAGATAAAAAGTGGTGAACATGCGTAGATTACAGATGGTACGTGGTTTTAAGCAAGTGCACATACGAAGTAAAAATGGATCCTAGAGTAAAGCATGTCAGAAATTTTGCTCAAGAATTAACGAAGATAGTATGTAGTAACCGAGAAGCTACTATATTATAGTTATCTCCAAAATAAAACATAAAATCACGTATTTTATACAGAGGAGAAACAAATACTTGCGTGTGGCACTGTAAATAAACAGGACGCTGTAATGTGTTTGAATGAGGTGAAGTTATGCAATAATATGTGACAATGTTAACATTTCATTGATACTGAACACTTCAATGTAGTACGTATTTTGGTATAATTCATTCGGAAAATATGCGTCTCATTCCTACAGGAAATATGCGATCTTGTAAGAACGTGGAATTCTGTCACGGAGATGTTCCGGTGTCTTTGTCCTGAGCTATAATATGCAAGGAATGCGTCCTCGAAGGATCTGCATCTCTACGAGTAGAACCGTGAACGAAGAGGGTGCTATGAATGCATTTCCATCCGTGGCCCATAGGATCGTAATAATCATTTTTAAAGAGATTGTCCGCTTCTCGATCTCTTCTTGACAATATTTGTGTTTGATTTATCAATATAAATAGTGTTTACGTTGTCGTTGAACGAAGAAATGGGAGAAAAAATTAGGGAGAGTTTTTAAGAACAAACTTCTAATATTTTCGGTCTATCCAGTCTGCTTCTAGCAAACCTCTTTCCTCCGTATCACATTCTACATCTTTCTTCCAGATTCTGTCTGTCCAGCCACGCTTCTTTCTTGTTGTAGGTATCAACAACCACAGTCTCCTTGTCTGTCTTATGTAACCCATTCGTTGGAGATGTCCATACCAACTCAATTGCTTGGCTTGAACCGTGTCTAAGATTGATCCTTCTACATCCAGCCTTTGTCGGCTGTCTTTGTTTCGTATACGATTTAATTTTGACATACGGTAGCTTCTTCTTGGTTTAAATTCATTTGTTGCTTATCGAGTGACAAACTGAGTGACTACCTTGATAAACAAAAAGAAACCATATTGGCAGAGGTTTTATTGAATTTCACGAATACCCGCAAAATTCTTTGATAGTGTCAAGGAATGTCCGATATAATAACACTAGTGGTGCTACAGAATGGCACAGATTTTCTCGTATTTTTTAAATTTTTTTTGGCCTGAGCTATTCGGACTTGCTTCGCTTATTTCGCTTAATCTTGCCAGATGCCATCCACCGCCGCCCAAAGTTCATTTTTTTTTTTAAAAAAAAAGTCAATTTGCTGGTTGCTGAAAACCCCTCAAACCAACCTGTAGGTCAGCACCGGATCTCTCTGTCCTGCTGGGGAAGTTCACCGCCACCTCTCGCGATAAAAAAAACATGATTGATTAATCAATCAATCATCTGGACAAAGAGGTCAGTGCGAGCGTCGTTTGCTTCTCGTGCATGCGAGTGTAGTTTTCTGGTGCATATTGGTTATTGATTTCATTATTTTTCTTTTCAATTGTCTATATAATGCGCTACTGTTGACTACATCCATAAAATTAAAATTAAAAATATTCAAAAATTTTATTTAAATAACCAAATTGTTAAAAAAATATAAATGTATTTTATTGCCGGAGCAAACCTGAAAGCCGCTATTTTATTCCACTTCGCGAGTTTGTTTGTTTATTATTATTATTATTATTATTATTATTATTATTATTATTATTATTATTATTATTATGTAATCCGTAGCTTTTTGTCTGGTTGATACCTCTTCCGATTACTTCACATAAACATGCTTCCCTGAGGTATCCCAACACACAGAATGTGAGCGGTACTCTCTGTTTTGAAGTTTCACTGTCGAACTGACATTAAGAGCGAGGGTGTTACGTTGTTTTGTCAGGTGTAAGAGCACAGCACGAATGGCTCTTTAGTTTTGGTGCAACACGGTTCTAGAGCGTCTTCTTCTGGAGATCACGATATTTTACTATTTCTTCAATCTCCTTCTTGTCTACTTTGGAATCCCCTGGAATGTCCACGTTCACTATTTTACACCTTTATCTATAACCGTTTTATGTATTCTATAATTTTTCCTGTAATTGTTATTGGACATGGTTTCTCTGCCAGCATGTACGAACTGACTGCGAACTTTTAATTACACTGCAGGAGTTTAGAATGTCCAGGAAATAGGACTATTTGATTTTTAAAACGACAGTATATGATTAAAGTACAAAAACAGCATCTGGCACGCCACTTCAAAAATACTATTTTTATAAGCACTTCTGTACCTGAATTATCTGTCACTGTCTCCCTTAGCCTCTATCTCTCGTTTCAAAGACATTGTTTTGTAAGTGACCATTTCACAGTACATTCACAAATACATAATCAATCACAATTGTGAAAGAGTCGCAGAGGATTCCGGAACAAATGACCCTTTGAGAACTCTGCCTTTGACAGGCGTCCTATTCAAACAGTTCGTGGACAAAAGTCAAACCTTTTATCTCCATTATCATTTTCCATTCTACATCTTTTCCGCAACTTTTTATTCCTCTTGATTTTATATCTAACTTTTTCATTCCCGCAATTTCGTTGTAAATAGATACTTCCCGAAGCATTAATCATACTTTCGACTACAAATTGAGTCTAATAAATTTTATATTAAACTTCTACATTTCATGAAGTGTGTGTAAAAATTGATAGTGGAGAATGCGATGTTCGAAACACTGAATGTTGCATACCGATCGATCTACTTCTACACGATTACAGTTGTTTTCTAGCTCTTTAATTTCCTTAGTGGGTTGGCAGTTCTTTCCCGCTCTTACTTCCGAAAGACGTTATACGAGCCAGTGGAACTTCGGTAGAATTGTAATGCAGAATAAACGCTAAGTTGAATACGAACGATTTTTGAACATAGGAAAGGAAATGGATTGAAAACAAATAGAAGTTTTAGGAATAAAAAAGTTATCATGAAAGTAAACTGTTTTCAAACATTTGATTTAACTTTCATTTTTCGCTAAAGTGTATTCTCTATCAAATGCTTTTACCGTCTTTCTTACCCATGTCGTTATAAAAACGTCCTGTCAATTCATGTCTTCTGATCCACAGATGGTTTTTAGGCGTTAAACATTTCAATTTTTGGTGTGTTTACAATATTGGAAGACATAGAATGATCCAATAATCATGCATTTGAAGCGAAGAATCTCAGCAGGAATTCTTTTCTCAACAGCAACGAAACTGCTACTCATTTTTAGATGATAATTTGATTCAAATTGTAATTCAACTGATTGTGTTTAACTTTATCACCGTATCAAAATATAATTGACCATTTCGAACATTTCACCGATAATTCTAAATTTAGGTTTGTAACTTAATGATGATAGTGCAGACGATGGAAATACGTTCTGTACTACATATTATTATATTATTAATATATCGATAATTACGAAGTCATTTAACGTGTCTTGAACA
>BOPP01000058.1:1107227-1117924 GCA_017312745.1 Gryllus bimaculatus | reverse complement strand
TTAGTAACTAATAGCATTAAATTTGTGTGCATTAAAATTTAATTGACAGTGTTCGTGTTTATCAATTCGCCGAATTAGGGTGCGAGAAGAAGGGACATACCTACATCGTATTTCTTGACTACATTTCAATGTGCGATATGAATGTGAAGAAAGAGGAAATACTCGTACCAGGGCATGGAGGTGATCTCGGGTGGGAGAGTTTGGTCGATGAAGGCGGTGCAAACAGCGTTCCTTTGGTTCCAATACATGAATAACAGATTACTCAGTTATTATTTCATATTTTAACTTTTACAGTATTGTGATCATGGAAGTTTTTCATTCAGAAACAAAACATCGGAAAAGAAAAAAGGACAATGGAATACAAAGAATCGATGTTAAAAAAACATCGTTATTAGCTTAAAACATAGATGTTTCTACAAAAAATCGATATTTTGAAACCATCAATATCTTACTCCTAGCAGTGACAAAGAAGTGACACGAAGCAGGATCATTATATGAAGATTGCCCTTGAATACTTTAATCGTAAGCTCTTGTTTTCGAATTTTGCAACGCGTCGGTTTGTGGCGCATCTCCTTTTCACCAGTCATCATCAGTCACCAGAGCATCTCTTTTTGTTCAGTTTCCTTACGCAAAGTTTAAGATCTTCATTGAATTTCTTGTTTAACGTCAATTACACATTCGGTTGATGAGCGAAATTACTCCAGTTAGAAATGTAGCCTTTTTCGTTTCATGAAGTTTTTAATACTCCATTTGGGTTTTCACTAGTTTATCTGTCTTTAATGTGCAAAGAAACTTAGAAAATAAACAATGACATCTGCTATCGAAGTAGTAGTCTGTACTGGAAAACAATCGAGCAATATGAAGCGAATGCACACACACACACGCACACGCGCGCGCGCGAGCATGCGCATACGCATTCGCGCATACGCGAGAATATTTTGGTGTTAGTTGGCTACATGAAGAATTGAAGCTAAAGAGAACACGTTTCACGTCAACGTACTTTCATATAAGTGACTGTATTGTAGTTTATTTGTCTACAAATTGCAAAAATGTTGGTGCCCGAAATTCTATCATAAGTACTTATTGATCTCAAGTACGCTTACCATTAACATAAACTACAAATTGCATTTTAAACTCTAAATTTTCGTTAAAGCGAGATATTTTGACATTTAGGATTCTACCAAATGCAGTCTAAAAGAATTTTCTCTCCTTCTAGTCCGCACGGCGATATACATATACACAATTTTTTCTTCTGCGGTATTAAAGTTTGTATTTTGAAAATAAAGATCTAGTTTTTATCAAATTTTGAAAACAGAAGCCTAGGGGTGTACAATTTCTGTTCATGATCACAAATGAGAATCTCGTCATCTTTCTTTCTCTTCACGGACTACCCTCGACTTCTCGTTGCTTTTCTCGAGTGTACTCGTGGGAACGCAGGCAGATGATGCCTTAAAGTTGATTGCATGAATAAAATCTTGTGTAGTCAAACAACAAACCCGCTCTCCGTGTTTCTTCGAACTTTGAAATTTTCATATCTACTGTATTTCTCAATTTCTTTCATTTGGATTAAAGTAACATATCCCAATAGAATTATTTAGTATTTTACTCTTACAGTTATTTTTATGTTATTTTCGTTTTAGAAGCATAAAAAATTACAATTACAGGTGATCATTTTTGTTACAGTTTTTGAGTTGATAAAGTCTCTACAGGGATTTGCTTTAACAACGATACTGTCGATAACAACAAACCACACGTAATAGGATTTTACTCGAAATGAAGCTATGGAAATTAGATGAGTTGTGTCGTTAGCGTTTGCCTGTTACCAGGGTGGGCCCGTTTCATTGCCTGATATTCGCATTTAATCTCTCCTCTTTTTGCTGTGCCTTTCTCTCACTTTATTATTATATTCCCGTAAAACTAGTAAATGCGTAATAAGAACATGAGTTAGAGTAGTAAAAATATATTTTGGATTAAAAATATTACAAGTTGTCTTAATTTTTGTCGTACTTAAGTATCTTACGATTACAAGAACTTTACATACAATGTGTTATTTTAAGAGCCTAATTGTATAGTTGCACATTATTAATATAATAAATTTGAGATAAATGTGTGTAATGAGGTAAGGTAAAAATGGAATCTACTTATACAATCGGTAATAACGACCAGACTTTCTCAGCCTATGATATTGCTAATGTCATCTTTTTCCTATTACCAATGTTATCATTTCTTTCACGATTGTGAAAACTTTCCGCCTCCTACTGATACCATTTTGTCATCTCTGAACCATCACTTGGTAACAATCACGGAATGGGGGATGAAAGCAGAAGGGCAATCCGTTGTTCTCGGACGACACGTTTTTAGGGAACGGCACTTCTCGCTTCCCTTTTCTTTTTAGAGAATTGCTCCGGCAAAATCACCCGTTCCCCTTCCTCATGCGATACGCATATGTTGCCCCGGAAGGTTTTTCATTTTTATTTTATTTAAGGAAACGGCTGCTGACTATTCTTCGCGGCTTTGGACAGTTATTATACCAGCAAATGAAAAGGAGTTCCTGAAATGAAATTAATACTGAAAAGAGTGGTGTCATTTGTCATGAAATGCCTTAAAAAAGTTGCAATTTCTAATAAATATATACTACATCAAAAGCATTCGGTCGAACTGCAGAAGAAAATCTAAGTATCAACCAACCTTCTTTTTATGAATGATCATAATCAGAGACAAACCCAGATAACCAATGCAAGCACGAAATTCGCAACCCTATCCGACTTATCTGAGCCTCAATTTACGAAAACAGGAAACATTAATTAAATAAATAGCAATTATTTTAGAGCCTTACATGTGCAAAATTATGACTTGAACCAAAAGAAACAAGCATGAAACTTCACCTAGTCTTTTTTACACTTTCATCCATTTTGCATTATCTTATTTTCACTATTCATTTCATTCTGTGATTGTGTATGTCTGAATTTTCCCTACAAAATTAAATGTTATACTTTTTGTTGCGCTGAGGTGTGATGTTAGGAGACGAAACACATGTGACATTACCCCCTTTTTTTGGCTTAATAGATTCGGGATAGAAACTTATACATAAGTTTTAATACTTATACGTAATAACAAAAATATATACATATTCAAGTGCTACCATGGACCTGGATGGCCAAGATCGTGTGCCGACTCAGCTCTTTGGTCCGAAGCGTCGCGGGTTCGGGACCCGCCTTGGGCATGTTTGTTCGTCCCTTGTATCTCACGTATGTGTTGTCGCGGAGAGCCTCGCGTTCTGCTGACCTCAGATTAGAGAAGCTCGCAAAGTGTGTCAATGTTTAGTGTATGGTCGAATATGCGTCCATCGGGACGCAAAGGGTAACCGACTGTTGGATGGAAAAAGCCCTGATCAAAAGAAGTTCTACCATTGCTAAATATAATTGTTTGGGGATCGCGAATTGTCCATTATAAACCACGAGAAAGTGTAGTTGTGCCCACTTAGGCTCAGTCATATTTTTTCCCGGGAGTACACACGTGAGTTTATTTGGGGGGGGGAGGATCAGCATTTCTATGCTGAAACCAGTTTTACACCCCAGCATTGTTAGCCCTGGGGGATATAATAATATAATAATTATTATTTTTATTACTAATATTATTTATTATTATTTTCATATTATTTTTGCACCACGGGTAGCTGATCAGCGTGTTCGCTTTCCATGACGTGATCCAGGGTTCGATTCCCCGTCGGGGTAGATTAGTGTGCCCTTTCCTTGTAATGTCCCAGTATTCGTTGCTCTGTGACGATGAGAAAGCTCACTTCCCAGGTTGAGAAGACAGAATACGGCGTACGGATGTCTGTGTGCTAACAAAACGTACCCCTTAACACAAGGCCACAGGGCCGGGACGCCGGTGTTAGGCATTGCCCCGTCAGGAGCTGTTGTGCCAGAACAGACAAACCGACTTTCACTTTTTTTTATTATATAAAGATTAGGTACACGACATATCTAATCTCATTTTATATGAGACTTCTAAGCATACGAAACTCCTAAATTGCTCTGCAGAAGCGCAGATGCTGTGGACAGACTTACGAGGTCTTTTAAATTTATGTTTCTTTTCCAAAGGATTTTCCTCCAAGATTCAATTATATCATAAAACCCGAAGAAAATGGGGCCTTACGTTTTTTTTTAGCCAGAACAGAAAGTTGGCGTATTGGCTTGTTTGGGAGGCGAGGCTCCGCGGCGCGGCGAGGCGCGGCGTGGCCGCGGTGCGGGGCGGCGCGACGCGAGGCGTGGCGGGAGGGGGGCGGGCGCGGCGCGAAGTCACGCGCTCGGAGAAGCGAGGCAGATGCCGTTATCGTGGGTATTTGTGGCGCGCGCGCGTAGGCAACGGTTGTTTCGCCTTATCGGCGCAAGTCGCGGGGCGGAGGGGGCGCGTGACGCCGGGGGGGGGGGGCGGGGAGCGGGGCGTGAGGGGCGGGGGGGGGACGTGGCCGCGGGGACGGGGCGCGGGGGACGGGGCGCGGGGGACGGGGCGGCGGGGGACGGGGCGGCGGGGCGCGACGGGGCGCTGGGGACGGGGCGCGGGGACGGGGCGGCGGGGAACGTGGGGCGCGGGCCGTCGAGCGCGGGGGGAGGGGCGCGGGGGGCGAGCCCGACCGACGGCCGCCTTGACCTCGCTGCCACGCCGCCCTATCTTTCTAACCGCGTCGCTCCTTATGGGTTTGTGTTCCGAACGCGAAATCGCCGCCTGCCGCTTATCTCTCCGCTGATGAGGAGGAAATAGCGGAATAGAGATTCCAGACAGAGGTCGGTTTGGACTCTTGCATACCATTCGGGGTACTAGGAACGGCTGATTTTATAAATAACGCCTTGAGAAATGAGACAGATAGGGATTTTTTCGCTATTATAATTTTCCGAAAATTTATATAATTAACAAAGTGTAACGTTTAGCACATATCATGAGTAAAACGTTACAAAATTAGTAAATTTTATTATAATTAAATTAGTAATAGTATTATAATTGGGTATAAAATATTACTTAAATGTAGTTTCACGAATTATAAGTGTATTGATGCATTAAATTGGTATAATTTAGCATTTGTCCACATGAAAAATGATAACGGTGAAAGTCTTTTAATGAAATATATTACTTTTTATTTTATTTTCAAAATTCCAGAAGTGTTTTATCAAAAATATCTAGAATCCAGACTGCGGAAAACCCGAATATGAGTTCCAGAGCCCATGCAATAGAATACTGCTCAGAAATTCAGCAGGTATTGAACGAAGAAACCAGTGATAGGAGCAGCCGGCTGCTAGAATTCTCCTCCAGACAGTACTGAACTCGGAAAATGTCGCCACCATCGGGATTGGAACCCTAGAGAGTCAGAGTGGCTTTGTTGTTGCTCTGCGCTAACTTAGCTAAATTAAGTATTTTGGTAAAATTACAGGTTTTTTACCTTTTACTACGTACATCGTTATACGAATTTTAATATATTTGTATGATGAAATGGAACATTCCAAATGTTCCTGAAATTGTATTTCTGATAGACTAAACGAAGTATTGCTGCCTTTTTATGACCTTTACACCTTTACGCGAATTGTAAAAGGTACCCCCATCCCTACTTTCCGAAAATCGAGTACTCGGAATAAAATATAATCGGGTGTTTTCAAAGCAGATGAAACCGCAACCGTGCGCTCATTTTTCATCGATCATTGTTCTGGTATTGCGCTGCACCCTACCGAAAAACACCTCTGCGTTAATACTTGGTTAATATTTCGAACCTGTTGACGAAATCACGTCCATTTGCGCTTGTAGGCAACAATGCTTTAGAATAATTGTGATGTTATCAACATGTGGCAATTGCTTTCAATAAATTGAGTTCAAATGCAAAAGTATTGGATTTGGAAGGGGGCGTGGTCCACTCGCATGTACACAGGTCCTTTCTCACGTACACCGGCTCCTCGTAAACAATTTTGTAAATACTACATACGTACTTTATTTCGTATAAAACTCGTATTGTGCGGTGCAATCGAAGAGGCCCAATGTTTCTGTAAATATAAATCGCTGAGCTACTATGAATCCCTTTTGAGACGTGATCGGTACCGTTTTGTGTTGGAAGAATTGAAATGCTTGTATCCAGAAATGTTCAATCAAATCGTTCAAAAAGTTGTATTTTATATATTTTTTATTTTACATACCGTAAATTGAGATTACTGTTTAACACATTTTGAGTTTTTTCTACAATGTGTTTTCATTTTAAAGTCAAAAGACTTTCTGCAAAATGAAGATCAGCTTTTTTTCTTAACAGTGATATATTGTAAACATCGTAATCTATAATAACTTCAGATATATTTAGATTAAAAGTTGTCACAAAGATACCCTAGCTTGTGGAGGTACATTGTGATAAGTTGAAATGGAATTTGTAACATTCTGAATTGGAAAAACTAAATGTCACAAAACTAACATACATAACGTTTTTAACTCTATTAAATATTTTTTGCCAGAACTGAACCCTTTTTCATGAACAAATTACTTCTAAAAATCATTGAGGTGCTTGAGACTTTTTCAAAGTCTCAGGCATTTTGGCGGAGGCCCACCCGAATGGACAATTCGATTACAGCATTTCGGCGGCTTAATGTGTATATGTGATCTTCAACAGCTTTCGTTTCTGCAATAACTGGGGATAGGGTTGCCAGATGCTCCGTACAAATATCCACCATTGGTAAATACGCCCAATTTCGCCCAGTAAGAAAAATTCAACTTTCCAAGCGGGAAATTGGAATTTGCATTAAAATAATATTATTTAATGTTTTTCTTTTTAGGTAGTGCCCCCACGAAATGCTTCAATAGTTTTGTTTTTTGTTTGTAAACATTGAAATTAATAATTTATGTAAAAACTTACACTTTTTGTTATAAGTTTTATCTCCATATTTAAAAATTAGTTGGGTCTATTCCTATGACTACAGCAGATGGGAGGAGAAAATAAAAGGATAAAATAATTTTTTTCAAATGAGATCATTTTATTTATCACATTGCCATATCATATTGAAATGGTTTTTGGATGATTTTAACTGAAGTTAAACGCAAAATTAATTGGTAAGGTTCACCTCCGCAAGTAACGACAACTTTCACAAGATTTTTCGTCGCTAGCCTCTTCCAAGGCCTGTGTTTCTGGTGTTCAAATGTGTTCATTCCGGGGTTCAAATGTACCTACTTGGTAAAACGCCCAAAAAGTACAACAATATGCTGGCAGTGACACCATACTTCCAAAACACGACTAATTTTAAATAATGTGTTGTAAAATTAACTGCAAGTGTCATATTATATCCTCATGTTGGGCACAACAAAGACGCTATGACATTTAGAACCCACCCTATACTAAAGGTATAAAAACTAACATTACTCACTTCTCGAAGAAAATTTGAACGAATTAATAAATTATTAGTGGAAAAACGCGTATAAAGGAAAAAAACTAAAAAAAACAGACTTATTTTCAACGTTGTTTCGTTTGTTTGTTTGTTTTTGAAAATTTCGTCAAATCTGAGAACCCGCCAAAAACCGCACATGTTTTGATGTATTTCCGCACATTATGGTGGTATTCCGCGAAGTCAATTCTTGTCACGCGAGAGAGAGAGAGAGCCGTTTTCCAGCCCCAAAATCGGAATTCCGCCCAATCTGGCAATCCTGGCTGGCCCTGGGTCCATGGCATACAAGACCTCAGTCTTGGAGGAAACGGGGTGAGCTGGCTATCTCGAAAGCGTATTTGTGGATTCCATTACGCTATGAATCTGTTGGGTTTGGTGTCGGTCACTTTTTCAGGGGAAAGCGTGGCCTTCAAGCTGACCACCAAAAAATAGTCCTGTTGCAAAGTACCTGGGATTATAAGAGTTGTTGCTGATATGTGGGAGTCTCAATGCAGATGAAACAATATTTGCCTCTGAGCCGCACACGTAGGCGTCCAAGGTTCGAGTTCATGACTTCTTGGCTGTTCAGGTGACGCCGCGTCGTTGGCTGAGGCCGACGTTTCGCCTATCATGTCGCAGGCCTCCTCAGAGCAATGACAGTCCTTGCCTCTGAGCCATTCAATGCTCGTCGACGAGTTCATGCTGTCGTAGGAAAGGCAAGTTCATGCTATCGTAGGAAAGAGATAATTCATTTTTGTTGACTTCTATCTTTTCATCTGCTCTCCCATCCTGCATTTTGTTTCACATTGGTAAGTCAATTTTTACTTGAAGGTCAAAAGACTTGTATATATGGGATCCTTTTCTAAACAGTGAATATTTGAAGCATTACAATATTCACAAATTACAGACATTTAGTTTAAATGTCAGAAAATTACTCTATCATGTCATCACTTCTTGCGGATGGTCTTAGAAGCCTTGCAGGAGGTTTAGGTCGTCCTCATGTTGTGTTCACATCTCCTCACGAAAACGTTGTTACATAAAGCTAAATTTTCTCCTCATTAAAGCCAACGCATTAACAATTAAAAATATTTACTTCTAAAATATGATTGTATAAGTGTCTTCCCTCTAGCAGATAAAGTTGTCGAAGTTTGCCTGAACAGCGCACGTTTTAACAAGCCCACCTCTGCCATACACAAAGTCTGAACAACAGCTTCTGTCAACTGTCCATTGGTGGCGTGGGATTTCCAGGCAAGCCGTATCGCTGTTAGTTTGCATTCATGGCCTCGTGAATGCGACGCGAGATTCGAAAACGAATGATTCACCGTCTTTCACAAAGTAATTTCTCCAGTCACAGTATCCCCAATAAACGGTATTTTTGAAAAAATTAAAAACATATTGATGAACATATTTTTCTTTTCCATTGCAATAAATTTTGTTTCCTAGTGATGATTATCTTTATTTTCAAATCTGGCTCAAAAATAACATTTATTGTTACGTACAAGTAATTTAAAAGAAAGTATGTATCTAACGAAAAAACTACAATATTTTTTATCATGTCACTACATGAAAACTTACACACCTTGATTACATATTCTTAATCTTAACTGAATAGAATGTGCACACACCACTACCTACTATTCTTGTGCTAGTTAGAGGTTAAATGATTCGTTCAAATTTTGTTCTTTGCACAGTTGCCTTGAAAAACAGTTCATATTTTTCTTTGCGAGCTTCCCCAATACGTTATATGAATAAGTACTTGAATTGAACAAGAATTAATGTTCTTTTTTATCTCTGCAATGAAAATTGCATGAAAAGATTTATTTCTTCCAACATTTATTACTATTCAATAATGTAACCTGAAATGAAAATTTTTAGTTATCGTAAAGTGACGAGATAAACTTTAAAGTTACATAATAGAGCAAATAAAATTTCTGTTCCGATTGAAACTAAAATTGAAGCACATTATAGGTTACCTCTAAGCACACATAACGTACCATGTTTTCCATCATTAAAACATTTTACGTTTCGAAAGTCATGATTCAGCTATTTTCGGATGATTCTGCGATTCGGTGTTTCCTATAGATGGAGATTACTATCCTTTTCACTGGTCCACCTGTTCAAGTGCTGTGGTGCAGTTCAAAGCCACCGATCATTCGCCAGTATTTTTAGTCTCCTCTCTCGCGAATATCTGCCTGGCGTTCGACGTTCGTGGAAGATCGATGATTAATGGAACAGGCGACTAATGGACGTGGTCGCACATAGCGGTTAGACGTTGCCGTGTACAAATGGAAACATCAATGCCTTTGCCAGATTTGTGTTGTGGAATATATGGAGCCTGTCGTTCCAGTGCTTGGCAACTGCGGTGGGCTAGATGGGGCCGAGCGTCACAACCCCGTTAAAGATAATTATATTTCTTAGCTGTCGAGGTAATATCGTTATCTCTCTAGTCGAATGAACTTAACGCAAGTGTACTGTAGTCAAATATGATTATGACAGGAGAGAGGTCCCGTGTAAAAGTAGTAAGAAGATGTAAAGTAATGATGTACAGTAAGCTGATGTACAGTAATTGTGTTACGAAGGTAACTGGTGAAAATATGAGAAATTGGTGGTGTAAGTTTTAAATAAAAGAAATACGATCGTCGAAATATCATTATCAGATGAGGGATTGTATGGAAATCTTAGATAGCAGAATCATATTTCAAGATCTACAAGCTCTTATATCATAGTGAAAAGGAAACTACGGAAGGTCATTTTCGGAAACATCTGGACATTTCTTTTCAAACTGTGTAGATAAATGAAATTTCTAATGAGAATTGGTCATAATTTGCTTGATATCATTCATTATATTATTATTACTATTATTATTATTATTATTATTATTATTATTATTAATTTTCATTTACGTATATAAGCAGCGTGTTTACGAAATATCGCGAGTAAATAAATGTTTCTGATTTCAAAAGTATTTTACTTGGACTCCTATTCAATTGTTCTATATCTTATTATTTTTAAAAATATTATAAAACTGATGACCAAAAGATATTGCATACTTATTACGTGAAGAAAAAATCGGGGCATGCGCGGTAATATTTTATTCCTCGTAGTTGATGTCGAAATATTACTTCTTCATACTGCAAGACGCCTAGTCAAGCATACTTACGAGGGCCGTACTTACTGCAAAGAACACGGCGTCGACACGTATCATAAGGCGGGCACGCGCGTCACGAGAAAGCGACAAGGGCTATAATTACTCCTTAGAGCGGTACTCGAGGCTCGTGCCTGCCATGACGAATGGGTTAGCGGGCGGCGCGG
>BOPP01000058.1:1062772-1106007 GCA_017312745.1 Gryllus bimaculatus | reverse complement strand
ATGGCCACTCTCTCTCTCTGCCCGCAGGCCTCGTCAAACTGGGGGTCCACTGTGTTATGGGCAAGAAGGTCGCCATCAAGATCATCAATCGAGAGAAGCTCAGCGAATCCGTGCTCATGAAGGTAAGGTTCCGCGAGATGTGCCGTGAGGGTCGCTTCGCGGTTTCCGGGCGCTCGCCGGCCGCGCCTTCTTCCCTCTCGTCCGCCCGCTGCCGCGGAGTGCTTCTGGTCGTTCGCCACCTCGCGGTCCAGCACGGAGAGTCGAAGCCCTGCGGGCTGCGTCTGCCGGCGCTGGGCAGCGTGCCCCGTGGGCCAATGGCCGTGCCCGCCGCCCCCGCCGCGCGCGCGCTCGCGCCTCGCCATTGGTCCCCAGCCGCGTCGCGCTGTCGCCGGCACTTGTTTTCCCAGCTGTGGAATGCAGTGGTCTGGGATTGCTGCTGGTCCAGATCGAAGGATCTTTTATATTTTAAAGGAAAGCAAGGTTATTTGTGAACGAATCTCCCACCACGAGTAATTAGGTTGATCTACTCAGAAGCATACAAGACGCACGTGTACTACTGAAGGATAACGATCCTATTAGCCACCAAAATTTTCTGGAGGACCCTTGTCATCAGCATCGTTAGCTTTTGTTGAAACCAAAGAAACGCGACCAAGGTGTCTGCTATCGTGTGACATTGAGTGAACTGAAAGACTTTCCGGTCTATTGTGTAGCTCATCTGCATTCTCAAGGACAGAACCGAGGAAGTGAATTCGCTCGACGCAAGTGTTTTGTAAATACGCATTGTGTTTGCATGCATACGTTACACATTCATTTGGTTTCGAAGAGCGTGTATTAAGGAATACTTTAACTTTGTTTCCGTGTTGTTGAACTCTTTGAAAATGGATTAATTAAATATTATTAGATACGTTAAAGGAAACAATTGGTTTCATTTCTTTAGAAATTCACCGTACTGGGGAAAATATTTTTTAATGTGATTTGCAAGTCTCCTAGGAAATATTTAATTTAAAAGTAGTAGTATTTAAAATAGTAGATACGCGTCATAATAAAAACGCGACCCTTCAACGACGATAAAGAGTTTATTAATTTTCAGACTTTTCCCTCTCTAATCCTATAATAACTGAGGAGACATTTTGTGTCTGTTTGGTATTATCGTAGGTTCAGGAAAATTGTTGAGTACATCTTGTTCAGATGAAGCTAAAGTTGTGTTTTTTCTCTCACTTAGTTTATGTCCTTTAGAATATATAATGTCAGAAATTTCAGTTCACGACACAAGAATCAATCTACGTACTAATGCTGTATATTTTCACTTGTTTTTATGTCTGTTCAATCATGCAATATAAGGGACTGAAATGCATTCAGACTCCTGATATAATACTCACTGCAGAGAGAATATCAGAAATATAAACTTTCGAGATCCAATTTAACTAATGATCCAGGCAATTTGTGGTTGTCACACGAATGCCAAGTAATTAAAAATGTTAACTTTGAACGTTACATAACCTAAAAATCTCATAGACCCTAAATGTGAATGGCAAAAAATTCCACCCACAATTCACGATCCATTATTCTGATGATATTGTTTAGTTTTACATTAAGTGATGCAAAAACGAAACTCTTCATGCCAACTGTTCAAAGAGATTAGATGTCTTTATTAATCTTGGAAAATTCAGAAAGCATTACAGTAAAATGAAAATACTCAGTCAAAACGCATAAACTCGTAAAAAAAATGACTTGAGAATATAATTAAAAGTACAAATTCAATTTTTCAATCGTATTTCAGCTTAAATTGAACATCAACCAATTTTAAACTAGGAATATTTATATTTCATTTGTAAATTGTCTTGTGACCATACTATATGAATTGACTTGTAACCGTACAATGACCAACTATATCAAGGTTATTATTATGTTGTTCTTTAATCATTCTCCAATATTGTAAATAATGCTTCACAACGTTTATGGATTTACATTTCTTTTTGTAATTACATTATTACTTTTCCCGATAAATTTATTTGCCCTAACCAACGTTGTTTAAAAATATTTAATTTGATATACATTGATGCTACCTTCACTTATTGCCTAAACCGAAGTGCGACAAGCCTTAATCGAAGTGAGGCGCAATATTATACTAGGAATTCATTAGGGATGATGAAAGCAATACACAGAACGCCTTCGCGGATACTTTTATTACATTCCTCGTGGCATTTTTAGTTAACAGATATGAAATTAAATCTCCCAGAATTAGACTCGCGTGTGTATAGCAGTTTCTGTTAATATGTGTAAAGCGATTTGAACGTGCTTTTTGTTTTGACTTGAAATTACATGTGTTTGGTCAATTTTTGTGCTCTCTCCTCCTATCGTATTTGATCCATATGCTCAATATGTCAGTAAGGTTTCCGCAAAATCGATATATATTTTTACAAAGGCGCGGAGTATCGAAATTTTCTTTTTTAAATTGAAATGTACAGAATCTTACATTAATTGTCGTACATTAATATAAGTGTTCATTTTCATTTGATTTATTTTGGTCTACAAAAAATAAAATCTTTAAGTGATATATAGTGGAGAAGTTCAATCGGCCACGTTTTCTTGAGCTCCAGAATTTCTTCCTCATCCTTTAACCTCAAATAGTTGAATTATAAATAAAAGTTGGAGTAAAGCGAAGTCAGCAACATTTGAAAACTTTACTTTTGTTCTCGTATTATAGAAAATTTATGTTCTGCCGTAAAGGAAAGACATTTTGATTTTGTATTATTACTAACTCGTTTGTATTATTACTAACAACAAGCGCGACTCTCCTTCTTCCACAACTAGCAAAAGGATAACTCAACAACACATGCACTTATGTCCAGGCATAAAACAAGAAGTCATATCAGAAAGTGATATAATAAATGAAAACAAAGATAAATCACGAAATTTGATTGAGAAGAAAACTTCAATTTGTTTCTAAACAAACATTTGAATGTTTTAAACACCTTGATTAATATATGAAAGAAGAGAGATCTTACGTGATCTGTAGAAAGACACATACAAATATATATTTTATTTTAAAATAATAAAATTTTTAATTGATAATTAAAAAAAGTGACGTTAACATTTTCCCCAGCTACACTGTATCTTTTAAAATGAATGTTATTAAATAAAAAAAAATATTGGGTGCCTTACAGGCCGTACAGGCAGTAGTAATAGTGTAATAAAAAATCACAAATATTTCTTTAGCAGCATAACCTAACATTAACATTTGATTATTAAATTATAGGGCATATTTCATCATCCTTTGAAGAGGCATCCTTTCTTATATACCTTTGATTGATTGACTGGTGTTTTCTGGCCCGTCAACTACTATGGTAGTCCCGTTAGTGCAGTGAATGCTTTATCCTGAGGGGTGGCGATGATTCCTTTCCCGCTAGATTTCGTCCACTTCGTTTTTTAACTAAGAACGCTTTCAGCTAAATTGAGATTGGTGTTTTTAATCTACATTATATTGTCTACTTAACTCTTCAGAAGAATGTAACGAAATGTAAAACTTCAGTGATTTGATGCAGAGTTAGATTTTTAAGTTCTTTGGTTATATGATCTGAAGAGAGAAAAGCTTTCAAAGACAAATGCCGAAACTTCCCAGAAATTTTAGCAACTTGGATGATGAATGTTGATTTGTGCGTGTATAAATGTAAATATTGCCAACTTTTTACGAAAATGAAAGTTTATTACGAAAATTTTACAATAAATAATAATTCCAATAATAGAATACTTGAATTAAACTTTAAAGAAAAGGCAGCCGAAATAATCACACTCAGATCCTTCGTGCTACGGCCAGAGGATTCATTTAAAATGTCTAGTGTAAGAATGCTGGCAATGTTTACATTTATACAAGCACAATTCAACATTAATCAGTCAAATAAGACGAAAACAAAAGCTAAAAAATTGCTGATAAATTTCACGATTTGTCGCTAAAACGTGTCTACCTTCAGATCATATAGGACGAGCAAATCTGCCAAAAATTGAAAGTGAGTGTGTGAGTAATACGTGTTTCCAATCGCGTCACCGACTTAAATCACAAGTCCCGTGATTGAAGTGCATGATATATCCGGGAGGTGGCGGTGTTCCTCACAAACTGGAAAGTGAGAACCGGTATCAATTTACTCCTCTTCACTCCAGGTATCTCCCCCCCCCGCGAGACCATACTCCACCCAGGATAAGCTCGTATGCTGGCCAAACGATATGTGGTATTACTCGGGCAACTTTTCTTGAACGATGACCTTGATTCCCCCTCTCTGGTACAATAAACAGTTGAAGTCAAAAGCTCGCAGCGAGCACTGATTACAACATTCCCAAACAATCTCCTCCAACTGGCCGCAAAATAGAAACTATTTTTCTGTTGAAGGACGAGGGAACTGTTCTTTCCGTATTTTTTTCTAAAAAATCTAAAGGAAATGACCTTAAGCAAGAAAAATATCTATCCCCACAGAAGGGAAGTCATCTTCGAAAACTCCTGAAGGGGGAAAAGTTAGAAACGCGGAATTATGAGAAGAATTACGAAAGGCTCGACGTTGATTCTCCAGTACGTGTCATTGGCTTCATAAAAATATCTAGTGGCTGATTTACGTAAAATAAACCGCCTAACTTCTTACTCCGCTTTCTTTCAAATCCCAACGTTTCAATAAAAAGTTGCGCGAGGTAATAAATTAGTCGTTGTGTGTGGTTGTAGTGTTGTTATGATTGAGTGTGTAGTTGTGTGTTATGTATGTGTGTGTAAGGATAGATTTGCAACCAGGGATAGAGGAAGGGGGGAAAAGATAAAGCGCCTGAATTTGTGGTGTTTTGTTATGGTACTTTCCGGTTCATTTTTCGTCTTTGTTGTTGATTCGGAGAAAATCTGTCGGAAAACATCAAGCGCATCTGTCCGCCTAGAAATTCTCCTCCAGAAAACGTTTCTTTGGAATTCAACCGCTAGTGTGCCGAAATTTCGCATTCCGAGACCTCGAATACAGTATTTCCCGTCAGAGATGCTTGCAGCGGGTTACGGTTGTTGGGCTCATTTAGCCACCTAGCCGTGGGCACAAGGAATTTAAATGATATAAACCACACTATAACCCTAATTGTATAAATAAGTAATTTAAAACCCAATGTTCAAGGTCGAATCTGCAAAGACTGTTAACTATTGTTTATCCGGCCGTGTGGGAAGAGGCCGAAGGGCTGTAGCTGGGTACCGATAAGATACCGCGCGTGCCGGCCAATTGCCGGAAACGGCCGTCGAGAGGGGCCGCAAGGGGCCACAGGGCTGTTTGTGGACGACCCTTGCCTCCCGTGGCGGGCCCGTTCCTTTTCCCATGCGATTCCCAGGGGGACGGTGTAGGGAATCAACAGAACGGCCTGGCAGCGGGATTTGGCCACTTCGGGACACATTGCTGTGAAAACGGTTTGGCGCCTGAAATAACCGGCGGGGAAGCTGTTTGTGTCATTTCAGAGTTGATAGTTAAGTTGAAAACTGGAAATTGAAAAAAACCTTAGTGAAATTGTTGTAATCATGTTTCTCGTATTTAATCCGTTTTATATATCATAAAAATCAATATTCTTGTTTAAACTAGCCCTGAAGATGAATGACGTCATGTATAGTACATATTCGTTAGCATGATCAATTAATTCATAATAAATTCCGAAGCATCTATTTTCCTTGCCTTTTTGATACTCCAAGGATTTCACAAAGTAAACGATCCTCTTTCATATCTCTCAGGAGGAAATGCTTGTGTCGTAAAGGTCCAATCTTTAGGCACGGAATAAAACTATCCGTGAAAAAAATGGCATTTGACAGAGAATTTAACATATAGTGCAACAACAGCATATACTTTCTTCCATTATTTGTAACTTATGCATTTTTGAAAAATTTAGATAGTTGAACGAAAATAGAACCTGCGCTATTCTTATAAGCATACTTTATTCTACGAAGAGAAACTTTTTTAAATTGGAATATGTTTTTAAGAAAATATTTTTTTTTAATAATCACTTTATGCAAACATTAAGTGAAAACTCCTAATATTTTCAAAAAACTGTACAAAATTGTGAAATTTTCCATGTTTCGACAATTCGGAGAGTTCAATGAAAATAAGACCTGCGGCTTTTTATAAGCGTTCATTACGCTAACCGAGAAAAAAAGGGAGCCGTTTTTTAGAAATTTTTGAAAATGTTGAGATTTTGTGGAAAGTACTCCCCAACAATCAAAATATCCTTTCAAATTTGAATTTGAGCCTTGAGTTTGGGCAGGTCAGTTGGGGGATATCAATTTGTCGAAAATCGTCGGTCAGACATACGATAGACTGACAAAAGGACATACGTATGACAGACACAGACAGACAGACAGGTAGACAAACGGACAGACTAACTAACTGACAGACATATGGACGGACAGACGGGCGGACAGATGGTACGAATGTACGGATGCATGTGTGTATAACCAACGGATATATGTATGCACGCTTTCTATCTTTGTAATCAGGCGGATTCTCAAGAAACAAAAATTCTCACCTAATTAGAACACTTTTTCTAAACAATTTCATACACGATTGTGTGAACAAATTCAATACACAAAAAGTAACTTTCTTAAATTGATTCAGTATATTCGTTTCGTAATCCTGGTATGGTGGCGAATTCTGGAAGAAAGCAATTCGTCTCCTCTAATTTGAACACCCTATCAAACTAACCAACTGACGTAATAAAATACGGAATAATGAGATCGTAGAGCTCCTACGAGGCAATAAAATAAGCAATAATGCTCGTTTTGAAAACCTTTGGCAAGGGCTCTCTTTCCAAAGCAGGCCAGCTGTTTACTCGGCGAGAAATGAAAAACATGGCTAAAAGAGTTTCCTTTCCGAACGGTCCTGTAGCAAAGTGAACGATTTTCTACCCGCATCGCTGATTTGGCTTCTACAGGCGTCAAGGAGCACCGGAATCCATACAAAAGGAACACGTGTTCACTGTCGCCTGTCGATAGTCCGTGCGAATGAAAAAATGTATGAGAAAAAGTGAGGTAATTGGAACACCGGTTAATTCGAACCTTGACAAATCGAAATAAAGTATTTTTCATGGGAGAAAACCAATTTGCGAATGAATTTCGTAAATAGCGAAAATAGTTGTAAATTTTTAAAGTTATGACACTTTTTTGTGACAACGTTCTTATAAGCCCTTTACTAACGTCGAACGAAACTGCAGAGTAATCCTCCTTTAACCTAATCAGTCATCCTAGCCACTGTTTGCGTTTCTTTTCCTTTCAGCCAGGAGCTCGGAGCCATTAGATTCCATGAGTTCTCATACGGTCACCCATCCAGGAAACCGGAGTGTCTCAAGTTATTCTTTGATTTCACGAAGCGTAGTTATGCAATTCGGCGACGTAGGAATAATGTGTCATTGTAATTCGAATATTTGCGAATGTGACTTTTGCTCTTATGATCTGCTGGCAATTCATTTTATATCTTCATACAATTAGTTAACTCGAAGTTTATTAATTGAAACCTCCGCAACGTATATCTCTACAATTCAAAATGTAAAATATTTATTTCAATAGAAGAAACTTACTAAGTAATCGGGATTACTTCGTATTTTAAGGGGTCTAGATTACAACAAAGGCAAAGAAACGCTAATTGAGCTCCTTCATGGAGAGTATGCTCTACGGCGCAGAAGTCTGGAAACCAACAGAAATTATGTTCTGTCGAAGATGCTGTAAAATATGATGCTGTAAAAGTACGAGATTATGTAATAAGAAATTAAAGTGAAATCTACCTGGAAGGAGACTATCAAAATTGCACAACTAAACTGGTATGGACACACGAGAACGCTGAAGTCAGATACGTTTCAACAAAATATGGGAAATGGATACCCAATCAAAGAAGATGCAGAGGAAGACCGAGAAGGACGTGGCAATAACTAAAGTCATGGAAAAAAGAGAAATGGAAGAAATACGTGTGTGTACAGTGGCGGTAGAACATAGCGCGGTATGGAAAATGAGGCTATAAACAAGACTGGTAAGCAACCGCTAAGAAGTTACACTATGTAATCTAAAGTATCCGGACACGTAGCTGAAATGACTTACCAGTTCGTGGCGGCTCCATTGGTAATGCTGAATTCAATAGGTGTTGGCCCACCCCTTAGCCTTGATGACGACTTCCCTCTCACAGGCATTCCTTCAATCCGGTGTTTGAATGGCAGCCCATCTTTTACGGAGAGCTGCACTGAGGAGAGGTATCGATGTAGATCGATTTATTTATTATTATTATTATATATTATTATTTATATATATTAATTTGTATGTAAGCTGTAGTATTTTATTTATGTAATTTAGCTGCCACCGGTTATGCCATTTGCAGTTAAAATAAATTTATCTTATCTTTATCTTGTCTTAGATCGGTGAGGCCTGGCACGAAGTCTGCATTCCAAACCAATCTCAAAGGTGTTTGATGGAATTCAAGCATACCCCGTGCAGGGTCAGTCCATCACAGGGATGTCATTATCGTGTAACCACTTCGCCACAGACCGTGCAGTATCAACAGGTGCTCGATCATGTTGAAAGACGCAATCACCATTCCCAAAATTGCTCTTCAACAGTGGGAAGCAAGAAGTGTGTTTAAACATCAACGCAGGACCTATGCCGTGATAATACCACACAAATTAACAAGGGGTGCAAGCTCCCTTAATGAAAAACACGACCACATCATAGCAGCAATTTGGACGAGTCCGGTTACTTTTGATCACGTACCCTAGATATTGAAGTATGTACCCCGTATTGAAAAGTATGTAGTTGAGTCTTCATTGATTGCTCGAAGCGACATTCTCGAACCGACGGAAAATAGGAAATTAGGTTGTACCAAAAAAGGTATGAAACACTTTATTTTTATGACGAATGTACGACCCATTCTCATTGTGGAAACATTGAAAACTCCCAGCTCCAATACTTCCATTTTTTGATTAAATTTATACCTTTAGCGTAAAGGAATGCTCAAGAAGAGAATTGTTGCAAGTTCATATTCGTTGAAATGCCTGATTTTTCGAAAATAAAAAATATTTTGACGTCTTCCTACCACACAATTGTGAAGATATTTTTTTATTTCACATAATGTGTTCATCAAAACAGATCTTCAACAACGTTTTTTAATATTGTTTAAATATGAGTAAGTTTGTGTTATTGGTGACAAACATAGTTGCCCGCTCCAAAATTTACTGCGCTTAAACGTGAACGTATTTCAGGCAGATGGATGCTTCGTAAGTTAGAATTTGTATATTATTTCATATTCTTTTTTCGTTTCTTACATACAGCTTGTAATACTATTTATATATTGATCTCTTAAAAATTATTCAAAAACTTATTTGAAATACACCGAAGAGACAAAAAAACTGGTACACCTGCCCAATATGCTGTAGGGCCCCGCGAGCACAACAGACGTGCCGCAACACTAGTGGTAAGGACTCAACTAATTGTCTGAAGTAGTGCTGGAGGTAACTGGCACATAAATCCTGCAGGGCTGTCCATAAACTCATATGAGTACGAGTGGAGAGATCTCTTCTTAACAGCACGCTTGCAATGCATCCCAGATATGCTCAATATTGGTCATGTCTGGGGATTTTGGTGGCGCCAGTGGAAGCGTTTTGAATTTCTGAAGCCACACTGTAGCATTTCTGAATGTTGTGATCTGCCGCATTGTCCTGTTGGAATTACCCCAATACGTGTCACCTGTGCAGAGTCGAATCTAGATGTATTAGGGTCCCACATTACTCCAACTGCGGCACGCCCCATTCCATCACAAGAACCTCCACCAGCTTGACACCGTGTTGACAATGCAGGTCTATGGATTCATATAAGGTTGTCGCATACTCGTTCACGTCCATCCGCTCGAAACATTGTGAAAGATGATTCCACGTACACATCCATGCGCTCGAACAATGAGATTTCGTCACACCAGGCAACAAGTGTCCCTCCAAGGAAGTATCTTAGGACCAATTCTGTACGTATCTATACTTCTGACTTACCAACAACAGAACGCACAATGATGGCTACATTTGCTGATGACACAGCTATTTTAAGCTGTCGACGAGAACTCAACTCGAGCATCGCAACACCTGCAAGCGCATCTGGAAACAAGGAGAAGAATGGACGAATCAATGGAGAGTAAAATATAAAACACAAGCAAAATCACAACAGATTACCTTCTCATTCGAAAAGAACAGTGTCCCAAAGTGAAATTTAATTCGTCAGAACTCTCAGTAACAACTGTTGTGAGGTATCTTGGTTTACATCTAGACAGTCACTTAACCTGGAAACCTCGCATCTTGAAAAAGAGGAAAGAATCACAACTGAAATTAAGGCAAACCATCATGGCTACTTAACCAAAGGTCTAAGCTCTCCTATACAACAAAATTTTAGTGTACAAGACAATAATCAAAGCCAACATGGACTTACGGCATCGAACTCTGGGGAACTGCCAGCAAGTCAAACCTGAGATCCTGAGAAGATTCGAAACAAAACACTAGAGATATACATGCAACGCTCCGTGGTTTGTCACAACAATAATTGTTACAAAAGATTTGAACATCTTCAACAATGACAGAGACTATCTCGGAGAGAAGCAAGAGGCATCAGAACAGACTGGGATGCCACCCGAAATCAACACTCAGTGAACATGTTGGACAATAGTGAACGTGTGTATAGGCTAAAGCGTAAACATATTGTTTAGACTTACCCTTAGATTCTCTTCATTGTAACTTCTATCATGATAACCATTTACTAATTGTTCCAAGTGAACAGATTGTAAATTAGCAGAATTGAAAAAAAAAAAGAAAAAAACAAGGGCAATATGTTCATCATCAAACAGTCCAATGTCGGTGTTGACAGGCCCAGACGAGGCGTAAAGCTTTGTATCGAGGGGTACACGAGTAGGCCTTCGGCTTCGAAACCCCATATAGATAATGTCTCATTGAATGTTTCGCACGCTGACACTTGATGGCCCAGCATTGAAATCTGCAGCAATTTGCAGATGGGTTGGACTTCGTCACGTGCAATGATTCTCCTCAGTCGTCGGTCTTCTTCTTGCTCGATCTTTTTGCAAGCGCAGCAATGCTGGAGGTTTGATGTTTTACTGGGTTCCCAATACTCACGGTACACTCTTGAAATGGTCGTACAGGAAAATTCAAGTTTCATTGCGCCCTCAGAGATGCTATGCCCCATCTCTCTTGCGCCGACTTTAACACTACGTTTAAACTCTGTTAAATCGTGATAACCTACCATTGTAGCATCTAAAAACTGTGCCAGATTCTTGTTGTCCTGTATAGTCGTTGCCGACCGGAGCGACGTATTTTCATTGGTTCCAAATCTCTTAATTTCAATACGCATAGCTCTACCAGTGTTTTTGGCTCTTCACTGCACATATTATAAAAATTAGTAGCCTTCAGAGAATATCAGATTGAAATATAACATTTTGAAATTGAACAATTTGCTTCAGATTGAACAGCAACAATGTCTCGGGATCTAATTTCTGTGAATTACGTCTTATTGTTAGGACATGATTTACCTGTACGAAAAACAGTTATAATTGTCAAATTTGTTTTGATATTTGCTTGAAAATATTTATTTTGTAATGAATTTACAAAAATTGATTACTGAGGTATGTTAATTCAGATATAAATTATGGTATAAATAGTATTACATAACTATTATTAAAGGCGAGAAAGTATTTGCTGTTTTAACCCCTTTAGTTACATGTTCAATCCACAGCTACGTACAATTATTACACACGGCGATACTCCAAGTCTTCGTGCAATTTCCAGAAGACAGTCATTCGTCTTTAAAAACTTTAAAATGCCTTTGGTCAGCAACTCTGCATGTTTGGTCTGTTTTCTTCTTTGGTCTGTTTTCTTCCTCTTTTTTTAAATACCTTTCTTGTGTAAATCACTTTTTTGAACACTTTCTATACTTTGCTGTGCCCATTCCGTCCGTTGTACAAAGTGAAAATAGCTTCACATTGAGACCATATTTGGAAGGGTTAGCTCTGAACTATGCGTATGCATTATATCCCCTACTCTATGTATGTGCCGCAAATTTGCTCGGTCCAAAAAAATGTTTTTATATTCCTAAATGTCTGTCAAAATAAGGAAGTCGTTAACCCCTGCGATTACACTCAACAAAATATCAAATAGTAAGTTTAATTTATATATATATATAAATTAAACTTACATATATATACTTAAATATATATACTTATATATATTTATATAGATATACTTATATATATTTATATAGATATACTTATATATATTTATATATATACTTATATATATACTTATATAGATATACTTACATATACATATATATACATATACATATATACATAAAATTAAACTTACTATTAATTAAACAAACATTTATGCATTAATTTCGATTTTCTGCAAAATTCTGGCCATTTCTGCTCCGCAGTAAAGATACACAGAAGATCTAAAACTCAAAAAATGTTAAACATAGTTCAAATAAGTTTCACTCTATAGATTATAACCTATGAAACATAAGTCGAGGTTCCTGGAGAATACAGGTGTTTAAGGGTCTAGGGCGCACCATTCCCTATTTATGTAGAACGGATGAGTCAGGAACAGCGTACTGTATGTAATGGATTAAAAGTGTGTCTGCAGATTTCTTCATTGCATAAACTATAAACAACATACATTTTTCGTCTTAAATCTGTTTTATTCAACTCTGGGATTAATTTCTTCTGTAGTATATTTATTGGCGTTTTGTTGTGGCTGTTTTATACGTCTTAAAAAACCGTCGTCTTTTCATTGTTTTCCTACTATGAAGAAGAAATGATGATTATTTGGTCTTTATCCAACTGTATTAGTAGTCTGAGAATAAGATTTTATTTGTGATTATTTTTATTAGAGATTATTTTTAAAGTGGAACTTTAAAAATAGAACACTTTCATTTTCTTATCTATATATTATTTCTATATATTTCATTTCTATATATTAATACGAATATAAAAATATCAGACCAAGACTATGAAGAGTTAGAGAATCAAAGACTGAAGGAAAAATATTTTAAAGTGTATGAAATCAATTTAGCCTAAACAGTAAATATGTGAAATCGTAGAAAGTGCTAATAGCACCAAGCAACTGTTGCAACTGTAGCACCAAGTGTCCTCTTCAACTATATTTATACTCTGATTGTGTCTTATTATACTAAAAAACTGGTAATATTCATTTCATTTCATAGTTCTAAACCATTAAGTTATTGAAACATATCTAAACAGAAATTACATTTTATGACGAGTCTCTCCTCTCTTTCGCCGAAAGTAAAATTCTCAGTTTCAGTAGAGAAATTTGGTGAAGAAATATAAAGTTACTAAAGAGATTCGGTAAATGTTGTCGCGATCCTAGATCTATAAAGTTGTTTACTCTTGCATTAGCAGCATAAATATTGAATACATATAAATTTGCTTGTAATATTTCAGGAACGGCAATTACGTTATTCTGCCTAACAAAACGGTTAATTGAGCTCATTTGCAGAGCTTTGAAGGAGTAACTATTTTTCAGTTGCTATAATTTAAAATAGAATTGTTGAAGTGCTGAAGAGCATAAGCGAAATATGTCACACACTGGGAGTTTAATATGAAAATGTTCAGAGTTCTGTATCAAACTACAATATAAATTAAAAACTTTTTCTAATTAACAATTTTAATTATAACTTCATTTTTATTTTTGAAACGGTAAACACTTTCCAAAATGTTGAAATTTATCTTCTCAGTTCCGAATTTCTGAGCATAACTACACTTCAAATTAAATGGTTTCCCAAACAATAGAAACTTGAAATGAGAAGGATAGTGATATATTCATAATTATTACTTATCCTCACATATGATATATCATAACGTTTCGTCTCAAATTCAATATTTGTCTTATTGAAGTGACCTTAAAAAGTTTCGAAGTATTTTTGACTCGGTTTCTCCGAACAAGCCAGCAAATTATTAGACTTTCAATCGTTTGTTATTGTTAAGTAAGAAAATTAACCTAATTTTATTATTTGATAACCACCCGATCATCAGAGGCTAAATAGAGAATATATTTATTGAACGATATATTTTCTTTCAATATGAATTATTGTTAATGCCAAAAATTACGAGGGGATGCTGGAGTCCATGTATAAATAATATACGATTAAAATTTTATGATTTAACGCCTTCTTCGCGTGAATGATCTGTTATTAATTTATGTTATATTCCATTATCTTATTGGTATAGAGAGAAGAAATATTGTGGAATTCGATATTGACGAGGAAATACATTTCCAATATTCATCACCGGTTTAGGTGGCTTAGAACATCAATTAATGGCACTGCAGTGCCTCTGATCAGGAATTCATTTGGTTCGAGTTTCGATGGTGGTAAGATTTTCAACAGAAGCTACATAGCTAGGTGGAGTTCAGCCTATGTCTGACGGAGAATTCTTGTGGCGGTCTGCTCCGATCAACAGTTTTCCGTAGTTTCTTCCATCAACACCCGGCGAATGCCGGAGAAGCACCCTAAAAACACGGGCCACGGGCCGCGCGCGCTCTTTCTTTCCTCTGCCTCGTCATATCCTCACCCCTTACTTACACACAGACTACACTCACAAGCTCTACACATGCCAGGAGACCAGTCGGGAGCTTAGAGCTTGTTCCGGCTGAAGTGGTGCTCCGCTGGTGGGAGATACCTGGATAGGGAAAATCTCTCAACCGACGGGTAGATCGGCAACGGATCTCGCCATCCCCCAGAGGAAGATCACCGCCATACATCACCAGCGACAAAACATGCACTACACTTACGGGGCAAATTACTTTATCCGTTGATGTGCCCAGGATCACTAATCATTCATTCAATTATATATATATATATATATATATATATATATATATATATATATATATATATTGAAGTTGTTGCTGTACTACTTCAATACGTACTATTGACGTAATCAATCTAATAATTTACATCATAACTGGCACAAATATAAACAGATTAAAGGTTTATCCATGTTACGATATTTGATGTAATACTCAAGCAATGAATCATGTTTCACAAACATTCATGCATCATCTGTCATCCATTAGTCAGTCTTTGCCCCATTCGATTACATCACCCGAGACAACCGTGTCAGAACCTCTGGGTCGCGAACCTCTTGTGAGTAGCTTAACTCAATAACTTTGAGGCTCGCAAATATAAAAAAATATTTTCCACAAATTGTAAATGAGTATTTAGATAGTAAATCATATTTCACTATGTACTAAATTAATAAGCGGCGTCAACGGTAGTTGTGAAAAATAAGATTTTGACATTTTCATTGCTGTTATAAGATTTTTTTAAATAAAATGGACTACATAATGCTGTTCATTTATTGATGACCTTTCTTTAAGGTAATTGCAAGAAGAGTTTGTTCAATATCTAGGCAGGACTGGGTTAATATTACTAGGGGACCTGAGCAATACCAAACCAAAGGACACTATTAATATTGAAATATTTATTTTGAGTACTAAAAAATATTATAAAAGTAAAATATAACCTTTGCAATTTAAAAAAATAATAAGAGTATTAAACAATATTAAGTACTAATGAACGCATGCAATCTTTTGTTTAAAATATTACTCAGATTTGCGAAGACTTTGGAGCGCAAAATATTTTATATTATTTATATCATATTGAAAATAATATTACTTCAATTATCAACAGTTTGTATCTGAACTTTTTAAAGTAAAATTAAGTAATCAACGCGAAACTCTTTCTACATATCGTTTATTATACGTGTAATAAGTGTAAAAAATTAAACCGTTAGTGCTAAAGAAGTCATTTGGAGTATGCCGTTTAGAATTCCTATTATTGTGTTTGAATTTCTTGATTATTACTTTCATCTTCTTTTTAACTGAGTAAACTATTTGGATTGAATACGAGAAAGAAGACAGCCGTAGTTTATCCAAATCTGCGATCAGCAATGGGACCCGCGGAACATGAACCAATGCTTGCGACTGCAGTGTCACGAACAGCATTACCCAGAAAAACTACCAGTTCTTTCTTCGCATTTGGATGAAGAAAGTGATCTAAATATCATCGAGCAACAGAGAGTATTCACTACGTTATCATGTTTCTTAAGCGAATGCGTATCCAGAGATAGAGAAAGACTCTGGTAAGTTACAGCTTGGCTGAAAAGAATACATTTAGTGCCGAACTGTATTGTCCACTAATTGTCCTGCAGAAAAAACTCCTAACCCTTTTGCATAACATACTTGTAAAATTATAGCACTTTATTGTAGCTTTTTTACAAAATCGACCCTTCATATCAAAATTATGTAAAAAAGTTCTCATTGCTATCAGAAACATAAGTGAAATAAAGCATTTTCAAGAATCCACGTATCGTTCTTTATTGAATGTATTCTCAATTGATATTGTTTGTTTGGGGGTAGCTGACGATTTGTCCAGACAATAATCATTTTCAAAGTAAAATGTCATAGAGTGAAAGATCTCTAGATCTTTCTGGCGTTCGCTGCTATGGCAACTTTCGGGTCAGTGAAGGCCGATGCCTAAAACGAAGGAGCTGAAAAGCGACAAGATCATAAATCTTCTGCAGTTGTTTGCATCCCTGAATTTGCTGGCGTTCTTCCAATAGTCTGCACGATTTACAATTCAACATGATACATTCTTTAATGGGCAAAACATTCCCTTTCAGAAAATTTGCTGTTTTCGATAGTTATTTTTAATGCACTGAATTAGCTTTATTTAAAAGGTAATTTAATATTTTGTTATGTTATGTCACATTAACTACTTTGCATCTTGCCTAAAAAATCAAAGTCAGCGTTGAAAATACAAATACACGGAGTCACATATTGCTTGAAATTTTCGCATCAGTTTAGCTAGTAGAAAACTTATTAGCAACGGTAAACGAACAATAGATTGAATTTCGCAATGTTGCTAACAATATAGCTCTACTCCTATCACAATTAGCCAGATGAGAGCTCAGCCAAACATGCGCGTAATGAAGCTGCATTATGATCAGAATCAAAACAAGAGACTATATCAGCTTTTGCTCATTGTATCAAGGAAAACTGGTCGAAAAACCTGAGGGAGGGGTCATTGATCCAGAAGCTGAAGTACAAAACTCGTTATAGGCATGTTTAGTATTTTATAATAATACATGACAAATGCTAAATAATTCATTATACGTCCTTGTTAAAGTTGGTTTAACAATTGTTTGCTCATTTGTGTTTCCTCTCCTGCACACACACTCTTTTCCAATGTTTGGACGTAATTTTCTCTTATTGATCCTGCATTCATGATATGTCACGCCTCTTCATTTTCTGAGAGCACGCTTGTTAGACTCTGCGTGATTCTCCCACAAGCAGATCAAAATAATCATTCCTTTATGGCAGTGTGGTGGGAACAATGCTACCAACACCTGCTTCGCAGCTCACAATATATTCCGACGTGAAAGACGCGTATTCAACTACGAACTTTCCTTTAGAAGCAGAACCACAACTAGAATCTGCAGAATGCGAAGTATCTGCATGGACTTGCTAGTCAAATTAAAATTACTGAACGAACAGTGAATGAAACATAATGCCTAGGGCAGGTAGACAAACTCCTTAACTAAGTTCCGCAAAGTCACGCAAAGTTAAGACGCTTGAAACGCCGCGGATTCCTGGATGGGTGTCGATTTGGGAACCTCAAAAACTGGCCGATAGCTGGCCATGGTCGACAACCAGCAATCACTGCTGTGGGCAGCATTCTCGTCGAAGAGTTACTCGTCGGCGATCGACCACGTTTCTCGTAAATTAAGGTTAATAGTCACGAAACGCGGTTGTGATACTGTTAACACCTAAAGGTGAAAATGATCTGTCACTGACGCACACTTCCCGCCGCTGAGGTAACTGAAGCGAGCGCGCTGGTCAATGAGAACAACCGACCGTGTCTTCATGAAGCGTACCTCGAGTAGACAGCAGGCAGTAATAATGAAGGGAAAAGTGCTGATTTTTTGAAAATACCTATTTTCATAAACAATATTTAATAAAATTGAAAAAATAAAAGAATATTTTGTGAAAATAGCAAAATATATACAATATGTTATATAGTACTAAATATGTTAAAATAATGTAACGAAAAGATTTGATTATGTGTTAGGAAAGCGACGATTCGTGAAGATTACAAGATAGGTAAATAGAATGACAAAAAATATATAATTACATAAAAATTCTGTCTCTAATAATACCTGTTTAGATCCATTGGTTTGCATTCTTTTATCTCGAACTCTGTAACTGCGAAATATTCGATAAGCATTGTTTATAAAGAGAAAGAATACGATATGGTTTGGACAGATTATTCGAGGAAATGTGGAGAATCTTATGGAAAAACCAGTCGACAGGTGCACCAAATCCCCTTCATCGATATTCGATGTGCATGGTATACAGTGAAGGAATGCACAAATCCATTCTCATGCTTTGATGTAGAAGCGTAGGAGACGGATCATGTAATCCGTCTTTCTCAATGCACTTCAGTTTTAAGAAAAAGATATGAAGCATCAATTTCAAGATCTGTTTTCACCGATAGGTGCTCTAAAAAGTTTGTTGTGAGCAACAAGTGTAATAGCAACTATGTACAAGTAGGTTTTCACATCTGAAGGAATCCTTTCCTCACTTTTACGAGGAGTTTAAAGGGTGTAAGAAAAACCCCAATTAAAAATAAGTGCATTGATGCACTTATGTAACCACGTTAGTGCAATAAATGCACTGACCGGGTTACAACCAATATTTATAGATACAATGAAATACTCATGATTATATATAGCAGTTAAGTATATATCCAGCAGTAATGACCTAAGATTTTTAAAATAAATATTTTTATACGCATCGAAGCGTAATATTAGATTACAAAAATATAGCCTAAGAGAAAGGCTGGGCAGAACACTCTTAAAAGGCGGCCATAGAAATATTGCATCATTATGGAATTCTCAATATGTTTCTTTTTGCATGAATATTTGAAAATTATAAATTAAATGATTATTTTTGTCTTATTTTAATGAATTGTATTTAATTTAAATTTTACTTTCTCGTATACGTATGTATATACGGAGTAATATATGTAGTACGGAGAAAGTTATGTAATGCTGCGCAAAATCGATTTCGAGATTTCAATGGAAGTACTCGTTTTGTGGTCCCGTGATACCGAAAAAGAGTTGTTTTTTTCAAAACGTCCGTCTGCCCGTCTGTCTGTGAACGCCACTAGCGCCTAAACAATACGTAGGATTTTTTTCCAAATTAAAGAAACCCCTCACCATCTGGCTCTAGTTTTCTTATATCGTTGAATTGGGATCTTCCTTAGTGTTCCGTTTTATTGTCTATCAATGAATAATTAGGATCAAAATTTAACGATATATACACACTTAACATGAATACAATACTAGCGATAGCAATCAATGAATGAATAAAATAAAAAATCGTTTGATTGCATTCAAGTTTTAAAATTTTATGCTTTTCAGTTGAACAGGAAAGGAATCAAATTCTCGGAAACGTTTCATTGTGTTTTAACACCGGTCCCCTCGCGGCTTATTTGACCCCACGCGGCCTGTATTTTTTGTGTTGTTACTTTTCAGAGTTGGAGTTTGTGCAAACCAGTTTAAGAATTCTTTAATGAAGCAGGTTTTTCGTCCTGTTTCGCTGTTCCTTTGAGCGAATGCTGAGATAGCTCCTTGTGCTTCTGGACATGAATGTAACTTCACAATCTGGGCATGTTTTCTAGAGTTCAATGGGAAATATAGTTATTCTCATTCGTTCACATCGCGAAGAGCACGACGAGGGATAATAACCCAAATCTATAGCTGATTTGCTTTTGCAAATAGTTTTTACTATCCGGAATTAATATTTTCGTATAATTTTTCACCGAAAACGCTCATCTCTTTCTATATTCACAATTCAGTTTGTATATGGCTTTGGGCAGGGATCCGAGAATTCAGAAAACATAATACACTTCTCCCCACCGCACGTCACACTCAGTTTGTAACTGTTTTTGCCATTAAATAAATAATCTTCAAGAGAAAAAATATTTTATTTCGTTTAGTTCACATCCGTGTAATAATATCCAAGTTATAGTTGTACGAAGTTACTTGGGGGATCTGCATTTTCTGCGCGAACGCCAGTGTACCGTACATTAGGACAGGTTTTATTGTTGTGATAAGTGAGACGAATGGTAACTGCACTTGCTCTGTCGGGGAGGAAACGTCGAAACTTCACAAATAAGCTCTTTAAGACAATTTTAAGCAAATTTTGTCGAATAAACTACTGGGATATTCCTAATGGTTGATCTGCAATAAGTTCTCAAAAGTTGGTTTGCAAAAATGCTTTCTATGTAATAATTTACATTACAGATGCACAGAAACATGTAAATTGTTTATTATTTACAAAAGAAATTAATATATTTGTTCAGAAAGAAAAATTAACAAGGAAATATAAGGGCGACCAAATAACACTATTCGACTGCTTTTTTATTTCTAGGTTAATATTTCATCCGTTCGTGCAGATTATCTCGAAAATTGATATTCCCCGATCGATCTGACCAAATTGGAGGCACTGAGAGTTTGAAACGTTTCTTGGGAGTACATTACATGAAGCATCTACAATGCATTTAAAATTTTCTCCGGCTCCAAATTTTTTCTTTAATTTTTTTTTCTTCGGATAAGGCGAAGTATGCTTAAAAATTGCTCAGGTCCTATTTTCGGCGAACTCTCTCTATTGTCGAATGATGTAAACAGTTATGTTTGAAAAAATACAGTTCCATTGATGATAGAGATTTTTTTATTAATGAAATGTATTTTAAAAACAGGTATTTAAATAAGTGCTCGGGGGTACTTTTGAAAACATCTGTTTTTTTCAATTATGCAAATTATAAACAAATTCACAAAATCTTCTCCAAATTATTTATTTAATTTTTCCCGACGGGTAGTGTAAACAAAGCTTAAAAATGGACCATACCTCATTTTGGTTGAACTATCTGAATTTTCGGAAAATTCTAAAGTTACAAGAATCTTAAGAAATAATATGCTGTTGCCGCACAACTAGTTTGAAAAAATGAGTGGTTTGCGAGTAATTTTGCGTGAAATAAAGGTAATTTTGAAAACAAGTTTTTATTAAATAACATCTCCAATTTAAAAAAAATGTTATTGGATGGTACGAAGTACGCTAATAAAAAATGGCGCAGTTATGAATTTTGTTTCGAACGTTCGAAAATTACGAAAGTTCAAAAATAGTGCGAGAAAGTACGCGTTACGTTAGCACTAATAATTCTTTATTCAGCGCACGAATATTGCATGAATCAGTGCAGCATATTTGTTAATAATGTGGCGTTTCGCCCAGTGCAATATACATTTGACAATACACATAGGACTTTCCCAAGAAACTTCTTAAATTTATGTAGCAGTTTATTAATGTTAGATTCAAAAGTTTAAAACTATGGCGTTACCTATGATATGTGCACTACTTAGATTTATTTTGTGATGATCTCATAAAACTTATATTTCCGGGACTGGAAATGTTTAACGTTGCTTATGAGACCAACAACAGTGTGATAACCACTTATGTATTTCAATTTAGTAGAACTTCCATATTTTGTGATATATATATATATATATATATATATATATATATATAAAGAAAGTTTCTCTGTAACACTGTCTGTGATGCTTAACGCACAAAATGGTTTATTGTTCTTATCCATATGTAACTCATATTTCTTGTGGAAGAATTGGTTTGTGAAGTGCGAAAGCCTCTGGTAGTACTGCGGTAACGCAGATGTTAGGCCAAGGCACGAACTGGGTTGTAGCGTCATGAAATAATGAAGCTATTAGTACATTACTAACAACTAAAGCGCACTGAAATTGAAATAAAACTATGCAGCCGCCGGCTATGTGAGAGAGGTTTGTGGTTTCATTAAATACTCAAGAACTCGGAAAAATACAAAAACAATGAGACAGTTTCGATTTTGACTGAAAAATGCAAATATTTGATAGTGTTATTTTGCCTGTTTTCTTACTGCCTAAACCGAATGAATTTTATGCAGAGTGCGTCACTGCTTACAAAATGCTGTTGAGAAATAAAGGCTCCAATGCAGAGGCATTAAACATTTTTTATTCACTTGTTGCTTTATAGAACAGAACCTTTTTAAAATTTGTGGTGTGTAAAGAATTATGATACTATGAATATTCTACACTGCTTTTTTGTAATTGAAGTGATTTTGTTCAGCAGGTTTTGTTGCTACAGGCCTCTAGTTTTTAATTTAACCCCAAAGGTTAGCAGCTTCTCCTCTTCTAGACACTGTATAAAGTCATTTTTCTCCGGTAAACATTCGGAGAGAGGAAGTATTCCCACGGATGTGCAAATTGAAATTTCTGAATGAGTGATTTACTATTTAAGGTGAGAGAATAAGTGTTTTAGGGAGAGGGATCTGTAGAAACATATTTTATTTAAAGAACGGTTACTGGAAATGCATATGTATATGATTCTTTGGTTACCTTCATGTAAATGATACTCACTGACAAGATCCTCAAGAATCATCATTCATAGATAAAAAAGTAACAAGTCCTGGAAAATTGTTTACCATTTTAGATGCATCATATGTGGCGTGTATTAATAATGAAGTAAAATTACCTACAATGAGTTCGTTACAAGTTACAGTACTGCAAGTCGCTAAAATGGACTATTATTTACGAGTGAGGTTTAATGATGCGAGCGCCAAAGTGCAAGTGACGCATTTAGCAAATTTATTAGTCCGATGCGATACTAAAGATTTTATTTTACAATACTTATTTGTGAATATCCCCTCTAAGTGTAATACAAACATGACTTCAATAATTTCATCCTAAGTATAATTCGCTAAAAATGATGATTTTGTACTGTTTAAAAGAAAGTCCGTAAATGTACTGAAACCGGCACGTGTTGCATAGCTGGACAGACAATTACCCTCAATTCTGCATCAAATGCTTTAGAGGAATAAAAAAAATGAGTGCACATTATGGTCCATGGTACATTGGACAGCACACACACGTGCAACATTCAACGCACATTACACTACAAAACATACATTTCCATTGTGCATAATTCAGATCGGTTCGTTTTAAGCCCGTAAAACTGCATTTTCATAGAGTTACATTTGTTTTATCGTAAACTATACAATGAGACTTTTGTGGACGATCTGTTACATGTTTGGATATCACCACTTTATCTCAAGGATTGTCTTGAAACATTCGTAGATGGGTTCAGGTATGGAGCTATTTTCACTTTAAATTATTTATAAAGTGTGTAATGTTCGATCAAGGTGGGATTGATTATTTAACATATTATAAATTAACATAATGAACCATTGTGCAACCTTACTTGACCTTGTGTGACCTTACTTATTGCTAGCAGTAATATTGATCGGAAAACAACATGTTTGGAAATTATGAGTGAATGGAGGGGGAAATGAGGTAGAAATTATTAATATTCGTAATAAATACAGACCATTGCTGCAAGCAATGATGTGGTAATGAGATTGTTCCCGAAAAATCTTGAATGAATACATGATAATTTGTTACAACGTGGAGGAAGTAACGGAATGAAATATTTCGAAAGTTTTTTTGCTGGAGACCTTTGCCAAAAAAAGTGTATTTTTTAAGCAATTTTATTGCAATACTTATTTTGCGTTTGGTTAACGTCGTATGAAGAATTAATGAACAGAATAGAACATGTTCCATTGCAGGTCTTGGTACATGACTTTATACTCAGTATTCCCTGTTAAAATCCACTTTTCATGTTTACGCCAACGTTGCTTTTAGTAGATATGGTGAATTCAAGTCATCTTTAATGAACAAATATAAATATCATTTTTAACAAATGTAAGGTTGCTTAAATTGTTACAGAAGACCCAACAAACATTGTTTTATGCCTACAATTTTATCGATTTTAGTCAGCTCCGTACTATTTCACATGACAAAATTATAATTTCTTTACGATTATAACTCAACTGTAACAAACTATTTTATTCTATAATTTAACATGCTTTAACTGCTGCTAATCTGTAATTAAAAAACATAAAATAAATTGAATTTAAATTCATTATGAAATAATATTAGTGTTTGAGTCGCTCAGAATAACGAAATAAATAAACGTGTGCATAGATGTAATGAATAAGTTATGAACGTATCTAGTGGGAAAAGGAGCGTGTCACTGCTAGAACGGTATATTCAAACGACAGAGTGCGACTCTACTTCAGACGAATACAGTTATTCCCCCCTGTGTATGTTGTTGTATGACCCTATTTTTTCCGCTCATGGCAAAATCGTTGATACAGTTCGTCCTCACTTTGTCTTCATTCCATCCTCGTGCACGTTCCCATCCCGTTTTCACTCCCTTCCTCACCTTCGTCCTCGCCCTCATCATCACCCGTCACTCACCAGATTCGTAATAACTTCTGAGATTACGAGTTGATCAACTATTTTACGGATTATGTGATTAGAGCACATTGGTCGCGTTAAGAGTGAATGTAATAGTTACATTTTCATTGGTCAGGGCGTGATTATACAACATAAGTCTCGTTGTGTGTTAGCTCCGACTCGATAAAGCGTACATGTCAACTATTAAGCGCATATTTAAATATGTTTAAATAGGTTAGTGAAGGAAAAGCATTTAATTATTGATATCAAGTAATGCTATAATAACTCATTCACTCTATTTTAATTCACGGGTACTTTAACCTATCACTGCAAATTAGCTGCTTTCAATCCCACCGGTAGTACAGAAAGAGACGCACTGAACAATCTTTTTTTTCTTTTCGAAAAAACTGCTTCAAACAGGGAGTTCCCCAAAGTATCTCTTATCTTGCTTTCTTTACAGTGGTACTCTGGCTTTCCCATTACACACCTGAGTGTTCTCGCATTTCCCATTTCGTTGTCGATGTTGAGTTTCAATTAGCACGCAGTCAGTTGAAGTTATTTGTTGTGCGTTCGCAAATTGTCTAATGAGATCGAACCGAATCCAGTTAAGTATATGTGATGCACTGCTAGTAGAACATGATACAGGAATCGAACTCAGTAAAATCAAACTGTAGTTTGAAATATATGTCCATTGAAATTATACAATAGTGAATAACTTGTGCTCACTGCATCGTTCTACCGTATGAATCCACGGTAGGATTATTCCATGTACATTATTGATATTTTCTGTCGTTGCCTTGTATAAACATTATACAAACATAACCTTGTATAATACATTTAAAACAGAAGTTTCAATTAGATGATGAGAGCCAATTATTTAATTTGGAACATTCACATTATGGTTTCTGTCAAAAAATACTTGATATTCACGTATAAGGGTTTTAAATTGTTATAAATTCCGTTTAGTCAATTGTCTTTTTTTTGTGATGGCTTTGCATGCACTCGCACTTCGTTAAAATTAATTTGATACGTTCATGAACGTACATATAAAAATGGCATTTATTGTTTTGTATTAATTTTTACTACTCCTGAATTAATAATGCAGTTTTATTAATGAAGTTAACCACCATGAATACAATAATTCTATCGTCATCACGTGTGTGATATATCTTAAGAACAATAACATAATTAATATAGAATATTTTTTGAAATTGCTGACTAAATGTCGTAAATGTTAGTTTTATAAAACAATTAAACATTAGATAAACATTTTATTTAAATATTTTTGAATACTGATGCACTCAGGTAAGATTTCCAGGTTATTGATTTCATTCCCTTAGAAACTCAGACCTCCATGCAAATGTCAAATGGACGACTGGCGACAATCACTCTTAATAGCAGCACATGGTGACCAATGTGAGTGAGGATGAAAACAGATGAGAGGGTCAATGAGAACGAATTACACGATTCCTTGTCAACCATTCAGCGTGGACAGCACTGTTACGTCATGCTGAAAATATGTTTATTCTATTCCCACGCGCATGCACGAGAATGGCAGTTGCAAGATCAACACAACAGACCCTTGTGTGATTCCGGAAATAATGTCCCAACAATATGCGCAATACTGTTTGACTCTTTAAGATTTCTAACCATTGCGTGTTTTTATACGAAGATTAATATTTTTTGAGTTTAAGGACGTATATTATCACTGCCTGAGTGATGGATATCATTCATCAGTGATTATTTCAGTGTGGAAATAACATCACTGTGGAGAGAACTAAAACTTGAACTTAATATTTCAGTGTGGACATGTTTTCTTCCTTAAAACCATTTAAGCCTTGAGATGCCGGAGAAAGCAGAAGCCATTAAGGTAGTATATGAATTAGTATTCACGTACTAGTCTTATTCGTAGTCCACGTGAACACCATGTCTCGAGTCTTAGTAATTTAATCGACTCTATTATATCTCAGTATTTCTATTGAAATTATTCACAACTATAATTGTTGGTAGACTGAATGGTACGACTGATGCGGATGGTTGAATAGTAAGACTGAAACAAAGTTTCTAAAATTAAACATTAGTTCAATAGTAAATATTGTTTGAAGCAAGTACCATTAAAATGATACTTTAAAATCGATGGAATTCGAGAAAAATGGGTTATCAATTATGTAAAATTTAAAAAATTGACTTATTAGTCGAAATCGACGAAAAATGCAAAAAAATAATAATAACTGAAAATGGGTCATTTCATTTGGTCTTAACATAAAACAAATTTCTATACTAAACGGCATTGTTCTGAAAAAGCAAAAATAAGACATGTCATTAAACCCTTTCCCCCTATTCATTAATGATAAAAGTAACGCAGTAACAGCCATCTACTCCACTGCGTATTGCTGAATGGATATAGTTGCGGAACGAAGCAAGTCCCGCAAATTTACCATTCACCGCAAACGTCCCAGCGAAAATTATTAACGTAGGCGAGATGAATGGCCCCGGCGGTTTCGCCTTGTTACGAAGTTATCGTTTGCCTTTCGATGTCCCTCGGCGGTCGTCGGTCGCATCGATCGCGTAAACTCGACGGTCAACAAGCGGCTCCGACCAGGTTCAATTATAATCGATTAATTTAATCAACCCGTCTTCAAAGAAGTTATGAATTTGGTCAATTAGTCCAAATGCTCGGTACTGCCGACCGCATGTAAACTCTGCATATTGGGAGGCGTTAATTATTGGATGCGATTTGCTTTATGTATGAGAAGAAGCAAGTTCGTTTTCGCCCAAATGTATTTTTTGTGCATTTCTAACGAAGATACTCTCAAAAAAAGTAATTATCTCCGAAGAAAATATATTTTGGTTTTGGTCATCCGGCACTTGACATAATTTCTAAGGATATAATTATATGAGTCACGATTGCCAACAATATTGTTAATTACAATAGCAGCTTTCGATGGCTTAGCCATCGTCATCATAATCATCATCATCATCATCAGTTTTCTGCTGTGTGGAAGCCCCAAAAACGACTACTGCCTTTGTAAATGACAACGAAAACTCACCACAATACCAATAATAATTTCCAAGAATGTAAGTTGCCTTTTTAGAAAAACGTAATTTAACTTCAAAATGTGAGTAACTTTGCTGCATCGTATATATTTTTACACCCAATTTAGTTTTTCCTTATTTTAGTTATTTCTCCTCTCTTGGTTTTACTAAACGTGAAGACGACGTGTGGAAAATTCCTTTTGAGGTGGTATGTAAACATTTTTGAGCGTACAACCTTCCTTAAAAAATAACTTCTCAATTATTTTAGTTTTAATAGATCTGATGATCACATGACTTATAACACATGCATTCAGGTTCTACGGTTTATTTTTTCCGCTAACTACTTGCACAATAAATTTAAAAATACTGATGCACGTTAACATATTCTCTTTGTAAACGTACATAGAGTACTTTCGATGTTGATGTCTTGATATCATGGTTACAGAGCGTCATTCATTAGCAGTTAGAGAATCCCCGATGCGGGTTTACTTACAGTTGAGCCGAATTCCATTTCGTTTCAAATTTAATACATTGATTGAAAGAAACTGACGTTCACTAATAGTAGGAACTGATTCCCACCCTCACACATTTCAAGTGTGGTAGCAGGGTTTTTGACTCTAGCTACATCGCTAGGTCGAATTCAGCCGCTGCCTAGAGTAGAATTCTAGAAACCGGCTACTCTGATCGATAGTTTTCCGTGGTTTCTCCGATCAACAGCAGCCAAATACCAAATGAGCACTCTAACAAATGGGACATGTACAGCGCGAGATCTTTCCCTACTCTTCCTTGTCGTAAACTCACCCCTTACTTGCAATTACACTCACAAGCACTACACTACCACACATATCGGGAGACCTGTTCGGGAGCTAAGAGCTTGTTCCGGATGGGGAGGTCGAAGATACCTAGCCGCCATGTGGAAGACACTTGGTTGGGAAAACCCCCGCAAGCTGGAGGTCGGCACCGAATCTCGCCATCCAGCGGGAGCAGTTTACAGCCACCTTCTGCGATAAAGACTAATGCACTACACTTACGGAACCAGTGACCCGTAGTAGTACACCCAGAAACAGTAATCAATCAGCCATTTGTAGTCGAGAAAACAGTCAACATTACGTTTTTGTACGCAAAATGACCGTTATTTTAAATATTAGTAACTTACTTCTCCCTATTCCTGGACTGTCTATTGTTGTCATTTGTGTCGAACATTTAAAAAGGGAACTCGCATTTTTTAAGGGCAACAGTATCTTGCCAACTATTACCACCCCCGACAAAAAATAGAGATCTCAAAAATTTAATACACCTCGTACAAAATTGGATGAAAATGAAGTTTTTAGAAAGAATCTAGAGCTTCATACTTTAAAAACCATTTGTAAACTATTGGAGGGAAATCGTGGTCGTCTTCCAATGTTCTGAGTATGGATGAATATGAAATAGAGCATGGAGAAATATCTGTATTCCTCCATGGTATTGAGCACAAATATTGTCTCCCATAACATCATGTGATCTCGAAATATAATTTTCTACGTACAAAATTGTATTGTCTGACAGGAAAAACTCCCCAAAAACATATAACCTTAATGCTTTTTTATGGGCTATATTTTTTGTGTTCTTAGTGCAAAATAAAAGTTCGTACTAATTTGTTTTTAATTTGCATTTTCCCTGTTAGTAGGTGGCAAATAGGTAATATTATTGAAAAATAATGTTTTTGTGACTAAACGCTGCATATCTTAACCATTTCTATGCATATTTCAACATTTTCTAGCATATTTGCATTCGTATTTCAGACCTAAAAGGTTGCGTTAACTTCCACGCTCTACTCATTACGATACAGTCTTATTTATGACAAAGTTTCTTGGACAATCACAGAGAAGTTTAGAAACAAAGTACTGACAATTAATCATTGAGAATCGTTCTAGTAAATATTTCGTTCGATTGTGTACATTAACATTGCATTTAATATACTATGCTTTAATTTATTTTGTTAGTGTTAATTTTTACGTGAAATATTATTTAAAATAAATTGGATTGTTATTTCACATTGATGCTATTTGACAAGTGCAGTGGTAAACCAATGCCTCGTGCGGCCAGGTAGAATAGGGAACTGTCCGCTAGGTGACCTTAGCAGAATGCTGCATATTAATAGCCGAAACGATTTAATGTAAAAGTTTAACTTATAAAATTTACCGTAAGTCGCTGAAAACGTACAGTATGACACTCGATGTAATGGGTATTAATACACTCATGTGAAGTTTACGATACTTGCTTGAATCGTAATTACACTCGTATAGTAATTCCCATCATTACATCATCATTTAATAATGTAAAACTAATCAACAATGACTTAAGTAGCAAATACTTATAATTCCATCTCCACTGTCGCTACCACTGCCCCCCACGGCATTTCTTTCGCCATACCTATATTTTATTTTAGACCAAAATAAAACTTTTAAGTTACCTCAGGTACTACAAGCTTTACCTACTTTGCAATCTTTCATTCTCCGTCGCATTTGTTAAAATTCTTTATTATGGTAAATATGTTTGGGCGCACCAGACATCATGAATGTAGAGTTAAACCATTCCTGATAACGATTTTTTTAGCGTCTTCTTAGTTTCATTTTCCCAACGAAATAAATACGTTGAATGCCTCGCTGCTGCTCTCACATAAGAAAAGTAACAAATCTTCCGAAACTGTTATTGTGACTGCGATTCAGATATATGTATATTACAGTCAAGGAGGTCTTTAGATCTTATTAATCAAAATAACCAATATATATTAACCAAAATTTGTACATTTTCTACATTGACTCGCGTTATCAGTTTCTTTGAGTTGTGAAGTTTCAGCTTTATGGTATCTAATGATGATTCATATTCCCATATTTAAAAGTTGCCAGCCGATACTGGATTTTAAGATCTTCGTGCAGTTGATCTGTAAGAGTGAGATGTTTTTCAGTAAGTTATTTTAACAGAGGTGTTTGATGTTGGGGTTTGGGTTTTTAAATGGATGTTACTGTATATCCTTCGTTCCTTAATGACTCTAATTGGGCATGTATGGTCGCTTTAATCTAATTTTTCGTGCTCATGAGAGGTATTTATCAGATTTACCTATCAAAACTCTTCGGTTTGCAATATTCTGCTCATTGAGACGAGATAAATGCATATTCTATTGAATAAAACATTCCACGTAATTTCTGCTGATACCCAACGGGCGTTGTTCCACAACTGATTATGCAAAAATATACCATTACCGTTTTTTCATCCATATCGTACGAACTACATTTCCTTTCCATCTCACTCTAATGATGTGAACAATGAATAAGACACCTTAGGTAATGAAATACCCAGAAATACTTTACGACTTCACTTAAATGTTCACATTGCACACGGTCGGCCACTTTGTAAATATTGGCGATCGGAAAGTGTTATTTTTTATTGTCTTCACCCGTAAACATTATTCCTTAATTAATATTGTAAGTGACAACTCACAAGCTTCATAAGATTCCTATATATTAATCTCAAACTTCGTTCGCCATGAGATGTTCCCTAGAGAGATGGTTCTGCAAATAATCTGGGATGATTACCTAACCCTGGTGATCACGTACTTCCAGACTTTCCTACGTAGGCCCACATCTACCTACACTCAACAGCCATCGACGTACAAACCGTCCTCCTATTTCATTTTCATGCATCTATTTTTATTTGGGGGATACTTCTTTTTCAAGCAAATTCATAAATATCTTTTGAAGACACTTCTCGCCGAGGATGTGCAAGATGTTGCTCGTAAGTTTGCTCTTTATAAAACAATCCTTAACTCGATTTTTAAAATGTTTTTGGTATATTAATGTCCGGATTATGAGAAAAAATTCATTGGTTCATCGTCTTAGGGACTGTATTGTTTACAATTTGGCACCTATCTGGACTCTCAAAGCTATTTACTAATGTGTTTAATTCTACGGTAATCGACGGGGGTACTTCTACGGTAATTCAGGGTAACGTAACAAAGTTATCGTTGGCAATCACGTGGCAATTTCTTTTTTCGTCCCCTGTCTAAGCAAATATACGGTCTTATTAGCCCTGAAATTGTCATGATTTGGTTTTCCAACATTTTTTTAACATTTGGCTCTTTACTACCAATTACCAACTAGATTTGAAACCGAAAATTCCCAAACTCGTTTTGAAAAAGAGGGTGTCTAATTCATGTGACTGGAAGTAGCAATCATAAATTTTACGGGCATTTGTATGCTTTTGCATGTTTGAAGTAAAATATGTCTACATAACACGCTGTGATCAACTGTGTGTTATACAATACACCGTTTTCCACGCTGTACGATCATAAACAATCAACAATAACTGTAGTTGCAAGTTTCAGGGAGTTTCTCCTCTGATCTTAGTGAATTATGAGGTTGGCGTCAATAAAGCTCCGAGAGAATTACAGCCTACAACTTCATAGTCATTTTTCTTTTTGCGTTCCCCTAAGACAAGGGATGACGCTAGACAAAGTATCTGGCAGGTCTTTATTTATCTTCCTCAAAGACCCCAGCTGCGAGATCTAGCTTGGGTGCAGCGAAAACGCAACCAATCGTGTTTCACTTGGAGGGTGGCGGAACCCAAGAGGAATGAGCAAGAAGGGATTATGGGGATATGGAATCTTTCAGGAAAAAAATCATGTTTTGTTTGCCTCGCAGAATGACATAAACGAGCAGGTTCTTCTTAGAAAATGATTTTGTTATAGAGTAAAGATGTATTTTCAATATTTTTCATTGCAAGTTTACCACATCCAAGCAATAGTATCAACTAGCATTTCATTTACGTTTTTTTTACCATTCGATAATTTGTTAGTTTGGATGAATGAAAAATGGAATACAAATATACTTATGAATAAATTTATTTGAAAGCATCACAAAAAGAACGTTATCGTCAGAAAATTAACAAAATATTTCTTTTTATTATGGTTTTCTTCTTGTTTTTGTTAATCAACTTACTTTTAATATAGAATTTAGGTACTAGTATTCGGCTATTAATTTTGAATTACGAGCATTTAGATAAAATTCAATTCATTGAGGTCATCAGGCGAAAGGTTCTAATACAAAATTAACATAATTTCCCGAACAGTAAGTTGTGTTTTGTAATCAACAAACTTTGTTATTATTATTATTATTATTATTATTATTATTATTATTATTATTTGTCTTAACATCATATCAAACTTTTTCGTGTCATGTTGACTAGAAATTGCAATACTAAATGATAATATGAGATTATATTGTAAATTAAAACTTTAAAAATACTTCAGAGATACTTTGAAAATCGGAAAACAATGATATATTAAACTATGTTTATATTAAACTATGTTTATATTAAACTATGTTTAATATAAAACTTAAATTGTTTATAATTCACAAAATTCCTGTATCTCCAACTGCAGATCAACGAATTACCATTTTTCGCCCGCCCGTTTAATATTGGCTTCTATGCAAAACTGACAGAATCGAAATTCCTCTCCAAAACAATCTTATTTGAAAACCTGTAATCAACGCGTTAATTCAAGCTTGCTTTTTAAGGTATAAATAGAATATATCCTTTTCTATTTAAAAAAGTCTGCAGGCCATAGCTGCATCAAGATGAATCGGTTCAAAAGTTGCTAAAATATGTGCACGAACTTACACTCTGAAAGACTGTCACGACAAGAGGGATATCAAAACGTTTTCAATGACGACTCAAACAAAACATTCACGAAGAAAAATAAAACTGTATCTTTGGATAATGCTGTGGTAGTGTATTTGACTTAACCAGGAGCACGAAAAAGTTGTCAGCGTCGTTGATAAAAAACAAGAATCCCTTCATCTTTATAAAAAGCTGGAAGAAATTAAGAGAAGACCAAAGTTTTATCCCTAGGGATGAGCGACTTAATCGCTGGAAGGCTAAAGCTGCAAAAGCCAGTGAGTGAAATTTGAGGTAGAAAAAGTCTTTTTTTTATTAGTCCCCACTTGCCGTGTAGTCTCGTCATGATCGGATTAACGGAGTCTGAGGTATTAAATAAAAGTTAGTTTCCCTCCTTCAATTTTGGTTCATAGCTAACAATCTTGTCACTTTGACAACCTAGTCCAATCGTGCCCATGTACTACGTACTTATAGTTTTCATATCTATCACAAATGTTCATTAAAGTTTTTATGATGTGTCACATTATCTACATAATTATCATAAAAACTTTAATGAACATTTGTGATAGATATGAAAACTATAAGTTTAGGGTTGTAAATTATAGCATATAGCACTCCTGACCATCAAAGGAAGCTAGCTCACATCGCTATTCGTCCAGTACATTTAGAAATTATCGCACTGTAATGCAACACCCTTGTGTCTTTATATATTAGTATAGATATAGATTAGAAGTTGTAGAGAATTCATGTAGTACTTGTGCAAGAGTGGACTAGGGTGTTAGAGACAAGATTGTTAGCTACGACTCTCTTTGTAGTGTCTTACCGTGGTAAAAAATTAATATGACTATTGGAACGTCTTACTCTTGTCAACAACGTAGTTTCACTAAAATGCTATTGACCTATAAATCTTTTATATTTTATGAAGCAATAATAATTCATTATAAAGAAAATTGAATTCTCTACAACGTTTAAACTATATCTATACTAATATATAAAGACACAAGGGTGTTGCGTTACAGTGTGATAATCTCTAAATGTACTGGACGAATAGCGATGTAACTTGTGAGCTAGATTTCTTCGATGGTCAGGAGTGGTATATGCTATAATTTACAACCATAAACCTTAATATATTCACAAAATAATTACTTTTCTGGATTTTGTTCGACTAGCATTCCATCACAGATTCAAAAGTGCATCGATGTGCAATAGTTTGTTTGCGCGCCACTAGAGGATGACGATTGAGGACTACGATTAAGTTCATTACAAGAATTGCGTACATCTGTATAGTAGAATGGCTGAGAACTTTGATTTTATCGTCATTTGTCTTACGCGAAATGTTTCTATTTAATAATGATTCTGACTGTTTTTCTTCACACTATTTATAAAAGTAACTAGAATATGGATTTTAATTGCATCTAAGCGTGAATGTATAATGTGTACAAGAGAGAAGTATACTTATTCATAAATGAAATGTTTGGAAAACGACATTTTGCTTAAAATAAAACTACATTTTCTAAAATTTTACCCAAATATTTCAATCCAATAAGTTTTGCTGTACGAAGTTTTCTACGATTCTCCGAAAGATTTATCTCAATGAATCAATTGAACTCAACAATTGGAACGATATAGCTTCCGTGCTGACATTAATACAGTTTTATTAGGTTTGAAGTCATTTTACTGTACATTATAACGTCCTTGCAAAGACATAGAACATTCCAACATTCACCCCCAGTTTACCTGTCTATCTGAATGTTCACTTACCGAAATTTCGACAGCTATGTTCGGAATGTGGTCTTTCAACAGAGTTGAATGACTGGATTTCGAATGCATATATTTCCTTACATATTCTACTTACTATTTTAAGCAATTTATCGCTTTAGGTAATAGTAATTTATGGTAAAGTAGTGTAAAAATAAGATATTATTCGTGAAAAGAAGGGTTGTCCTCCAAAGCGACGGTAGGAGGATTAATTTGCACGAGCTAATAAAATATTTTTTGTTATCGAGTGCCGTTCAGTTTTTATACTGCTATACACAGTTTTTATTCTAGCTGTTGCCGTAGTCGCTATTTCATTTTTTGCTGTTTTGTTGTCAAAGATACATAAATAAAATGAAGAAATTGTGTACTTTCATACCCTACTGTTTTAAAGGCCGTGAAATAACACTCCTCATAATGAATTACTAGTGAATAATAGTAGCGCTTATATTTTCAGGTCAAGGGGGTACATAACGGTTGAGACAGTTGTAATGTATAAAACTATTTAAATACGTACATTTTCTCCCAATGAAACTGATCAGATTGAAAGAAACAAAATGTTTATCGTTTTAAAAATGAAAGTATGATTAAATGTGAGAAGATAATGAAAATAACTATATTTAAACATTTTCAATTAAAAAGTTCTTCATTTCAAGCTAGTCTCATTTAAGTTTCAAAATAATTTGGATACATACGCTGAGATAGTAAATAGATTTTCAGCAACTGTTTCAAGTTACTATTTCAGAGATTTTTACTTTATACTTGCGGACAGAATGCGGACAGACCGTAGACCATACAATCCGTTGAGTTGTCTCAGGGCAACAACTATTGCCACTGTAGAGATTCTGACCGAAATGTTCTAGAATTCAAGTCTCTACTTTGACGAAATTTTGACTTTAGCTGAATAGCTAGTTCGATTTCATGCGCTATTTGGAAGAGAATTCTAACGGCTGGCTGCTCTGAGCGGTAGTTTTCCATGGTTTCTTAGACCAATACAAGGTGAATGAGATAACAGTACCCCAATAAAACGGGTCGCGGACACCGTGCGATATTTTCTTTATCCTCATGTCCTCCTCTTCCGTAAAGCACAAACATAATGACAGGCACTCGGAAGATCTGAGCTTTACCCGTGTGGGACGGTGACCTGTTGGCGAAGATATCTGGAGGTGAAAATATCTGTGGGGGTAACCTGCTGGCGAAGATATATAGAGGTGAAGATATCTGGTGCAGTGACCTTCTGGTGAAGATATGTGTCAGTGTCCTGTTAGAAATGATAATCAGACATAAAGGCAGGCGGTGGATCTTACGTCCCATCGGGAAAGAAACACCACCACCTCTCGCTCTATAACGTGCACTACACTTACGGGACTAAGTCCCATATCAGATGTTTCTCCCAGAACCACAAAATAATCAATCAACCTAAATCACATATTGCAAATATTTGTACATAATTCACTTGGGACAGACTTTTTAACTGAACTTGAAATCTCAAAAAGAGTTGGAACGTTTTAAAAACTGTTTAACTTTTCATAAATATTCACTGCTCTCAAAATTTTTCTCTTTCATTCGCCAAGCCCGAATGAATATAATTCCGCGATAAAGAAGAATAGTGAAACTGGTCTTTTGGATCGCCTTCCCGCACCTCACACACACGCTAATTGAAATAACAAACGTGAATAACTACTTTGAATCCCTCTGCTAAAAACCTACCACGTAACAGTCTCCGAGGATAGCCTTGGGGCTCTTAAAGGTATTGTTCTTCAATCACTACGAGTATATCGGGGCACGTATAGGAGGTGGTGAGCCACTTACAGATATCGGGAATGGCACATTTGTTATTTAGTAGATTTTAAAGTGGGGCTGTTGTCATTGCGATAGAAGTGAATGGTGTGTAGAATGGTTAAGTGGCGGAGATTACTACAAATGTGCCATTGTATTTTGTTTTCAGGAAAGTACTTTTATTTTGCATAAGGTCGCTGTATGCATGAATGAGATAACATTACCCGCGAAATCGTTAGAGGTGACTAGCTAAGAGACAGGATCAAATTAGGGCGGATGATAAGAAGAACATGATGTCATTTCGACTATTTTGCTGGCTAAAAATTGCACCTAAAACTCTGATCTACGTTTTATGAGAATTCGTCATTTTGAGTAAAAATGTTTGAGTGTTTGAGATTGGAGGATGAAGTATTTAATATAAAAGATGTTAATTCATTCTTGTCATTGAGATGTAAAAGTTCACTATTGATAAACATAAATTAGGGGCTAAATATCCCATAAAAAGTTCATTTATCGTGTAGAATAGATAGCTGATGATTAGGCAATTGCTGTGTTATTTGTTTCAAGCTTTTTAGATTATTTGTTAAAGAGATATTTAGAAAAGGTAGTTGAGTAATTCAATTAATACAAGTGGCCTAAAGCAGCAACAATATGATGAATAAAAACCACTCAAAATGCTTTTTCAAAACGTACCACACACAATTCACAACAACAAATAATATATTCTCGTATAACATTGCCGTAAATTAAATATTTTAAGAAAAACAGACCTCACAAATACTGCAATAACATCTTTACTACTAATTTCCAATGAACACAGAACTCATTACTTAGGAAAAATCTCCACCTTTAATATTGTAGTTGTAGGAAGATGACGAAAAATTTATTAACTTTTGTAATTTTCGAAATTTTGAAAGATTTCTACGAAAATAAGACAGATGCAATTTTAAGCGACCTTAGTGATATCCCAAAAAAAAGTGTAACCAAAAACATTGGAGCCCTTAGTGAGAAAATGTTGAAAATGTTGCTGGCGATTCATGCAAAGTAACCCCAAAAATCAAAATATCAAAATATCCGTTTCAAACTCAGATCGAGCGGGGAATATAAATTTTGGAAAACAATATCAGGACGGCTGAGACGCAAGCGCTGAGCGCACAGTTGGACAGATGTCTTCAACAATTTTTTTAAATATTTGAACCTTCAAAACTAGAAGTTGAACTATATAACGCGTTAAAAGAAGTAATTTATTACTTATAGGAACAAGATGTGCCCACTATTTTCAATACGTCCAACAATACGAGTTTTTATGTCGAAAAATCGCCGTTTTTTGCTGCGGCATTACAATACTTTCTCTTTACTGTGTTAATTCATAGTAAGGCAACAAAATAAAAGTTGCAGTTTCAGAACGCAATACGTGATTACTAAATCTTTAATGACTAATATCCTGTTCCGGGAAGTCTTATCGCATTAGTGGCTAGTCGCCAGTTGTCTCGTAAGCATTAAATATGAGGATTCCATTAGTAAGCGGTTCAAGGTAATTCGCGGAAGATAACAGTCACATATTTGCATTTTTCAGTTAAAATCGAAACTATTTCAGGGTTTTTTGATTTTTCCAGAATTTCTGGCTGTCAAACAAAACCATAAATACTTCACATTACTGGAGGCTGCATAGTTTTCTTTCAATGTCTGCATGTTTTGGAAACTAGTAATATAAATAATTTCCTTTGTTTGTAACGTAAACGTAGTACTAGAAATTAGAAGGTATTCATTTCTACGCTGATGAATTAGCAATGCACAAAAATATCGAATAATAATTTGCAATGCAATTTTAATCAATCATATGACCATGTGAATAGAGTTTGAATATTTTATTTTGCTTCTGCATGAATAATTTGTTTGCTCCAATCCGTTGTTAATTGATGTGAATCCACAATCAATTAGGAATGTATTTTGACTAATTTATATTTAAAGGAATGTTATCCCTAAAATATTTTAAAGATATGAATATTTCACAAAATGAAAGACGAAAATGTCAATATTTCTATTGATTGTAAAATTAAGGAATCATCTTACTTATTCCGTACGAATGTTTTAATCCTACCTTTGCAACGTATTTGCAACGTACAGGAAAGTCAACTTTTGTTTACCGAAAAGAACTTCTTGTGTTAAAAGTACACGTACTGTCTCGCATTAATTGTAACGTTTGCAATTTTCGAAAATTCAAAGAGATCTAAGAAAATCGGATCTGCGTCATTTTTATAAACGTTGCAAGGTCTATTTGAAGGGAACAAAGAAAACACTTCGTGTAATTTTGTGAAAATGTCATTGAGGTTTCGTACAAATTATTCCTAATCAAAATATCTGTTTGAAATTCAAGGTGTCAGCCAGATCAATAAGGGAAATACCAATTTTGGTCAAGATCCGTCTTAGTTCGGGTTAGTCGCTAGCCTTGTTCGTAGACGCGCAGTCTTTCTGCCATAAACCAAATTGTCGGTATCAAGGACCCACAAAACGTGTCCGTCTACACAACTTGTTAGAGGAAGCCTTCTACAACACTTACAAGTCAAGTAGTTTCCATTTTTTTGGTATCTGGGACCTACAACACGGATTCTTCTGCCCAACAATTGCTGTTTGTTGCTGCAGCATGCCATAACTTTCACTATACTGCGTAAGTAGTGTGCGAGAAAGTAAAAATAGCTCATACACCCAGACGGTTTCCTGATTTTACAAATACTTGATATAATCGTATTAGTATTTTATTCTTCTCTAGTTAGAGATGCTTCTCTCTAAATGCTGAGGAAATTGTCACAACTGTTTCTCACATAGTACATAAAGCCTATCTTCTCTATGAACTGCTGTGACAAAAGGTCACGTCTAGAAAAGTTGTTCCGTGACTCATATTCGAGGTAAAACAATCGCTCATGACCTACGAGTAAACTACAGAACCCGATAAAACTTTGTCGGAAGAACTGAATTTCAATTTAATGACCATTAGCACATTCTGTTGGAAATTTATGTAGTTGTTTCTGCAGTTCCATCAGCTTTGCAGGCAAACCGCCTCACGGGCAGGCAAATCACACACAAGAAAAGCCCGGACGCCTTCGGTCAATACCTGACGCAGGAATATTGACCCCGATACTCGGTTTGTAGGAGCGATGTTTTCACTTGTAACGGAGACTGAAGAATAACATTCTTTGAAATGTTTAGTGAGAACAGTTTATGGAGTACTTCAGCGAGCCAGATATTTGACAATATTGACATGCTCTGAATCCGTTATTGCTGATTAATTATCGACAGAATTGTGGAGGAACACTTATTATGTGATTTTGTACTATTATTAATACACACTGTTGTTTATCTTGCACGTAAATGTAGATTTAGGATATCCACGGTTTTCCTGTCAATTCGAAATATTTTTCTCTGTCGTTTCTCATTTATTTGAATTACTAACTGTTTAGAGTGTTTATCTAAGGTCAGAAGGAAAATTAAAAATTATAATTTATTCTATGTTTCTTTGCAAAAAATTATATTCTCTCTATATTTGCCATTACTGTTAAATTTTATTTGTTTAATCACCAAATCATTGGTATGTAAATTAATATGAACATGTATTCTAAACGTGTATTTGAACATAAACTAGAAATGTACTTTTATTTCATGATAATACTTTGTTTCAGGTGGAACGTGAGATTGCTATAATGAAATTAATTGATCATCCCCATGTTCTTGGATTATCGGATGTTTATGAGAATAAGAAATACTTGTAAGATATCCTGACATTCTAATTGTTATTTCATTGATAATCACACAAACTTTTCCCCTCTTCATGTGAATTTTTTCTGTCTTCAGGTACCTTGTGCTAGAGCATGTGTCAGGTGGAGAGCTGTTTGACTACCTCGTCAAGAAGGGACGTTTAACACCGAAGGAGGCTCGGCGTTTCTTCAGACAAATCATCTCTGCTCTCGACTTCTGTCATAGCCACTCAATCTGGTAAATTCCTTTTAATGAGTCCTATGTTGAATGTTTGAAGTGTTTAATTTTTGCTTACAGAATTCTTTTCATTCTTTGGGTCATTTGAATGGTCCTAAATAAGGCAAACAGTTTGAGTAACATGTCGAAATAACATTTTATTTATTTTATGATGTAAATAATTAAGGATTAAATGTAATAGATACATACTACAAATCTACTAAATGTAATACTACAATACTACAAATGCGTTACCAATTAAATCTACATAGGGAGGTCATAGTAAGTTCAACTTTAGGTTAATATTCTTTGTTTCTAAAGGGTGTGTTCATCATAACTTTTCTATTAGATGCATTGCAGAAGTTTGAGCATTAATAACATGTATTATACTTGAACATTATTTACAGTAAACGCACACTTAAAGTATATTTTTACATAAATGTATGTTTTTAGGTGATTGCATTATACAGACAACTTGTAATTTAATGCCAGTTTTTAAGAATGTGGAAATGGAGTTTTTATTCATTTTATTACAGCTGAGAAACATAATATTTTAAATCACCATAAATTGTAATTATTACTCTCTTTTATTTCAGTCACCGTGATCTCAAGCCAGAAAATTTATTGTTGGATGAGAAGAACAACATCAAGATTGCAGATTTTGGTATGGCCTCTCTTCAGCCAGCAGGCAGTATGTTAGAAACAAGTTGTGGATCACCCCATTATGCTTGTCCGGAGGTTATAAGGGTGAGTCAATTCTCCATTTATCTAATTCGTCTTGGTAATATGAATAGTTCATTTATTTTTATTCCCGAAAAAAAGTGTTCCTCTTGATAGAATTTGGGAAATCTGTGGGTAAAATGTTTCGTTGTTATGGAATGTTACTGTTGCATTTAAAAATGATCGTTTAATGATATTGGTTATCGAAATATTTAGTTATCACTTTTTTTGATTCACGAATGAAATTTTCTGGTAATACAGTTGATTAATTTGTATTTGATGCGCATTTTCTGTAACTTCCAATGATATTTTGGGTGTTTTCTTTTCAATCAGAATTTTATGAGTTTATAAAATGGTGTTAATCCAGTGGAATACTCTGAATCATTTTTGTTAGGAACAGGGCGAACGAAATCAAGAGTAGTGATTTTAACAAATACGTTATCTTATCCCAATCTCCTGACTTTTTAATAAAACTGGCGTATTTCAAATAAACGCGCCGCAATAGTATGTCATTTTGTTCTTATCGCCGGAGATCAAAATTCCAAGAAATATATCGCAAACAAAAAATGCCTTTCAACAATTCTTTTAAAAAATAAGGAAAAATAATTGGAGTTATTCCTAGTTTTATACCTGGAAAACTGTTATAATAACAAACTAATGAATTGAACCATTTAAATTATTTATCCTTTTGAATTAATAAGATTAAGAAGCTGGTTTTGCTGAAGACAGTTTGAACATTGCTGTGTTAAACAATATTGCATGCTGTGCGTGAGGATTTGACTCGGCAGAATCAAAACAACTCCAAGAGAAAGTGAAAGTTACCAAGTTTAAAATTACTATTAATATTAAACTTTCTAAAAGAGGAAGAAGTGGTGTTCAGAAACGGGAAGTTGTGTAATAAAATATAATGACTCCTAGAATTCCTAAGATAAGTTAGACCATAAAGAGATGGTGATACGATGATGAAGACCTCATAGGCACGACAACCGGACTCATCGCTGTGTGTTAATCGACGTAGAGTAAGCTAGAATTGTTCATTCAGTTTTCTTGACGCGCCAACGCCTGCTAGCACACCTCTGTGCAAGCATTCTGATTGTAACTTCCGTGAGTGACAAGTGCTACAAGCATTATTCCTTTAAGTGTAGTGCAAGTTATATCCTGGGGGTAGCTTCTTGCCCGGTGGTGCGTGATTTTCGTCGCCGCCCTACTTTTTTTTGCGGAGGTTTTCCTCCTCAGGTATCTTCGCTAGCAAGGCTTCGCTCTATCCGGAACAACTCCTAAGCTCCCGACTGGTATCCCTGGGTGTATGGAACAGTAGATTACGTAAGTGTTAGTGTGTAAGGGGAGAGGTAGGGGTAGTGTTGAAGAAGGAAAGATCTCGCGCGGTCCGTTACTCAAGAGACTGCTGCGGCATTCTTCTGCCATTAATTTGAGAAACAACGGGAAACAATCTGAGTAATGGGCCCCTAGAATTCTTCTCCAGACCGAGACTGAATTAGATCAATCGATCTAGCTAATATCGAAAGTCCACTGCCGTTGGAATTCGAATCCTAAAAACCGGGAGAGGTGGATCAGGGCATCAACTGATGTCACTGCAGTCCCTCTGGCCGGGTGGTCCTAGGTTAGAGTCCCTACGCTGGCAGGATTTTCGGCACTAGCTTGTTAGCTAAGTCGAATTCAGTCGCTGTCCGAAGGAGAATTCTAGCGGCGGGCTGCTATGATCGGTAGTTTCTCCCATCAACACCAGGCGAATGCCGGAGCAGTAGCTTAACAAACGGGCAACGCTACACTACCACACATGCCGGGAGACCCGTCAGGAGCTGAGAGGTTGTCTCGGCTGGGGCTTTGCCCCGCTGGAGGAAGATATCTGGTTGG
>BOPP01000058.1:1009627-1048621 GCA_017312745.1 Gryllus bimaculatus | reverse complement strand
CCTCCCTCCCTCCCATCCGACACTCGACCCCGCCGCACAGAGTCCCAATGGGCGCAAGGGTAGGCAGGACGACCAAAGTCAGCCGATAAAACAAGGGTCCGATTAAGGGATGGGATGGGGGGGTTGAGGATGGCAGCAGAAACGTGTGTTTTGTGGAGATTCAAAAAGAAAGGAAAGTATTAGAAAACTTTCGAAAGTCCGTGATTTAAAACTTACTTTTTATTATTCTGAATATCTCTGGTAATCTATACACGACCTTAACCTGTCCTAGAGACAAACAATAAAAACCCACGAATTAACAATTGAATATAATATTGAATACCTGATCTGATTATATGTGATATTACATACAAGTATGTTCAATACAATAGTAGAAACGAATACAACGATATTCGTAGCTCGGCACCTATGATAGCATGTAACCCTGAATATAACCTGTTATCCTAATCTATGTAATTTCGAATCAGAAAATAACTGTTTACCATATTAATTTCAATTTGCAAGTAAAAAAATAGTACATTGTCAACGTTCTTCATTGGCAGTTGATGAAATAATTATTCAAAACCAAAGAAAAAATAAAATAAAAATTCTATTTTGAATTAATTTTATTTAAAAAAATAAAAATGAATGTAATATTTTATATCCGCTGTGAAGTGTAAAACGGTAAAATTAATTCTAGAAACACTCCAACAGTCCGTAACTCTGAGTTACGAAAGGACACGGAGAAAATATTTAAAAATCCGAGCAGTTTGTGTTCTTTTATTGTTATTCCACATTAAAAAAAGACGATGTTGGTTGAGTGCCTTCTTGGAAATTAGAGAAAACTTGAAATGCGGCGTTTCGCTGTTGTTCGGGCACACTGTGCGCCGCCGCCGCCAGCGGCGCCGCCTGCGGGCCTCTGGTTGCCCAACGCCTACACGCCCGACTGCCCCGCGGCACAGAGTGCGAATTAACCGGGCAAAGGGGAGTGGGGCGGGCAATGAAGCTGTCTGTAGTTCAGTTGCTGCGCCAGCCAGTCAGCCAAGCGCTCTCGTCTCAGCCTGTGAAATGAGAATCGCCACTCGTTTGTGATAGACATTTTGTGGTACCATATTAACTCCATGTCTCTGAGGTTGTGCCAGACAGGATACGATGAAATTGAAAATTAATTGAAATCTCTAGCTATGATGTCTCAGTTTTATTTAAAGAAGAAGTAGTGAATTTCTTTGATGTAAATGAAACCCATTGCTCACTAGTTTCGAACACTCCCTCCACCTTTTATACTTATTATTATTGATATTATTATGTTCTTTATTCACATCTCTCTGGTTTTACAGTAAACACACAGTTACAAATCAAAGCATGATTTCATTTTACTTATAAATGAATAGAAAACGTGTAGTGAATAGAACACATAATAATACTTAGTAAAGTACAATTAAAAGATTTAAAATAATGAAGGTAAAGTTCTCATACACAATTACAAGCCTTCAATATTTCTCTAAAAACAAAATTTTGAACTCACTATTTTACTAAATATACACATCCTTGTACTTTCTGACCACATTGTTGGGCCTGTTTTGATTATGGAGGCCTTTTGAATTTTAATAATTAGAAATTAATTGGTTTCTAGTTTCTTCAGTCTTGACTTTGGCTTTTGGCCCAAGACCATTTGGTGACAATTTAACAGATATTGTTTTCGCATCTCCCAGAGCCCATTCTTTTTTACAACATGGGCCAATTCTATATTTGTCTTCTAGGCTATTTCGGCAAGACTTTGTCTGCTAGGCTGCTATACTATAGTATAGGGGGGAAAGTATTGAAATCAACACAACAATACTATCTCGATTTTTTAATTTCGTCTGGTAAACTTCCATTGTGTTGTTCGGGTCTATAACAGCGAAGATTACATCGTCGAAGATCACGAAGATTACTAAGTCATATCTTAGTTACCTTGTGTCGGATGATAATGAACGTCTAATTTGTTAGCGTGTCTTCACCTATCTTTCCAACCCACAAGAAAGAGTACAACCCACAAGAGAGAGAGTTTATCAACTCATCTTAGCTACTGGGCTTGCAAATCAAAGTGATTGTTTTTAAGGAAATTTGAAGGAAGGATCTTTTTTATATATTACGTATAATGGTTAGATAAAGTGATTAAATCAGCTATATTAATTGTTTTCACCAAATTCATTAGATACTAATATACATAATGATTGAATTAATTACTTAAATGCTTATATACTTACAAACGCTGTTCATAAAAAGGCGCAATGTTATTAAATTTTCTGCAACGTTTTGGACGGATATGGACATCTTTTCCTCTTCAAAGGAAACTCATACTTTTGAAATCAACTTAAAAAGAAAATTTCAGTCGCATACCGACATGAAATGAAACTTTGAGAATCTGTGACGGAAAGATTGCGGATCTTTCAATTCTTCCTTCCTAGCCTTCTAGACATTCTAACTCAGACGAATAGAATTAGCAAATACGATTTATCGAGTTGTTGGTATCTTGGCAAACGATGAGATAACTCGGGGCACTAAAACGCAGTCTACAGAAGTGTGTAACTATCTCTTGGATTTCCACCAAGATTAAACGGAAATATTATTCCTAGTTTATCACAAAAGTTCTAAGTTGACAACTATATATGACACACGGGAAAAAAACGAGTTGCCATGTTATTCATGCAAAATGGAAGTAGTTTTATCGAAAACCTAAACATATGATACTTTTAATGGTTTATTCATTGTAATGTATCGAAGCTTTGGCACTCTACCGTAAGTAGGATGGCCACATCTTGGCAACAATACTGTCTCAACGGCCTAGATACGCTCATGTGCCTCTTCTGCATCGCTAATGTGCCAAACGATCGATCTCGTAAATATGACTACGTAACCAAAGCCAAAGAAAGTGAGAATACCATGTGAAATCTCACTTCCCTCACGATACGTCAGATGAGACGTTGCTAAGTTCACTTCAGTCTATTTATCACTTTCAGCCCACTCCGTACATAACATAGGCAGTGTCGTTGAAAAACTAAATATCCATCTACTTTCCATCTACTCTCAGTCTTCAGTGTTCTGGATAATTTGATGATTTTGATATACAGAGATTAACACCCAGTATTTAAATTATGTGGAAAGAAAAAACATTGTTATGTAGTTTAACACTTCGAGAGAACGATTTTTACATTCATTACGGTGGTTTTGGTGGAAATTTTCTAAATTTCGTACTAAAGGAATACATAATGAAATAATATTCCACAACGTAAATATGTTTGACGGCCTCAATTATATGTTCCAAAGATAATTTTCCCGTTGTTTTAGACAATAGAAATTAACGTCGGTGAAAAAGTGATAGAATTTTATAAACACTACTGGTTTTAATCTAAATATTACAGTATGAAATTTATATAAATGTTTACGTCGTTTAAATTTCACAGCATTTCCCTAAATTATTAGCCATCTGATAAGGATATATAAGAAATAAAATAAAAATAAATACAAATAACAAAACTTGGCTTCTTGGCCCTTCAACTGGAAAATTCATCTTTGTTGCCTCTTCGAGCCATACGTTGCCTCTTCGAGCCATTCGAACTTAATTAAGAGAATTCCAACATCAACGGAAGGAATTTCAATAATTTTGCAACATCTCCTTCCTGCGCTTTATAATTCTACGTAATCTGTATATATCTCTTCAACTATGAATTAATGGGTTAAATTAATCATTAATCTTCCTCTTGAAGAAAAGAAGGATAGAATCAAGCCAGAGTATTAAATTTGTTAGGTGCTGGAAGTAATACTGATGAAACGCAATGCCGATTGCTGTCATATTTAACATAACTAAATAAAGCAGATAAATATGTGAAAACACATTTATTTATGAATCCTATCAAGACTTTGTAGAAGAAAAAGAAGTAACTTCGTAACTGCTTTACATAAAAAAGAATTTCCTCAAGATAAAATGACTAATCGTTGTAACAATATCACTAGAAATTGTACACTTTGGAAGGGAAGGTTGCTTTTTCATACTGATTCATTATAACAGTTCCCCAACCATTAGATTAATTTTTGACATTGTTTGTGTAAAAAATATGCTACATTAGAGTAATAAAATATAGAGGTTTTGATGTTCGAATGAATCACTGCGTTGTCATTGAGCATACACATGATTATTTACATCGACGCAGCTGAGTATTTGCATGACTGCAACTAGCATTAGTGAGCACGGAACAAATGACAGAACGATCGCCACAAATTTTGTGTATCCCAGTCCAACTGTTGATTAATTCGTTTCATATACGAAGTATGGAACGAACCCAGAGTTCTATAGTCATCATAACGATCAAAGATAAATAAAGTGTTATAGGGCATGGTAAACTTTTCTTGGTTAAAACATACTTAAGTACGTATATGAGTGAAAAGTACGTATATGAGTATTAATTGTATTGTAAAACAATCATATATAACAAATTTATTATATTATAAAATAATAATAGTATTGTATGTGTTTGATGATATGAATTGCATGTAGTGTACAAAAAAATAGTAGAAAACAAAACCTCTTTAATACTCACCACATTTTTAATTTTAGTAATGTAAATTGTGGAGATGAAGAGAAGTAATGCTGCGAAAAGCAATTTCGATATGTCAACAGAAATACACATGGTATCAGGGGACTCCAACGTTTTTTAAAAATGTCCTTCCGTTTGTCTTTCCTTCCAGTCATTTATCCGACCGTCCATCCGTCTATGCACAACACTAGCTGAGCGCAACACTAAGATAACATTGTCTCAAAAACTACTCAATTTTCTTATTTAAAAGTTTTGTGTAGATAATGCTAAATGCTATTGAATATTACTCTTGTTTAATATTTTTAAAAAAATACTTCAATTCTATCATAAGGGGACCAAAAACTTGAGAAAATGTAAAAAAATGCAGCGGAAGAGGGTTATGAATAATCTAAATTCCAGCTCAGTGTAAAGAGAAAGAACCACTACGAGAAAGCATGTTCCATTCTATAGCACCGTTATCTTTTTTTGTAATTTTTAAAGTACGCGTCCTGCGAAATGCATCAATTTACTTACGTGTTCTTGAGAACATTCTCATTAAAACAAGTTACATTCCATGGTGCTTTGCGGAATGAAGTACAAGAATACTTTGCAATAGCAACAGTGCTCAAAACTTCGAGCGCTTTTTTCCTAGTTGTCATCATAACATCCTTTTATCATAAAAGTAGCATCATATTACGTTGAAGGATATCACCATATTACGAAAATACGGAACGTATTTATCGCATACGTCCGTGTTAAATATAGGCTCTCCTACCTGTTTTAAATCTGATTAAACCCATTGTGTTTCATCAACAAATCCAACTTTAACCAACAGGGACAAAAATGACTTACGCAAAAGAGGCCAATAAGCAGTTGATTGCTTGTCCCGTAGTTCCCCTGAAGACAACACGTCTTCAACTAAACTGAGCATACAGCACTCTCTAGGGGCTTACTGAACATGCCCTGAGACACAATAAAGGATGGCTAAATCTTATTGCTCAATTGGAAACCGAAGTTTTGCTCATGTAGACATTTGTCTTGTTATTCTACCGCACTCTTCAATTTAATAGCGTGGAGAAACTAGTTGTTTACGTTTGTGTACGGTGTATGGTATATAGAGTTTGGAGTATATTGGGCAGAACTGTACAATAATATTCGCCTGTAAGAGTTTTGTATTTCGCCAACGTAATTGATAGGTTTTATGAAAAACCAAAATATTCTTTGTATCTTTTGAATATAAAATATTTTTTCTTTGTAACAATTTTCTCTGAATGGTTACCGCATATTTGATTAGGTACTTTTCAGAAAATGAGGTTCAGTCTCTTAATTCCTCCTGCCATCTGAAAGAGAAAGGTCCATGAAGTTTAAAATAAATCAACGTACGCCGTGAGCTTGCAAGAAATCTCGTTCGCTCGCCTTGCGCAAACTCCGCCATGCAGTTCTTTGAAATCTCTCCAGTGCCTTTCTTATGGGTAATGCGGCTGCTTTTGACCTTCATAATTCTCTGCTCTATAAAAATTCCATATAGCTCCCTTAATGGGTATTGCTGCAGTCGCTCTCGGGCCTTGCGCCTCGCGCTTCCACCCCAATTCCCCCTCCGCTCCTCCCCAGCGGCGCTCGCCCCCGCCCGACCCCCGGCCCCTCCGTCCCAGGGGGCGCTCGCTCACCATTCCCCCCAGCCGGCCCGGGGTCTGTTCTGCCATCGCCACGCCACCACCCTACCATCGCTACGACACCGGCCCAACACAGCCCGACAACCTGCTTCCGAACAACTACATCCCCGTCACCGCGGCAGCCCCGTCGCCGCCAGCGCCGTCCCGCGTCACCGCCAGCCCCAGGGTCACCAGCCAGCCCCGTCCAACGCCAGCCCCGTCCACCGCCAGCCCCGTTCAACGGCCAGCCCCGTCACCGGCCAGCCCCGTCACCGCCACCCCGTCACCGCCAGCCCCGTCACCGCAGCCCGCGTCAACCGCCAGCCCTCACCCGGCCAGCCCCTGTCACCCCTGTCACGCCCGTCCACCGGCCAGCCCCGTCACCGGTCCGCTTCACCACACCTTGTAGCTACGCCCGCCCCCACTCTGCCCCCATCACCGCTACTGCTTCGCCCAGCTTCACCACCGCCGCCCCCACCTCCTCACGTCCCCGCCCGTTGCAGTGCTGACGCGGTTCAGCGCCAGCGCTGCGGAAAGGCGTCCGTCGGTGCAGTCTTGCCCGCCAGCACGGCCAGCCCGCCAGCCGCCGCCTGCCCATCGAGCCTAGCGGGCGCCCTCCGGCCCCGCCGTCGCGCCGCCTCCGCCAACGCCGCCAACGCCGCCGCCGCCTTCTCGCCACGAGCCTCGCCAAAATCCATTCAGCAACAGCACAATAACCCTCGTCGTTCTTCTCGTCGACGTCGCCGGCGTCGCCGACACCGCCGCTGCCGTCGCCCTCGTCGGTACCACTGTCACCACCTCTGTCGTCGCAGACTGAGCTGCCAAAATCTTCATCGCGACATTCCCTGTTGTCTGTGAATTAATGTCACAACTGCTGTCAGCACAAGCGTTAAAATCATTGCTGACATCCACACTGCTACTGTCAGGCCTTCACTTATTACATTAACAATTTCTCTTCAAATCATCCTTCTCAGAATGGAGTTTCATCATTTCTACTTGTCACACCCGCCAACAACCATCTCCTCAATCACTACAAAAATTACATCAGACACCTTTACTGTCTTTTTCGGATCACCATTTCTTAACACAATCAGCTTCTCAAATTCTTACAAGCAACGTTTGACAAAATCACCTCGTTACATCTACCTGAAACACTCACTCAACTCCCAGTCCCATCTCCGGAATCGCAAAAACAGACATCTCGAGTTCTGCACTTTTAAAACCGCCTTTAACTCCATTTCCAACTTTCCCTATCGTTGGCCTTTTCCTCCTGCCCCTGCCCAGTCACGATACGCATCGCCGTCACCCGCATGCAGCCTCCATTTCCCCCAGCCTCCGCCTCCAGCGCGGGGCGATGGTCCAGAAACACCCGACGGCGCCGGCGTGGCGCGGCGTGGCGCGGCGCGGTCGGGCCTCGGCGGGCGTCGCTCCCACGCCTACGGCGCGCCCGCGACGCCGCCCCCCCCTTGCGCCCCGAGTGGGCGTAAGATCGACTTACGAGCTCGTTTCCGCGAACGCTGAAGTCGTACGACGAAGAGGGGGAAATTCCGAATGTGTCGGGCGGCGAACTGTTTTTTTGCGATCTCTGACAGCTTGTGGTCTCGCGATGAATGGAGGCCAGCATTACCCTCAGTTTTTGCGTTGTAAGAGAAGTGTGTTTGTAAGAGAATTTAGCGATGTTGGTTTCGAAGCACTAAGAATAGAATACGGAATGTTGGAAACTCTTGAATAATATTTAACATGATAATGGATCTTATGATAGAGGTGAAGGATCGTCATTCAAGGAGCATTCTTGAAGATTTCTTAATCCCTGGACGCCCAAAACGCAAAGAATAGATCACTTACAAACACACATTCCTAGGTGTCCCTTTATGATTTCTCTACAATTTGGATGTGTTGTAAAAAACGAAGAAACTAGCCTTCAATATGTTTCACTTTCTCATATATCAGAATAAATTTACATAGTGGTTCCAAAAATGGATGTCAAAATATTGACGGAAATACTCGTTGTGGGGATCACTGATACCCAAAAAGTGCTATTTCGTTCAAAACGTATCTCCGTCTCTTTGTCTCTGGACAACAGTAGTACATAAACTAGGGACGGGATTTTCACCAGAAATAATATTTCCTGATCAAATTCTGACAAATGTCACAGCCCCTCGAACATGGAACATTTTTTAAAAATTCTGCGGCACTGTGCAGAAAGGCACATTTTCAAATGTTCTCAAAAATGACCACATTTTTTTAAATGTTGTTTGCTCTAGAAGAGCGAAGTACCTTTATAAAAATTACGTAGATCTGGTTTTCATTAAAATCTCTGATATTTCAAAAATAACTCAAGATTATATTATCTCTCTCCTTAGGCTTCTTTATTAAATGATAGATGTTTTCAACAATTAAATTGTGTCTTCAAAAGAAGATGATAGAATAATGAAATGCTCATTTTTTGTATTTCAGAAGTTTTCAACTAATTATGAGTGGAATCGTGACAATTCAAAAATGTATAAACATTTTCTCAAAGTCTTTAAATATTTTCCTCAAAAAAGCGAATTTCCCTCAATAATACGAAATAAATTCGATGTTCATTCAAACATCTAGAAATTCGAAAATTCTAGTAGTTCGAAGTTTTCGACACTGTTACAACTACATTATTAAAAATATAAATTTTTATTTTTTAATGTAAACAATTCTTCAATATTACAAAATTTTAACCATTTCATGCACACTTTTTCAAAATATTAGTAATTTTGAGTTACATGGTGACAAAGGCGTAACTTTAAGCTTTATAGTTTGTTTTCCAAGTGATAGCTGAAGTTTTAGTATGGCACGAGTTGCAATCTAATATATAAAAATCCATATTTGTTTGATCGTATTTTATGCACTGCCATACCGCCCATCCGATTGCGATAAAACGTTTGTCAACTTATTGCCTGCACTTTCTTGAAGGTTATAGATACAATAGAACGAGAATGTGTGAATGTCCCTCACGCATAGACGAAAAAAGTAGGCGTTATTGATTATGATTTATGATGACTCAGGCGTTCGTGAACGGAAGCTCTACGCAACCCGCCGCACACTCAAGTATTAAGCGCATTTTCGCTGCATATTCTGCCCCTGCGATTGTGGAATATCAACCGTAATTAATGCTTGAAAGCTATCTCGGAGAAGTAGCTTAAATCAAATTTCTCCAAGACAATGTCTTGGCATGCTCAAACTTGAGGGAGAACATTTTAACAACTGGATACTTGACATGTTCAAACTAGGACGGAGAACATACCCATACTAGCGAGAAAGTCTTTCATTTATTACAATTTTGCAGAGCTTAGTGTAAAACATAATTAACAAACATGAAGTGTAATACATTGTAAAAGCAAAGCATTGCCGTTTCCACTAGTATTAATTATAATATAAATCTATAATTGTGACGAATACGTAACAACGTTACTACTGTAGTTAATTTATTTTCTCAAAATATTTTTATTTTTAATTATTAATATCTTTATATTTTAAACACCCAGAGTTTTCATTAATAAAGAGAGTATTCAGAGTTTTCATTAATAATAATTAGAGTCAACCAAATTTCATAATCTTTGCTACAAATGAAATGTTAATCGAGAAATAGGACCGATTCAAACAAATTTACTCTTTTTTGTTGTTCATAGACATGTATGTCCACAGTCTTGGAAATAGAAAATCCATACTATCATAACGAAAAATTGGAAGATCAAATTTTACAAAATTACAAATTAGTCAGTAATTCAGTCTCTCTCTAAAATAAGAACAATTAGATATATACATTTCTGTTATCTATCAATGATAATAGGAGCGGTCGCCGCCCAAAGATTTTCGTGAGATCCGGTGTGCTTGTCTGGCGCGCGCTCTGGCCTCTGAAAGTATTAGGAAATAAATGAGGCGCCAGCAACGCGACCGAAGAATTCGGGGAACGGCTCGAGAGAAACGCGATCTGAGAGATTTCGTGTTTTTAAACTAATGGAATGTGTCACAAGGATCAGGTTTAAAGATTGAAACGAAGTTACAGACCTATTTAGAAACATAATTTTTTGGTAAATCGTCTTTGTTTGCGTTGTAAAAAATGTTTAAATATGAAATACTATAAATGTATATACCACAACCCCCAAAATACTGAAGTAACGATATATCAAGTTTTCTAATAGTTTCTTAAACAATTTTATTTCAAATCGTTTTATGATTACTCGCGTTGGAATAAAATATTTCAGTGTTAGGTCAGTTAGCGTATGATTGGTCTTATGAATAGTTCAAACGAAACACAAAGGAAGAAATTCATAATTTTTAACTAGAAGATTCACTAAAACATTCTTTATATTAATTTTTATTATTAAATAATTAAATTAATTTTGATAAATTGAGTAACTCCCCTTGGAATTGACTTTTGATACTTTCCTGATTAAATACAATATCGAAACTTATTTATATTGTTTTAGGTAAATCTGGTCCTTTATATCGATTGTTTAGACTATCGGCATACTATAACTAATCTTCTTCGTGTTTAAACAAAATATGGTTTCATCTCCAAAGTATAAATTGAAACAACTTGCTTTTCTACATTTCGTTTTGTGTGTGTGTGTGTTTGCAAAATAAGTTGTTAAAACTGACTTTACCTAAAACACCGTAACATTTAGAAAATTGTGGAGTCGTGTGTATGAGCGTCTTGTCAGCTTTGAGAGAGAGAATTTAATGGAACGAGGACGCTTTTCACGACCTTTTGTACAATTTCTGCTTCTGCATTAGGCTGGTGACATTAAAAAATGTAGAAAACTCTTCTAGCATCACGAAATGTAAACGAATGATCAATTAAAATAACAACAAACTTTCCACTTTTATTCGTTAACGAGGGCCACCATTAATGACAGTTTTTTCTGCAGAAAATTCGCTGTTTTTTCGCTCAGCCTAACTAACTTTTCTCTCTAGTCCGTAAGCGAGAAAGTTAAAAACGATCCACTGGCAATGCATTTCTTATATTTATTCAGCATTCGCCGGGCAAGTTGGACCATTAATCAGGACATCTCCGCAACCGGCGTTAAGCTCCAATTTCCCCGGCGGTTGCGGAAGAGCGGCGAGAACTTTTTGGAGAGATCGCCAGGCATCGTTCGTGGGGCGCGTGCAGGTCCGGGCAGTGCGGCAGTGAATAGGGCGGCGCAGAGCCGCGATTCCGCGTGAATTCCGACGCCCGCCTTGCCATGCGGCGAGTGCCGACCCACGGCGCCTCCCCCGCGCCGCGCCCCGCCCGCCATCGACCCACTAAGCGCCCCCGTGCTGCCGGCTCAGCCGCCGGTGCGTGAGCCGCGTGTCAGTCCTCGCGCGGCGAAACGTTGGGGAAGAAATGGAGAAGTGGGATAAAAGAAGGGAAGGAGATGTTGTGAAAGAGAAAAATCAAAAGAAGGAGAGGAATGACGAAAAGGTTTTTACGAATTGGGATTCCATTCTGTATGTTTCTCCCTTTTCTTTTTCTCTTCTTCTCTTCTTCTTCTTTCTTCTTCTTCTTCATTCTTACTTCTTACTTCTCCTTATATTTAACCTCTTCTTCTACACCATATTATTTCCTATTTGTCTCTCTCTTCCTTCTTCTCTCTCTCTTCTTCTCTCTCTTCTTCTTCTTCATCTTTTTTTTCTTCTTCTCTTCTTATTTTTTCTTCTTCTTCTTCTTTATTGATTCCCCATCCGAAATGAAAATTAAGGGAAAGTTTAGGGGGGGGGGGAATGCTGAGTGTAGCACAAACTTTATTTCACATAATTTTAACAATTAATTTTGTTACCTTCCGTTAATCTTGCTTTTCTTGCTTCTATGAAAGGACATTTTTAACTTATAAAGATGGGAATTGTAACCTTAATTCTACATTGCGCTGGCTATTAATTTTAAATGAAATAAAGTCGTAAGAGGGAAACAATTATTTTGAAATTTTCTAGACATGTTATTGCATTTTCAGGTCAAATATTCATTTCCTTCATCATTAAACTTGTCGAGAAGGTGATTTGTCTGATAAAGATGAATTCTGGAGACGCACTCATAGGCCTAACATTTAAATAGTACTTTTCGCTACGTTAAAAGCAGGAGATCGTATATATTATCCAAACTTTTAACGGTTGAGCTACCTTTAAGCCGCAATTTTCATTAAATTTCATTTAATTTCATTAATTATAGAGACTGTATCCTTATTGAACAAGTAAAAATATCGAGGATGATATGCAATTGGCAGCGTGCGGAGTGCAAAATTAGGGTAGCTCTCTAGTGACAACGTTTTTTTTTCAAAAGATTCACGTGTACAGTTAAGTTTAAAATGCAGTAAGAGTCAATTTTCCTCAAATGTTTGCTTCCGGTGGCTTATCACTGCAGCTATTTTGTCGTCAAATGAGATTAAAATTCTGCCAGGCAGATCCAAGATGGATTATGATGCACGCCTTTCCACGAAACGATATCGTGACTTAATAAAAAGAACGTACATTATTCAGTTGACAGATTCCATGTGCACATTTTTATTTTAGTAGTTCCAACATTTAAGTGAACATCAGACTGTTAAAACATAAGAAAGCAAAATCATCAGACAGAAAATGAAATTGCAGCAATGTTTATCAAAGATTGTCGTTGTTAATATATTATTTTACTGTTTCTATATACAATATTATAAACAGAGACGTACTTCAAAACTAAGTTCGTATTAAGAAAAGAAGAAATGTTAAATAATTCGAAAAGAGAAAAATTTGTACCGTGATTATACCAATTCATTCCAATTAACTGCGGTACAATAATATTTCGGGGCGGGGCTGGTTCGACAGATATGAAAATTGTTTATACTATTTTAGATTGTTCTTTTCACCATTGGTATCATTCAGCCCAGAATACGTTTTGTCGCAGTGGAAAGAGGTTAGCACCAGTGTGCCACCGGCAGGCGTTCGCCCGGCTGCCTGGCTGCGAGGAACGTGGAAGGGGAGCGGCGGGACGCGCGGAGCGTAGCGTTGCGGGGTGGGGCGGGACGGAGCTGGGCGGGCGGCGGAGGGGAAAGGGCCGGGAGGGGCAGGACGGAGCCAAGGCGATGCGGGGCGGGGGCGGAGCGGGGCCGGAGCGGAGCGGGGCCGGGCCGGAGCGAGCGGGCCGGGCGAGCGGAGCGGGGCACGTGAGCCGTGAGGGCGGGGCCGGAGGCGGAGGCGTGGCAGGGCCGGAGCCGGAGCGGGGCGGGGCCGGAGCGGAGCGGGGCGGGCCGGGAGCGGACGGGCGGGGCCGAGCGGAGCGGCGGGCCGGAGCGGAGCGGGGCGGAGCGGAGCGGAGCGCGAGGACGGGGCCGGAGCGGAGCGGGAAGCGCGGGGCCGGCGGAGCGGGCGGAAGGCGGAGCGGAGGCGGAGCCGGATTTGGGCGGGACGACGGCGGCGCGGGCAGGGCTGGCACGGTCTGAGAAGGAGACGCTCGGCCGGCCGTGTCCGCGCCGGGTGGGGCGGCGCTGCGCGAGCGGTGAACGAGGGCGAAGCGAGGACCCGCTCGCACGAAAGGTTGCCACTGGCGGCCCGGCTGCCGCCAGCGCCGGAAGAAGGCGGGAAGGAAGTGCGTCGTCGCGGTCGTTAGGCGCCGCGGGTTGTTGTCTCTCAGAGAACGAAATTCGCTCCCCTGCTGGGTTTCACGCGGCCCTTCGTTCGCCTCCAGGAATCGTTCGTGCCCCTGGCCGATGCCTTGGCCGTCCGCGCTGATCGATGGGTACTGCGGCATCCCCGAAGGCGTAGAGGTGCAGCCGCGATCCCTTGGAAGTTAAACATGACAAATAGACTCAACGCGACTTTCGAATGAAAAACGAATACATGTACTGATTTTACAGATGCATCTCTTGACATGGAGGTGGAGGAAATATACGGAAATTGGTAATAAAATGCAACGCCACTTGAATCACTAGTTATTTAAATAGACTGCGATAATCAGTGAAAACTTACTCATATTCATTTGTACATCACATACGGTCAGGCTCATTTGCATACAGTTGCAATATTTTGGTGAATGAACGTGTTCAATCATTTAAGGAACATTTATTTCAAGTGTCGTTCTGCCCTGATATTTTATTCGATTTTTTCTACTTACTTTGCTAAACGAAACGTCAGGGATTCCCAACCTCTTTCTTTCGTATACCTCTTTTTTTTTAAGAATTATTGGCTTTACCCCTTTATTATCGACCAGCTTACAATTTTCACGATAATATATAGTATACATAACCACACCAGTAAGAATTGTACATAAATGTCTTCAAGACACTAATTTCGTACACAATATTTTCGTAAGTATCGCGATTTCCAACCATCGAAAGTGCTAGAGTAGCTGGATTTCTAATCTTCATTGTTGTGCTTTGGTTACAAAATGTTGAGGGTGTTTTAAGAACTGGTCATTAACATTTCTCGGGTGCATATTGTGGAGCGATGGAGTGTCGTTGTGCTTTCTTGGTTTTTCTAACCATCCTTAGCAATGGTGTTGCTAGATTCTCGAGAACTCAGATACTGCAAGTAGAAAAGAGCTAGGTCCCTAACTGCAAAACAACGGGAAATTAAGATTTTAAAATGTAATTGGTGTGATAATATTGCTGGCGCAGTGGATAAAATAAGCGAGGAGCGCGATATGTTTTATTCTTTGCTGATCACTCTCTGCGGGGACTCTCCCTGACTTTGGATCTCGATGCGGGCCACCGGTTCCATCAGCCTAGCTGTGCCCTTGATCCTTGATCCAAACGATGCTATAAGCCCGTGATCTTAAGGATGAACGGGGTTACGAAAGAAAGAGAGCGAATTTGTAATGCATTATTACACGTTTCGCTGCTTCGTACAGAGGAGTTACTTTAAGAAGGGGCCACTTTGACAGGTCAGGAAACAGATGAACATCGTGCAGGGCGATGAAATTGCAAATGGTAGTGATGAATCCATTTACAAATGAGGTAACTGTAAACGAACGCACTGACAAAATGAGTGCAAAATATAATCTGCAATTATGTGGCAAGAAGTGGCTAAGCAGTAACTGCCAGTAACTGCCTCCTATGTAAAAGAATAATTAATAATAAAGTTCATTAATATTTTTTGTACTCAATAGCATCTTAATTCTATTGGCCAGTCATATTCAGCTATTGACCCCCAATCGACTCATTAATCGTCACTGACTCCTATTAAAACTTGAACGACCGCCAGGGGTTGATATTGACCCCTCTGGGAAACCCTGGTTTTTACCCGTGTGCACAACGATAAATGTATATTAACTCTTCTACCGTTATCTAATTTACTCTCATGCAGGTAACTTGTAGTTCATATTCATTTAAATAAAACGTGAGTCTTTATTGAATATCGAATAATCTCAACGGGTCTTAGTCCCAAATAACAATAGCCATGTCTTCTCGCAACGGCCTTTTTTTTTTATTCGTCCGTCAAGTAGCTAATGTCAGAGTGGACGAAATGCAACGATGGTTGTCTCGTAACTCGGGAACAGCTGCACGTCACATATTCCACTGCAGGCGCCATATGAGCTCTCGCTCTGGCCGCATGGGAGCAAAGTGTCCGCCTGCATGAGCCCTAATTCCGCACTCATACATCATTCCCACTTTATACCTGCTCTGACCCCTGTTTATGAATGTTGTCTCGTAGTTTCTAAATTTGTTTTATGCAAGGTAGTCATAAATTGTCAATGCGTTTAAAAAAATTGTCTGAGGAGTAATGTATTAGTTTTCATGCTTACTTTTCTGTTCTCGCATTCGTTTGAGAGATGCAAGTCAAGAACATTGTCTTTAGTTGAAACCTGATACTTGGAGAAGTTTACTTCCCCAGTATCGTTTAATAAAATAAATGTTTAAGACAAATATTATTTTAAAAAAACAGATCTGGAGAAGCTTAGATCTCCAACATCGTTGCATAAAATAAATGTTTCAAGTCAATATTTTTTTAATATCCCAATGTCGAGAGTTAATTTTTAAATATTCTTATTTGATAATGTGAAATAAATTATTTTTTAAGGCAAAACATAAACAAGGGTTTCTCAAACACAGCACACCTCCCAATTTTATTTTTACATTTTTTCTGGAATAGAGCGAAATATTCTTATGAATACGGCTTGGATTCGGTCTTCGTTGAACTCTGAATTTTCTAAAATCGCAAAAGTTTAAGTTCCCAATTTGAATTCAAGCATGAGGTTAAAAGTGTTTGCGTTTGGAAACACTTCTGCAGGTTCTAGTAGCATTATAATTTTGTGGGGTTGCGGAAGACATCACGATAAAGTTGGCTGCCTGAGACAGTTGGCTGCCTGCGGCCAATTCACGGTCACGGCGAGTGGGGGCAGCGCAGAGGGTGGCGACCACCAGGAGGGGGAGTTTCAGGAAGATGCGCGGGCGGACGGTTGCAGTCGAGTGTCACCGACCGGTCGTAAAAGATATGTATTGTTTACACGATGTGAAATGACTTGACCGGCGGAAAAAAGATTTGTGAATGTGTCAGGGGTAGTGAGGGATAAAAGGAGATGTGCTAATATTGTAGCAATCCAGTAATTGAATGTTATTGTTGAAACGCATGTGTTTCATTGAAAGAGTTTTCCTTCCAAGACGCCCTCCTACAATGTTACGTTACTGATATTACTACAAGATTACATCGTTACGAATAATGCGAGTACGTACGTTGCTATTCTAGCATCTCTACATTTTTCATTAAATTAAAAAGATTTTCTAAAACATTCGCAGAATAGAAAGTTCACTTCCGACTTTCCGTATTTTCTCTGATAACTAATTGCATTAAAGGTCGTACTAATCGTCCAACGTTTTCGACAATACTCCAATAAGTTTCTTTCACGTTTTAAGATAGCGCAAAAGACTGGTAAAGTTAAACAATATACACAGAAAGAACCTGTAGGGTTACATTTCCGGCGGAGTCTGAGAGGGTTTTTTTTCACATACCGAAGATTACATATTATATTCTCAGTCACCCTTAATATGCTTGGTTTTCGGATATTTTTATAGAAATATTTTTGAATTATAGGAAAACATCTTTAAAAATGAATAGTTACATAATTTAATCTGATTTACGTTTCATTACTTCATCACTCCAAAAACTCTTCAGATTTCTCATAAATTTCAAGATCAGATTTTTTGTAATGTTGCAGATTTAATGCAAGAAAAAATCAAAATATCAGGATGTCAAATGCAGAAGCCCATGAATTGTATTCTAAACTTGAATTCTTTGCAAAAAAATCGAAAATGCATCTTCCATGTAATAATAGGAATTGAGACATCTTTTTACGAACAATACCTAAGAAAATAAGTTCGCTTTATTAGGACTGCGCTGGAACCGAACTTGATTGTTGACATACTTGACATTTCCGTGTTTTTATTAATGAGTAAAGGCTCTTTTACATCTGTCGTTGAGAATGATCTGAAGTCATGACGCCAACTAATGTAGAAAGCGATGATTTAATTAGAAGAAACAGGAAAAATGGAATTGAGGTGAATGATGATGAATCAAAAATGGAATCAGAGGCAAGGAAAATAGGGGAATTTCGAGAAAACATGCCGACAGTTCTTTGTTCACCAGAAACTCCACGTGAATTGGTTGTGGAACGATCCAAAGCCCCAGCGGCAGAAGGCAGACGGATGCTCTAGCCATTACGCCACCAAACGTATCCACTCTGATTTATTCATCCTCAGGGCACATGAAACATAACCTTAAGATTGTTTTGATATTTTAGCTTAAGCATAAGAAAACATTAAATTAAAATCAATATATTTATATATACTCATCCCATTTACTATATTCGACAGCATTTTTTACCGTGGGGATAATTTTTCTTTGTAAACAAATATAATAATTTTTCTTTTGTAAATAATAACCAATTTACATGATTCTGAAGGGCTAATATGTTTCTGAAATGCAAATTTTTGTGAAGAAAATATTTTTTCAAACCATCTATTGAATGGTTATTACGGCTCAGCCATTCGGAATATCCTAGGAGTATTTTAGAAAAAAAATTGCTTAAAATTGACTTAAGATTCGCTTATTTTCGACGTTTCCTTCCTAGACACTCTGTATATATAATGCCGGAGAGTAATTCCTTTCAGAGGTCCCTTTCTTGTGAGTGAAGATCCTTCAGTTCACTTGCCACTGTGCTCCCTTGATCTTGAGCTCGGGGCTGCGCGGCGCCGGTTGCACTTGTCTTTCTTGAAATTTTAATCCTTTTCTGCCTTTGCGAAATTTCCTCCAGCTCCCCTTCCCTTGTTCCTTTCACCTGGACCCTTGTTTACTCTCCCGTTCCCAACCCACACCGCATATAGTATGAATGGCGGGCGCATAGCAAACACGGTGGTGTTTATTCTCTGACATTCCCCCACACTGCGCCCAGGCGGGAGTGACTCAGCGTTTTGCAGTTTGTGGTTCTTCATGTTTTCTCGGTTACGGGTTTTAAAATAAGGCTACTCAAAAATTGGTTGCGACAATGCGGAATTTCTTTTGTGTTGGTTTGCGTTTCAGAAATGTTCTACCTCGACGTAAAATTAAAAGTATATGCCACGCCACGCATCACCGTAAATCGAAAAAAATGACAATGTCTCCCACCACAACTCCCCTATGCCACTATCATACAGTCAACTCAGTATCTTATATGCCCGTAAGGCTAGTGTAAGTGTTCGTTTGTTTTAGTGTAAATTAACGAGATTATAAAAATCATTCGTTTTCTAATATGCTTTTCGGAATTAACAATGAAATAATTGCTTCATTTGTATTATTAGCGTAACATTATAAAGGAGACTTTCAATGCGGGGGAAGAATGCTGAATTTCGTACATAGGTACTCATATTATTCAGATTTGGTTAAATTAAATAATTAATGTACAAAATCATTAGCAAAATGATTTAATATAACTGTTATAATGAACAATTGAAAATGATATATCTTGTTTAAACTTAACTGTGAAAAAACAAACGTGAAAAATTACGATTTTCTCGCATATCTTGTAAGTGCTTGGAATAGGTGTAACTTGAAAATCCTAGAGAAAATCTTGTGCACGTCAGCTTCCGCAGCTCGAATTCATGGATTTTTGGCTGTCTAAGTGATGCCGCGTTGTTGGCTGGAATCTGAGCCAACGACGCGGCGTCACCCGGACAGCCAAAAAGTCATAAAGAAAATATTGCTTTCTATCAATTATTTAAATACAATTTTTATACAGTTGAAATTTTTCGTTAGCAAGGTGAATGTGTTTTTCAAGGTCAAAATTGATTTTTTTTACCAACGGGCTACAATTGATACGGTCTCGGACAAAAAACCCATCTCGATCATGAAAAACAACCACTTTGCCCACTTAATACGAAAATGAGTGCTACGTAGTTTATCCGCCCGAAGCAATTCATCTGCGTGTGCCGTCTCAGTGGGTGGGGCGGCCGACTCGTTATCCTTATGCGATGCCGCACTGCGCCTTGAGCTGGATCGATCAGAATTCATTTTTGGTGAACATTCGCCCAGCCCGCATTGCGCGTAGTGCATCTCTGAGATGCTTTCTCTAAATCTTTTGCTTGCGAGAACTTTTCCTTCGTATAGCTGGTCAGCTTCTGCGGTTCTTTAACTCTTGATCCATCTGTAGACGTTTTATGGCGCAACTTTGAAGTCATGTAGAAGAATGCAGAGACTTATTGCAGTATTGAAATATATAAAGATATTTTAAATAAATAATTTTACATGTCGTTATGTAAGTAACTGAACAGAAAACGTTTTCTTCTTATCCATCTAATGAATCATCAAAAGTTTCCGTTAATCGTTTTCTTTGTTCGGATAGTACCCCAATTCTTTATTACGTTTGGAAAGGAAAATTTATTTTTAATTTTGTTTTCTTTTGAAAAAACTTGTAGTGACTATAAAATTTTATATTGTTTGATATTTAAACTTCCATTAATAGACACCACATATTTTTGTTAAATATTAGTACACAAATTAGAGGGTTTGCTTGTGAAAGGGGATAAGTGAAGTTTTTGTCCAAAATGAGTGTGCTAGGACACTGCGTTACTACGAACAATATTATTATTGTTTGTACGGGGATTCGTGATATTTCAATTTTGCTATTAAATGCTAATGGCAATATAGAAATGTCACTTATCCCCCTATACACAATGATAGTATCGTTGTAAATCAATGGCCTGGCATTCTCATTTTGGACAGAAACTTCACTTGTCCACTTTTACGCGCGCGCCCGCTAATTGTTCTTTGGAGACTCAACATACTGCGCAGAAATGTTAATCATGTAGTATGTCGTAGCTGCGCGCGAACTCTCAGAGCAAGTACACTTCGTTGAGAGACAGATTGTAGATGCAGAAGTTAGATATAGAGAGGACGGTTGAATTTTCTATTTTATTAATTTCTTTTGGTAATAAAAACTGACTCCATAGTGTTATGGCTATGGCCATTCTTTAGGGCCAGATTCAATTGTGAGGTTTTGCCAGTATTAACACAGATAAGCAACACAGGTTGTTTCTCTGCCTCTCGGCTTGAAATATTTGACAGCGCTTAAACCAACGAACGTTGTATCTCTTGTTGAAATTCTACAGACACGGCCTAACTAACGATGGCCATTGTGACCTCATAGCAATTATTTTAAGTGCTTACAGAAAGACAAGAGTGGTGATCCAACTCTCCATGCATCGCCAAGAGAAAAATAGTTTCACGTTCTCCTCTCTGCAGTGTTTTTGAATCTGATGGGATCGCTTGGTTTTGTGATTTCGAATTACTGTTCAGTTGATGTGACTTGTTTTATGGAGAGTAATATGTGTTTTTTTGTGGCGAACAATATGTGTTTTTTATTGCGAGCAAGGGAATGACGAGTGTTCATCTGCAGTACACACTGGAAAACCGAGTCGATAAAGATGCACAAACAACAATTCAGTGTGAAGTTTTATGTTCCTAAACCACCGGCAAAACCCCACAGGAAAGAAAATAGATTGTGGCTGTGCTTCTCTGTTAGTGACTACCTTTTGTAATATGTAAGCGCGGGTACAAGCGTAGAACGTGCAAATGGCAATCAGTCACCTGCAGGATTATCTTATTTCTCTTTAAAGTACGAGTAATAATAATTTCTTGATATTCTTATATAATAAATAATAATCTCTTGATGATTGGTTACGTGCCCACTTTTGCCAAATTGTGTTCTTTAGTTGTAATAATACATGGGAAAACCATGATTCGTTAGTGAGTATGCCCTGTTCAACAGCAATGGGTATTATTAGATTTGCTTAACGTGAATATACAGGATGCAACTAAAAGTCCTGCAAGAGTCAAATATCTTAAGAAAAAATATTTGCGAGCAAAAAATAAACAAAATTCTTATTTAATAATTTTCAAAAATCAATTCATTGATATCAAACATGACCCCAACATCACCTCCTGAAGGTGAGACAGGGGGCAACTTCAAAATGTTAAATGTAAACCCCCAATTTTATTGCAGATTCAAATTCTACGCCACAATATGTAGGATTTGTCTAAAACGTTTTTTCGATACTTGACAGTTGACGCTGTAATTGGAAAAAATACGATTTATCCAGATACTCTAATAAGGTTATGGAAACTGTCTAATATCTCGAGAAATACGCATCGAATCGGAAAACAAAATTATGATTCAGTTAATCCCTTAAGGGTGAGCTTCCTGATTTCCTAGGGAAGTTCTGCACGGGTTGTGCTCTTGCAGTTCAGTACAACTATTCAAATGAATAAATTTCACACATGAATCTGGTATTTATTACTACTAACTAAATAACTATTAACAATAAAAATGGGTGTTTCCATTTAAAATTTCAAAGTTGTCCCCCGCCGCATCACTGGGAGTGATAATTTGGGGAGGTCATGTTTTGTCTCATTGAATAGATTTCTGAACATAATGAAATAGTTTCTTTTTATATATTTTCGCTCGCAAATGCTTTTCCTAAAATATTTGACCGTTGCGAGACTTTTAGTCCGAAGAAGATCTCGCAAAAGATATCGAAATGTCTGCCTGTTTAAATAGAATTTTAAACTTATAACTGGAATCATCGCCTGTTATTTTATTGTGTTTATCCAGTGATCCTTGTTTGTTTTTAGTTTGCTGTTGTTGTTTTCTTCTTTTCTTCATTTTTTATTGGGATTGAGTTGCTTATTTCTAACCTTCTTTTGCACGTGAGTGTTTACTGACCGCGCGTAGCGTGCCCCCTGGCTTGGGCCGCGACTGACGAAGGCGGCTGGCTGGCTCGCGTGCGCAGGGCGAGAAGTACGACGGCCGCAAGGCGGACGTGTGGTCGTGCGGGGTGATCCTGTACGCGCTGCTGGTGGGCGCGCTGCCCTTCGACGACGACAACCTGCGTCAGCTGCTGGAGAAGGTGAAGCGCGGCGTCTTCCACATCCCGCACTTCGTGCCGCCCGACTGCCAGAACCTGCTGCGCGGCATGATCGAGGTCAACCCGGAGAAGCGGCTCACGGTGAGTGGCCCGCGCGACTACGTACACAACCCAATCGCAAATTGCATTTCCTCGCTGTTGGTCAAGTTCTTTTCTATCCTACGAACTGCCCCTCGCCCCAGTCACTCAGTGGTGCTCCTATAAGAATTAAATTTCGTCTCCCAAAATATATTTTCCGTCCCACATAACCTAGAGTAATAATTCTCTCTCCTCTAACTCTATATCATGCTTTTCTCTTAACTTCAGTTTCATAAAATTAACAATAGTCATAGAGGTGAGTGGCCCGCGCGACTTCGCACACAACCCAATTACAAATGACATCGGACAAGTTCTTTCCTAACCTACGAACTGCCCCTCGCCCCACTCACTTTAACCCAGCGTTGCTCCTACAAGAATTAAATTTCGTCTCCCAAAAGATCTGTTCCTACGCCCATAACCTAGAGAAATAGTTATTTCACCATCCACACTATATCTTGCTTTCCTCTTATCTACAATTTCATAAAATTAACAATAGTCTTAGAGGTGAGTGGCCCGCACGACTTCGTACAGAACCCAATCACAAATTGCATCAGACAGTCCTAACCTACGAACAGCCCCTTGCCCCACTCACTTTAACCCAGAGTTGATCCTACAAGAATTAAAAATTGTCTCCCAAAAGATCTGTTCCGTCCCCCATAACCTAAAAAAAATAATTATTTCACCACCTCTAACCTATCTTGCTTTCCTCTTACCTACAATTTCATAAAATTAACAATAGTCATAGAGATGAGTGGTCCACACGACTTCGTACACAACCCAATAAAAAATTGCAATTCCTCACTGTCGGACAAGTTTTTTCCTAACCTACAAACAGCCCCTCGCCCCACTCACTTTAACCTCGGGTGAAATTAGCGTTGCTCCTACAAGAATTAAATTCTGTCTCCCAAAATATCTTTTTCCGTCCCCCATAACGTAGAAAAATAATTATTTCGTCCCCCACTCTATATCTTGCTTTCCTCTTACCTACAATTTAATAAAATTAACATTAGACATAGAGGTATCCAGTGAGAATGTTCACGCTCAGAAATAGTGGTTTGATGGAGTGCTAATTTGCAGTTACTCGAACCTTCAGGACACTGTAATGCATCCATCCATTATATTACATACATAGAAGCTAACACTCACCTGTATTTTGATAATCCCACTGATATGGTTAAATACATTTTTTTAAAAAGGAATATTTTAGGGGGCACATTTATTTGATTTGGGGAAGGTTCGTCGAGTTTCTTAAATATTATTTTTTTAAATATATTGTGTATCATAGAACAAAAAAATAGTTCCATACGATTCAAATATTACTATAGTTAAAACGTTTATAGGTGTGGTTGGCTTCTTTGGTGGTTTTCAAAATTCGTACCAACTTCGTCAATGTTTAAAAAACTAAAGAACGAAAATATGTTCGGGTTACAAAACGTTAACGTTAGAGTTGTTGATTTAACGTCTGAAATAAGAATGGATAACTGGTTGTATATTGCGGACTCGATTCGATTTGATTTGATTCGTTGTTTTGTTCTCGTAAAAAAATATGTTCCAGCAATATGTGTGATTTGAAGTGACACATAACACAATAATTAAAATTTCAGAAGTACTTCAGTAGGTTTCCACAACCTCTCAGTTAATTGTAAGACTTAAATCACCAAAACATGTGAGAAAGAAATAAAAACTGAACCGTGTTATCCCCTTGAAATATAATAAATTGTAAAAGTTGGAGAATACCTGAATCGAATTTCAAAAAATGTAATTGGGAAGGAATACGTTTTTAATTGATTGTTGCCTGTAATGATCTGTTCATGTAATTTAAACTTACGTATTTGTTTGACCGTTATATTGTTTTTGACAAGTTAAAAATTACCTAATAGGCTTCAGTTCACCATTGTGAATACAAAGTAGTGATTTAGTTTTTAAAAATGTACACAAGAACAGCTTTTTAATAAGCGACTTTCTTAATAGCGATGTTTCAGGGAAACATATAGCCCCATCTTCAGGCTGTAATAAAATGCAAAAAATACTATAGTAAAAATGTTGGTGAAACAAAAAGATTGTTTTAAATCATTTTTTTAAAATGAATAAAAATATGTAAGTTTAATGTGGGATGAAATGTTATCATGTTAATATCACTTTTCATTGTTACTCCAGTCATGGAAACTAGTTTCTCTCCTGTGAATTCTGAGTTTTATAATTTAATTTTTATATGTATGTCCAAAGAGAGAAGTTAGATAGTAAATACGACGCAAGTGTTAAAATGTATTTTCCTGTGGATATAGACCTACACTTCCCAACGTTATAGACTTCGTAAACCATTTCTAAAAGTCGAAATAAATTGATCAGTACCCGGCGCAAACATTAGTTTCAAACAAATTTAAATTGTATATTTGATTGAAATTTGTTTACCGTATTGCAAAGAATTTCTTAAAGAAAAAACAAAAACGAAAAACACCTGGTGACAAATACTACTGAAACCTTTGTGACAGTTTAGGTTACAAAAAAATGCATACAAAATTATCTCATTCATGTGTAAGATGAATACAAAACGGATCACATTAAATTTAATTAATACCAACAGGTTCATAAACTCGATGGTTTCCGCAGAAATATTGTGGAACTCTATTACTGTATAATATAACGGGAAGAAAAGAAATAATCTAATCACAAACAAGTTTATTAACAATATGGTTGAATTCTAAGATAAGATTAAACATTGAAAAACTATTAAATATTTCTTTCTAAAAAAATCCAGTGTTTGGTTCGATTGTGGAAGTACGTGGCGTCATTCGGACACTACATTTAATATCCTATATATTTATATTTCAGATAAGTGTATATGTATTTGAAATTTAAAATTCCGGCATAACAAAGGCATTCTCATGCACCTGCAATATAGAATTCGCGAATTTCAGGCGTTTGCGAACCACCTGTTAAAATCTATAATTTAATAGCACATGTTTTCTTAGTGATAAATTCCGCTAAGTAGTATTTTAAAAGATCTAGAATGGGAAGACGGTACGGAATATTTCACCATTTTTGAAAAATAAAATTAAAATAGTATTAGTATAAGACGTCACACAAGACTTAATTCCCAAAAGATTTATAACCCTATCAATGCATATAAAATAAGCAAATTGCAATTAATGCCACATGTAATAAGGTAATACATTATTTTTATTGTTTTCATGATTATTATACTAGTATTAGTAGAAGTAGATTATTATACTAGTATCAGCAGTGTGAATATTGATTTGCTGTGTCCAAAAAGCACAGTGAAACACCGTAAAAGTACTCATTATGTTTCCCTTTGTAGACAGCTGCGTAAGTTGATGCAATATTTAAGAAGCTAAAAAACTGCTTTAAAATTTATCAAAATATCTACCGAAATTTTCTTTCAGTGTTAAAAAAAGAAAAACATCCGTAGAATTATTCACGCCTTGAAAACTTCTGAACAATGTTCCTATTAATATTACACGGAGGGGAATTAATTATTCTGTCCCTCTTCGAGGAGTATTTCCGGATCCATTTATCGAATAAAGAGTTTGCTAAAAACTTTGCACCTATCTTAATTATTTGATTATTAAGGTATTGATTTTCTGCTGCATTGATAAAAGCATACAATTACGATCAGTGGTAGTTCTCTTGTGAAAATATAATATAATTCCACAGTGAATAGTGACTTGAACTGACTTGTGAGTGTCTTGAACTGACGAGTAGTGGTGCATCAGAGGACTACGTTTCCGGGAACTACACAAGCAAAATTCATAAGAGAGCTGTTTTCCAATAAGCAGACAACTACGGAAAAGAAATCCCTACTCCGAAAGAAGAAGTCGCCGAGAGGTGGGCGGGGCTGTCCGGCAGGTAGCGACGGCGCTGGAGAGCACTGCGCGGCTCAGGGGGCATAGGGCGAAGGGTTCGCGGCGGGGCACGCGTGGGCGGGGTCGGCACGCTGCCCTCCGACCCTCCTCGCTCCGCCCCTTTGTCCTGCTGGTTGACCTTTCTCCCCTCCCCCTCCCATCCGCTCCACACACTGCCTCGCGCGACGCCGCAGGGCACGCCGCCGCCGCTGTCGCTTGCGGGGGAGGATATCGATGCCGGCGGGAATACATTGGAGGCGGGGCGGTGGTGGTTGGACCGGCGATGAAAATGGAAGTGGAGATGGCGCTAGCGGTGGGGGTGGCGGCAGTTGTGGCGGGGACAGCGGGGGAGGGGGAGGGAGGCGGCGGGGCGGGAGGGGGCGGCGAGGCGCCGAAGCGGCGGGAAGGCGAGGGCGGCCGGCGGGGATGGGGCGGCGTGGGTGGAAGGACGGCGGGGCGGCGGGGGCGGCGGGGGCGGGCGCGGCGGGAGGCGGAACGGGAGGAGCGGACCGAGGACGTCTTACGAGAGTAGAGACGTGGAGAAGTTGGGAACGGAGGAAGACGCGGGGGGGAGGAGCGACGAGGCAACAGGGCCGGGCGAGACCAGAGAGATTATGACGAGTTAAATAGAACACGCAGACCACCCGTCCGCACACCGCCACCGTAAGCTGCAGGAAAGGAAGAAATGCTGTGCATATGTAAACGTGGAAGGCTTCTGAATGAATATGCGTATGTCTCGGGAAGTTCTTACTGTGGGTATTTGCATTGAGTCTCCAATACTCTCTGAAATGATTGGCCGAAATGTTTCTCTGGGGCTATTTATGTTTCTTTCGTTTTATACATTATTTATATGAAGTCGTTCATTGACTTTTTTGTTGTTTACGAGGAGATACGTACTGTATATTTCTTGCTAAAAAGGTAAAACTGAATCACCTGTTTCCATCAATATAACCTGCATTAATAACAAAATAAATATATAATAACTAATAAGTAGTCTCATAAGCAGGTCACGGTTCTTCTGACTAGATGTCACTGCTGTTAGAAATGGGGAAACTTTGTCGTCACAAATATAACGTGTTGGGTGGCCTGGAGCTAAAGTATTTAAGTAACAATTTAGCCAAAATTCAAGTTATATTAATCTTCAACCTAACAATTAAAATAGCATACTAGTTAAATTGGTCTCTATAAATGTTTTGTTTGCAAAAGTCTTGAATTTGAAAATACTAGTTCAGATTTGATGCATGATGTGATCTGTAGGCAACTTTTATGTTGTATAAGTAACATTTGTTTCAAAGACCATTCTGTCATTGAATAACATACGTACTATTTTCATACCTAATTTCAGCGAGTTATGTTTCAGAAATCAAAGTAATTAATGTACTATAATAAACACACGTTTCACTGCTTTTCTCCTTCCCTTCCATTGGTAACTTAGACCAGCTCGAGGCAAGTTGATTTTAACCTATAATTACAGAGTGATATATTTTCTCGATTTTCTACATATTTCATATTGAGTGAATCTGATAAATTTGGTTACATCTGGTGTTTTGGAGAAGTGATAAAATTTATATATAGAAGGGCAAATGTGTGTAAATGCTCATATCAGGAGAGAAATACTATAAAATGGCATTTTATTACAATATATTGAGATCTCAAAGTTATACGAGCTCTTTTAAAAATATGGCTGAATTCCAGAGAAAAGATTCGAGCTGTCTGGGAGGGAGAAGTACCAATTTGAAGACCCTCAAGGGAGGCCTTCGTTGTTCAGAGAGTAAAAATTTATAACTCGCATCAGGACATCACAGGGAGGCTCCAGGGTTAGAAACTGGCAATATCTCGCCGAGGTTCAATATGTCTCTCTTCAGTCTTCGTAAACCAGATAACTCGAACGTAATTTACAGCAAACTGCGTGCTGATAAATTACCGCCGACGCCGTTTTACACGACTTTTGTTTGATTAATGAAGTTGAATTGTTAATGAGAGACGCGAGCGGGCGCGTGGGCGGACGCTGAGCGGGGGGGGGCTGAGAAAGAGCCGTCCGCCGTCTGGAGAGGGTTCGTAAGCCGGCGATGCGGAGAGAGGACTGGATGCCAGGGGAGGGGACGGAGATGAGGACGGAGAGCGCGCGAGGGGAGGGAAGGGGGGAGCTCGAGCTGAGTAGCGCCAATAAACATATCAGATGGGGTAAGAGGGGGTGTAAGGAGCGGGAGCGTGATGGGGCGCCTGCAGATAAATACCTGGAGGGGAGCGCGCCCGCGGGGCCGAGGGCGGCGGGGGAGGCGGGGGAGGCGGTGTGCCTCAGGGCCTTCCCGCGAGTGGATGACGCGATGAATCTGCTTCGCGACTTTGAACCGCAGCCGGACAGTCGTGAAGCACACGTGTGAGTTTATTCTCAGAAAGCTGAATTGGATGCACGTATTACAAATTACTCACCGGGCATTTCATGTGACATTGCAGACTACTGAACGTCTTTGATTCTTTGAAAATTATTCAAATGAAATTAAGGAAAAGCATTTTAATCAATTGGCAATATAGTTGGGATATAAAGGAGAAAATGTTTCCCTTAAATATCCAATTTTCCAAACTACTTATATTTGAAACACAAATAGCTTTAATGCATTCAAAACTGTAACTTCTTTCACTTACATTTTAAATAAAAGGTTGAATAAATGAATTATGTAAATTAAACTATGCAGTATCCTTTATCTAAATAAAAATTGATTAACGTCAGAATAAATCATTTTTAATGGTATGTTATTATCCGTGTTGCACTATATAAATCATTCACAATAGTGAAATCATTTTATTTCATTTCAACTAAATAAGAGTATTCACGCTGAAATGCCTTTGTTTCTACTAGGTTGTTAGTAAGAGAATATTGACTCTACGAATGCTAAAAGCACTAAAGTATTAAAATGGTTTTGAATTATTTACTACACTCACAACCAAAATGCAAAACAAAGTTCAAAGAATTTCCAATGAGGAACGTGAAGCCCTGAAATAAGGGTAAAACATACCCGAACTCGAGAAGAGAGAAGACGAAAAACAATTAAAAAGATATAATTTCAATGCCACAGTGTCCCTTTTGTAATAAAATTCTAAAAGGTGTTGGAATACAAAACAAGAGAATGGTCACACATGAAGTCAAAGAATATGTAAATGACTGTGTAAAATTAAGAAAAAATAGGTGAAAAATAATAAAAAACGGGATGAAATGTACGAAGGAGTACGGGATAAAATATATTTGATATAATTGTTTAAAAATAGTACAAGATATTTACATAAAAACATCAAATAAATGAGAATACCTATTCGCATTATCTCTAGGGTCAAACTTACTTGTGGTAATTCAATTAGATGAATGACGTAGAACACACTTTCTAAGAGAAAGCAACTGTGCGCGACCAAGTCCTCTACCACTTCCCATTCTTTCTTATTATCAACCTAGTCTTACGGACGTTGTTGTGAGTCTTCGAATGGAACCTTCCGCAGCCAAACAGGATTGTCTTCGGTAAATATACTCGATGTCCCTCGACAATGGTGACCATTGGATGAGGGCAAGGCATCGAGGAGAAAGAAAAGCATCATTCGTAAGTGGTTCCCCGCAGTGCAGCTCAGCATATCTGGCGTGATGTCGCCTTTGGGTCACCCTGAGCAAAGTGAGAATCGCAGACCTGCAATGTCAAAAGTCACAGAACTCGGTTAAAGAGGACCCTGTCAGACAAGGAGAAGAGAACAGACATATATGATCCCTAGATGAAGGATAAAGAACCAGCAGTATTATTTTGAGTTGCAATAAATTTAATTTTATTCATACTCGGCCAAAACTAAAAATTTCCAAATTGTTTTAAAACCTGCCTTACTTAAAAAATCTGTATAATGTTACTTCGGTTTTAGGCAGGTTGGGCCCTCGTTTGTTTCTTCAATGTACAATGAGAGGAACCAAAATGATAGGTAAGAAGGAAAGACGAAGAGAACGCATGCGGGGAAATCTACACACAAAAGAACGGCAAAAATTGCAATAACCATTCCAATTTAATAGAGAATAAATGTAAAAGAAATTATGAAGTTAATGAAAAGAGAAATTGATGGAGAAAAATATGTACCTTGGTTCTCTTCAGCACAATATCTTACGAAAGTGTCGCCAGGTTACGGAAATCAACATAATTACGTAATCACAGAAAACAACACAGCATCTAGAGGACAAAAGTAGGGTCAGAAAAATGTTTGCTGGCAAGTAAATGTGTGCTCGGCTTACGTCACAAAAAAACAATAAAACAGAGAATGTATCTGTAAAACTAAAAACATCGACTCCCTATGGCTATCAGTGCCTCACGTGTTTTTCAAAAGTAATGATCTGCTTACTCCCCAGTAGCGCTTGTGCTTGCGGTGTAGGATTAGTCCTTAGCCTGAATATTTTTCGTAAATTAATTACACCATTGTATAATTTAAAAAAAAATTGTCTCTCAAAATTTTGAAATGCACATGAGAACACCGATTAGGATGTTATGGAAATCAACATGTTCTAATTGCTTAACTGCAACATTTTAAGAGGAAATCTTGAATTATCTACAGCGTGCCCATAAGGGCACACTAGGTAGAAAAGGGTTAGATCAGTGATGTCACGGTAGATGCCTTTAGGAGTCCGTGACACGAGTATCACGATCGAATCTACCCTCCACGCAGATGGTTTCAGCCAGCCACAAGAGAGCAGTAGTTAGTCGAAGTCGCTCTGAACTCTTTTACGTTTTACACATGAAATACGATTATCCAGGATTTAGATAAATAAATTTAAGAACATTTGTTGTAAGTATTAATTTATATTTTTTACTATTAAGCCATAACTCTCAAAAAACTGGGTGGTGGGCGGGGGTTATTATCTGATAGCTTCCTTTCCCGACGTTAATTACGCTGGGAAGCTCTTGGCATGCCACGGTGCCATGTAGCGTGCCGCTGCCACTAGTCGGAGACCTTGAAATCACTAGATTAGACGGCTGATAATAATTTGGCTGTAAAACAGGGCCCTTCAAACGGAAGAATTCGGGCAAAATTCCTCGAGGGCGCCAGCTGCAGTGGCCTGCATGCCACGTTCCTTTTGTTAGATTGAACCCATCGTCCGAAGTCGGAATTCCCTTCTTTCTTTCCTACTTTACGCCTCTTGCAGAAATGCAAACACCCCCTCTCCCCCTCCCCCCTCTCCTCACCACCCCACCTACTCCCCTTCCATCTCCCTCTCCCCTCCTCTCCCCCTATTAAGTATAAGAAATGTACATGTACTTATTACAAGTAAAAATATATTTATTTTTAGTGATACATTGTTGCTTGTTATTGCCTTGGGTGTGGACCATGACATACCTGCGTAACTTACTTGGTTCTAGAGAATTGTGGTTACGAGGAAAATATGAACAGTTGAATTTACATTCTACATGTTCTCTTATGAAGGAAATTCTGAGAAGGATATACAAAAGGGAAAAATGTAAAAAAATATGAGAAGACGAACCGAATCAAATTAACATATTATGTTCAATTAGTAAATAAGTAAATCTCAATCATTAAAATTGGGAAAAACAATTTTGATTGTATTACGGGCGTTAACGTATTCTAATGATGGAGCGGTCCAAAGGTTCTCGGGCTTCTGTCGCCTTTCGATCATTAGAATCCTTAGAACACCCTTGGTACTTAAATAACTATTTTGCAATAACATTTCTGTGATGTCATGACAGAAATAAAGTAAACTTATTCAGATGGTTCAAAGCTTCTTTGTATCGGCCGCGAATATCACAAATTGTTGCCGTCTCCTAAGCTTTCATGTCCTTCTTTGTAAGAGTTTGCGGGTGTTGTGCTGTGCGCAGCTGGCGGACATCAACCGGCACCCGTGGGTGACGGCGGGCGGCAAGGGCGAGCTGGAGCTGGAGCTGCCCATGATGGAGGTGGTGCAGACGCACGTGCTGCCCTCGCTGGAGGCCATGGACCCCGACGTGCTGCAGGCCATCTCCTCCCTGGGCTGCTTCAAGGACCGCGACCGCCTCATCCAGGAGCTGCTCTCCCCCAAGTGAGTCCCCCTCGCTCGTATACTACGATTTAAACGCACTGTGTTGGCACACGGGCGGCCCAATTAATTCAAAATTGGCGCCACGCTTCGAGCATATTCAGTTTCGCTACTCTTTGAAGGGTTTTAGGAAGCAAATATGATACATTTCAAATTTCCCGAGTTTTCATTTTGCCCAAAAAACCGTGAATTCTCTCACAATACCCCCAAAAAATAATTTTGTATGAAGTTCTTTGGGATGGCCTTCAACTGCTTTCAAACGTTTCCAATAGATCACATCATCCCCTGGGTGGCCACGACGAAAAGTCACACATTGTCAGAGATTTCCCGGAATCCAATTTATTCCACATAAGACGCGACGAGATCGTATTTTTTGGGAATCTGGAGTGATGAGCAGTTTCGTAGTAATCGTACAGAGAAGATAACAAATACGTGTATTGTCTTTATTGATGGCGAGGCTCAGGCCATTTAGCCTGCTCTTCCGCCTCACCATTTTCAAAAAAATTGGGTGCATGGAAACTTTGGTTCGGAACGTTGACAAGCAATTATCATGTAGTCTTCGAGAAGCAAGCGCTCAGAGACAGAAAACATGAATGACGTGAAATTCGTAAGGCGAACGTTTATTTTCGTCCTGACAGACATGACAATCTTTTCAATACTTTTCAATACTCTTACCGCAAAGTAATAACCCTTGTCAATTATGTGTTGTTTTTGTGAGAATGATGAAAACACAGCACGGCGATGCACAAATCTTCTCTCCTCGCGGTTTCTGCAAATGCTCTCCCAAACATCTAATCAATATTACGCAGCCTCAACACAGTGGCACTTCAAAGTCATGAGCTGAAAGGAGGGGGACATTGTCGTCCAATTGGAAGCTCCTAAACCAAAAATTTAAGTCGTAAAGAAGCTACCAATTGGTTGTCAGTGTCCCCTCTCTCCGAACAGTTTGTGGCTTTGAAGTGCCACTATGTTTAAATCGGAGAGTAGCACATTTGTGTTCCACTTGCGTCACAGAAGATCGGTACAGGTGTCAGGATATGAATGAGAGCTCAAATTAGAATACACTTCGAACCACTGGATGGTTAAAAATGTTCTGGATGCTTGGAAGGTAATTTGACAATCCCAAACAAAGAACATACCACTTGCCATAGGATCAAGTTTCAACAGTTTTATGAGGTCTTATTGAGACGGAACGAGAGAAATTTAAATTTTGAACACTGACAAGACAATACTTGGTCTCGAATATTGTCTCAGCACATAAGAATAGGTAATTGCTACGCCTCTTTGTTAAGCCTTGCTCTCAATTTCGTACAATAATGAGTTCTTCACAAGGTTACTGAAAATGATACCCAAAGTAGGTGCATATCATCTTGTTTTCTTTAACGACTTGTTTTGTTGGTTGCCTAGCATTCCTGTATCGTCCGTATTTTTTTCCGTCTCTTTCAACTGATTTCGCAGATACGTAACTCTCTAACAAAACTAAATAACTGTGATGCCAATGCCTATTTACTTTTGGTAAGTTATGTCAAAAACACCCAATATATTAGTGGGGAAAGGATCGTATATGTTCTACAAATAATCCACAGCAGATTTTTAAAGCAATACGATACTAATTTAATAATTCAGCATCTTTCGCCGTTAAAATATCCTTACTTCTAGTTTTTTTACAAACGGTAATAATGCAAATATTTTATTGCTCATGTCCATTTCGTCGTATATGTTTTGTAAATCGAAATAGATAATTAAAAGTCAGAAACAATGGGACAATTTCGACGATCTTATTTTTTCTTAATTATGTTTGAATATTTAGAAGACGTATGGTAATAATAAACTCATAAAAAACATTTGCCAGAAACGTTGAATGTGGTTTCAAAATAATGCTGCAGATTTATAACAACGTCACGGCTATTAGCAAAAGTAAAAAGAGCTAAAGTCAACGTTGTACATGTGGTGTTACTCTCCTTTCATAAACATATTCTTCAAGAGCAAGCGGATTCATAAACATGAATATGTTGCTTACGCTTTCCTCGAAAATGAGAATAAATCTTGAACCCTGTTTTCCTTATCACAGAATTTTTAGAACCCATTCATTTTTAATATTGCGCTGCTCCTGCTAAAACGGTCTATTAAAGTCATGAAATGTCTGGGAATAAATCTACGTGTAACACGTTGAATTTTTATCCCATTTGGTCATTGCTTATTCTCACCTTTATACAAACGTTGATTCTGAGTACGCTCACAGAAGTTATTTACCCAAGAAACTATTTTAAGCGCTATAAATATTAAATGAAAAAAATATACGTTTCGAGTTTTCGGAGGTTCTGTTACTAAATTTATTTTAGATACAAACCAATGTGCATTTTACGTTCCAATAAAATTATTGTGCCAAGTCAAAAAATTAACACTTTACTAAATGACAAATGTCTTACAAAAAATTAAAGGCAGCTGTATAAATTAACTTTCACTTCTAAGTTCCACAACTATTGTTCGTCCTTACAGTTCGTAATTCTTGAAATCGCTTAAAATGTACTATGAATTTTGTAACTTTATTTAAACGTTATTTTCATTCCAAGTGCATAACTTATTTGAATTAGTTTATGCATTTATAGTAGAGGGAAAAAAATTGATTTCCTGTTCAATAAAATGTTAAATTTGTTTTCAATTTCTTAAGAAAAACGTACGAAAAACAAAACGCTTCGCCTTGTTCCATATTGCTTGTTATATGTATATATGCACTAATTTAAGGTATACAAAGTTGTTATGAACACCATTATTGTCATATTAATTAACATCATTTATTTTCTTCTAAACCATCACACACATATAACGAAACATTCGGTCCTTAAAACAAAATTAAATTAATTAGCTACTGCGAATAACAGGTAATAAGAGTATTTCCCATTACATGTTTCGAAGTCGTTTCTTGGTGACCTAATGTTTAATTTTGTGAATGTAATTAACACGTTCTCGTTTAAATGTAAGGATATGAATTTGTAAATTTGTTTAATCATTTATTTATTAAATATGTAGTTCAGGCAAGTGTAGTTCATGTCATTAGTAGTCATAAGCTGAATCTGCATTTATATGAGTTAACTTCTGCAATACAGAAATATTTTGAAAAAACTTAATAATTTAAATTAACTAAACAATTAAGTGAATATTAGAAAATTTCATATTTTTAAGCCTAGAATCCGACACTGAGACGATTTTAGAAGTTTTTAAAAGCAGTCTTTCATTCCTAATTATTCGCATTTTCATTCCACGAAAATTCCCCGCCCGCACGCGAAGCAATGCCTTGCCAGTCCACCACCTGCGAGCGCAGCGCACTCTGTCGCCCACGCGGTGCAGCTGCAGTTCTTTGAAGAGTCGGGCGGGGCACGTGAGGAGCGCCGCGCGCTTAAGAGCTTTAGTCTCTCGCAGGAGCGCTCGCGCCGCCTCATGCAAATAGGATGACGCGTCCCCGGTCGGCGCTGAACGGCTCCCCGCTCCGCACCCCGCTCGAGGCTTCTCCGAATCTGCCCTCGCGCATCATATTCACCGGCTTTTCTTTATTCTTTTTTTTTCTTTCTTCTTTCGACTCACCTGAACTTCCCGGACCGGTGGGGCGGCTCGAAGTAACAAATGATGTCGCTACAGCTTCGCTGACCTACAGGTTCTACGCTACGAGTCCGGGCAGTGAAGGATTTCATGCACTAGTTTTGTAACTGAAACGAATTCAGACACTGTATACTCTTCCTCACGTATCTGAGACCATTAGGGAGTTGACGACTTACCCCGACACGGACGAAAGCCCGTTGGGTGGGAATACTTGGAGGGGGGAAACCCGCAAGGTGACGTGTAGGTCGGCCCCAGATCTCACATTCCCACGGGGAAAAATACCTCCCCCTTCCTAATTGACGTGCACTACATTCACGGGACCAATGACCAAATGAGTTACGACCCCTAGAAACGTGAAATACTCATTCACTGAACTGCGCGGCGTGAGAATTGTCGAAAATGTGTAGGGAAGATTTTTGTTCAATCAGATATATCAATAACATCTTTATTCTGCAACCTTACATTTTAATTTACGCCGGTTGATGTTTTTGCTCTAAAACGTAAAAAATATCGTTTTCGTTGTACAAATATTTTTTGTGAAACTACCGTAAGTGATTTACTGCTATTCAATATGACTAAGTATTTTTTGTAGTAATTCAGTTTTCATGACTTCTTTTAGTTTTTCAAATATATTATTTGCCCTAGGAAATTATTTTTGAGAAGAATTATTTTAATTTTTTTTAAATATCTTTAAAATGGTCATTGTTCTCTCCCGGAGTCGTACGATTAAAATAAGCACATCTATTTTCAAAAGAAATTAAATGGGTTGATGACATAAATGTTTTATTGAGACATTTATGAAATTCATCGTTTAAGTCTTCGCGATTATAGCAGCTTTTGTCTTTCCGTTATTTTGAGTAACTGGACGAGTAACATTAAATTACTGTAGGTCTATAAATGTAAATTATCAAAAATAGCTTTTAGAAGTATTAATTATTAAATATGTTATGAATATTGTTGTTGATAGCACTGTTTATACAGCAGCTAATGTCAAGTTGCACCACATCTCTTAATGTAAAAAAAAATTGCATCAACCACATTGTGGAGTGTATCTGGAGTGTAGTTTTTCCTCTATATCATGTTTTTCAAATTCGCCAAAGTGAACTTAAAACATTATAAACATATGTTTTATCTTTCCATTTTCAGTTTTCAAATTACCATGTTGCACAAAATCAACAGATATTACTAGAAATATAGGATTTAACACGCAGAATGCGTTTTAAATCTGCATTTGCCTTTGATGAGTCCAGTAATCACGACAGAACGATTATTGATTTAATGAAAGGTCTTTTACCATAAAGCGTCAGCAGGGTTCCGAATAATGATGAGAAACTGAGAAAAAGGACATTTCGAAGGTAATAATCCTTCCTGTATTTTCGTAAAAAAATCTATCAACTTTTATTCGATCCAACGGGCCGCATTTGCAGTAGCAGGTATTACTCGCGCAACCTTTCTTGAACAACGACCTTGTTTACTCATTTCTGGTACATTAAACAAATGAAGGCAAAAGCTCGCAGCGAGCACTGATGACATTCCAAACACATCTTCACTGGCGCGAAGTAGGAACAATTTTTTTTGATGACGTGCATTGCTGTCCGTTATTTTCTCAAAAAGGAAATGACCGAATCAGATAAAGATCTATCACAGGAGATACCTCGAACTACTGATAAAGTTGGAACGCAAATTATTGAGAACGTTGCGAAGGTATGACTGATTCTCCAGAGATTGGCATTGCTTCATAACCTCTAGTGGCCGATTTCGTAACTAATACCCACCACTCTACCCGCATTACTTCAGTCCATCGTTCAAGAAAAGTTGCGCGAGTATCAGTTAGGGTAAAGGTTCGATAAGCTTGAGGGTTCCCTGTGGTCCCTGACTGACCCTGCGTGCCAACGGCGGCGGCGATGGTGTAACGGTTATCTTATTTGATTGGTATACCCAAGTTGGCGGGTTCAAACCCGTGGATTTTTAAGGGCGAAAAAATCCTTCATACGCCTTTCTTCGGAGGGGCTATCCCATGTTAGAAGATTTATTAGCATGTAAAAGATCCTCAAGCCTAAATGACGTCTCTGAGCTAAATTTAAAATCGTCTGTTTCGTCGCCCAAGGAATACCTCCTTTCTCTGCTAGTTGATGAAAGGAGCATAGCGTAATTTGCGGGGTCAGACGGAAGAGCGGGCCTGATGGCCCGAGTCTCGCCACGTAAAATAAGGCATTAATTCAATTGAATGGAACGCTTGCCTGCGCAGCCACAACACGGAGAAGGTGATCTACTTCCTGCTGCTGGAGCGCAAGCGGCGGCGGCCGGCCTTCGAGGACGACACCGAGGTGATCGTGCGCGTGCGCTCCGAGTCGAGCGACCCGCCGCGCAAGCGCGTGGACACGTGCAAGGTCAACGGCACCGCCACGCTGCAGTTCGGCCAGATCAGCGAGGGCTCCCCGCTCACGCCGCGGCGACAGCAGGCCAAGTGAGTGGACGCCCCATGGTTTTGTTTCCACGCTTCGAAGCCTCGCCTCCAAGCACGCCTTCCTCGCCCGCCTTCCACGCCCGCCTTCCACGCCCGCCTTCCACGCTCGCCTTCCACGCTCGCCTTCCACGCTCGCCTTCCACGCTCGCCTTCCACGCTCGCCTTCTAGGAACTGAAAGAAAAAAGAGGGTGTTAAATCATTTAATATTTAAAAAGAGTTAATAAAATTGAATGTAATCCTTTTATATTCAGTAATTAGCTATATTCACACACACATATATAATATATATATAATATATATATATATAATATATATATATATATAATATATATATATAATATATATAATATATATATATATATATATATATATATAT
>BOPP01000058.1:987376-1005927 GCA_017312745.1 Gryllus bimaculatus | reverse complement strand
AACGACAGCGCGGGTGAGTGGCCGCGCCGCGCCGCCGCCAGGGCACCAGCAGCCGCCACGACCCGCGGACACGGTAGGGCGCTTCCGGTTGGTGCGGGTGTACGTGTGGTAGCTTGTTGCTTGCGGTGCGCCTTGCCCGCGCTCAGTGGTATGAAGAGGGGGAATTTGATAGGCACCGAAATTAGTGTTGATTTTTGAGTGCAAAAAATTAATTCCCACGTCTTCCTTCGGAGGGGAAATAAAGCCTCCTGTCCCATGTTGTAAATTGCGCTGCATGAAAAATATTCTTAAGCCTAAAATACGCCTCTAGGCTAAATTCAAAATCGCCTGTTTTGTCGTCGGAGATGATACCTTCTTTCTGAACTACAACGGTGAAAGAGGCGTAGCATACTTTGCGAGGTCAGACGGAAGAGCATTCGATTATTCACCACTAGGGGGTGTACGTGTGGTTGCTTGAGGTGCGCCTTGCCTGCGCTCAGTGGTACGAAGGAACGATTTTAGTACAAACACAAAGAGATATCCTTCGTACGTCTTCCTTCGGAGAAGTGAAGCCGGCTGTCCAATGCTATAGATTTATTGCATGTAAAAGATCCTCAAGCATAAAATAAGCCTCTGAGCTAAATTCAAAATATCCGGTTTCGTCATCCGAGCGATACTTTTTTCTCCGCTAGATGGAAAAAAAGCGAAGCGAAATTTGCGTGATCGGTCTGTAAAGTATCCGATTATCCCCCCTGGGGGTATATGTGTGGCAGCTTGTTGCTTGTAGTGGCCGTTGCCTGCGCTTAGTGGTAGGGGGAGAACAATTTTCGTAGATGCAAAACTGAGAGTGGGTTTTTAAAATATTTCGTTCGCTTTTCTTCGGAGGAGAAGTAAAGCCGGCTATCCCATGTAGATTTACTGCATGTAAAAGATCCTCAAGTCTAACAAAAGCTTTTGAGAAAAAATTCAAAATCGTCTGTTTCGTCGCCTGAGCGATACCTTCTTTCTCCGCTGAATGGTTGAATTGAATTATATTAGTGAGTGTGGGGGTATTTATTAGAGGATCATAAAAGTGTGAAAAGTTGTATTTGTTTCGTCCACCAGAAATGACTTAGAAGAGACTCTATTTACATTATGTATCAGTTCTAAACAGTTACGTGAGAAATCCATATTATATAATTTTCAGTACATATTATGAATTGTTGTTTTTATATTCCATTTTAAAAGGAAAATAGACATTTTGTTAAGTTCAACTAATGGTGGTAGAATATAAAAAAGAACGTTTATGACCATATTATTTAGCCGATTATTTAGGGCTATCAACTTTTATAATCATCGTTAGTAGCCTAGATGATAGCTTTAATAGCTTTAAGCGTTCAGTACCAACACTAATTTCGGCAACCTATTTAAAAATCTGGCGATGACAGTCTCAACCACGGAATATATAAATGACGGTACATTTACGCAGATTAACGGCAGCTAAAACAACCGCAATATTATCGTTGACGACAAATTTTAGAGACTATTTTGCAGGCTTAAAGATTTAAAAGTGTGGCCGATCGGTAAATCAAGCCTTCAGCCTGTGTCATGTCACGTAAAATAAAAGTAGGTTCACATTCAATGTATCAAGTTATTTCAGCAAATATTTTCCATTTATATTGACCGCGTGGTAATCAATGCAAAAAATCGTAGGCATATAATGAATTGTTAAAAATTATATATGTATATGAGTATCATAGAAAACACATAGTTGATCCAATTGAACCGTCCTTCTAGTATTCTTTTTAAGCGTTCATCTGTGAGATGCACCAAATTTGGAAGCATCCCATGTTTTTATTCCACATTGGGGTGTTTTCAGTTCAGCTCGGTATTTTTTCCTGTCATAAAATATAAAATGCGGATGCAAATCGATCACGAAATTAACAACCACTCAATTCCGAATCTGATTTTCAGTTCGAGTGCTTTTAAAAGTTCCATACCATGCTCATAACTATAGTGTGTCAGGGTTCTACATGTCTGCAGAACGTAATTAATATAAAATTTTTATAACCATTTTCATAAGATTTTATGAATTTCCAAATTGTTTGCAATCAAAATTTTGTTCGTAACACGTATTAAAAATGTACACAATTTACTAATTAATTCGTGATCTCTTTTAATTTCGCTGGCATGAAGAAATTCTCTCCCAAATATGTAAATATACCTTATTAAATGTGCCTTATGAGCACATGTTACCCAAATTAATATTAAAATCTCGGAGAAAAAATCAAAGTAGTTTCCTCTCTGGGAGAAGTAAATAAATTAGAAATGTGTCAAATCGTGAAAATATTCAAGTCTTTTTCAGACCATCGTCAGTAAATTTATTAATAAGAATTGTTAGTAAATATCGTGATGTGTAAAAAAATTGGGAGAACTAGAAAAGAGTACTCGCATATAACTTGAAGGAATCATTCGTAAAATGTTTTATGAAGATCAGTTTTAAGCATGTTTTCCTTCTCCACTCTGATTTTTCCCATCAAGACAATTCTCGACGTCGACAATTGCATCATTTATTTTAAAAATAATATTATTATAATGTTAATACTGAAGACCATACTTCTATCGCCAACAAATTGTTCTATACGGCACCACACTCGACAACTGCTGGAATTGGATGGCTGAAAGTGACAGAAACGTGTTGAGTGGCGATCGGAACCTTTTCCGACGCGGGCCGTTCGTCTTCCGGTCAGCCGCCCATTCGTGTCCTCGATATGTTTCCGGAAGCGATCGACCTGCTTCAATTGCCAACCTCCCGTCGACGTACGAGGATCGGACGCCTCCCTGTCAGCGGAAGCTTTTGCGCGATGCGAATGTTCAACCAAACGCGGGGGAACTGCGTTAGTTGGAGGAGTAAGGAGGACTGGAGGACACAATCGATTCATGTTTTTAGTTAAATGTTGGTGCATTTGGGTAGCCTGTAAACCTGCATTGAATTTTACACCCTATCTACATTTATTTTCAAAATCGTAAAATAGTATTAGGTTTTTTTGGTCGTATTCAACACCACAAATTCATTCTACGTCGCAACGTCTACAAGTTTCCTTGTTACAGTATCATGGATCTGGTATACTCCAACGGTTCTTTTTTTCGGTGTAGCTACATAAGAAGGTCGAAGTGAGGCGCCGTCTGGAGAAGTCTGGCGGCTCAGTAGTTATCCGTGGTTTCTCCGATCAACATCAGCCGAATGATGGAGCAGAATCCTAACAAAAGGTCGACGGACCGCACAATTTTCTTTCCACTTCCTTGTCCTACCCTCACCCTTATTTTCTTACTTTCAAACACACTCTTGTACTTACATACACACACTACACTACCATACATCCGTGGAGACCAGTCAGGAGCTCGGATCTTGTGCGGAGCCCCGCTCTGGTGGGAGGAATTATGTGTGTGTGTGTGGGGGGGGGGAATCTCGCAACCCGACGTGTAGGTCGGCGACAGATTTTTCCATACACCGGAGGGAGATTACCGCCATCTCCTGCGGTAAAAACATGCCTTGCACATACGGTACTAATGACATAAGCCGTTGACTCGCCAGGAATCACTAATCAATCAATCAATCAATCAAAAGTATTTCTGACTAAATTTCGGGAACTAGAAATCAAATATATATATATATATATATATATATATATATATATATACGCATCTTTTTGTGAAGTTATGAATTATTAAATGATAATCTGAGTGGTTAGTGATTTGTTGCTGTTTATAATGCAAGTGTATGTTAAAGAAATCAAGCTCTACATTATTCGAACATTCGTTCAGAGTCTTCATTGCTTTTCATGTCAAGTAATATGAAAATCGCACTTCGCTCCTTCTGTACTTTTAGATTCATGCTACTCAACGAAAAAAAGTTACACAAAATAAATTAATTGAGTTTGTTCGTAATTAATTTGTTTGCAGACCATCCAAAACCAATTGTATTCCGTTTCGAATTGAATTTATTTATCAGTTTTTAATAATTCATTATCTTTGTCAGAGTATTTTTCTCCTATTTCACTAGGATATTACACAGGTGGACCGCACTAACGCATGAATTAAACTCAACAACGACGCATTATCTATTTAAATACGTCTACTGTTCTTGTCTATGTTTTTGGCAACTTGTGAGAAGCGAATTCAAACCGAATGGGAGATTTTTTCTTTGTAATCAATGCATTCTTCTTTCCTACGCAAACTAGTTTGTAACACTTCTCTCGTTTATCGGATACCATTCAGAAACTCCATCACTGTCCTATCTTCTTTGAAATCACATACTCAACTAGATTGAAAACGGGCTTCACCGGCATCAGTAGAGACCAAACAGGAGTAGTTACCAACACAGCGAAAACAATCTCATATCTGCTGGTGCGAGAAATCATTTTCACCACGATAAAGTGTATCTACAAGTGTGAAAATTGTTTTGATTTTTAACTTTTTATGCATTGTTCTCCTTCAGACTATCCGCGAAATAAATTGAATATGTACGTAATTCAGAATGTTTACTGTAGGATTGAATTCGAAAAAGCGTCGTTGCGTTCTGTTTTTATTCTCTCATTTTCATTTAATGAACTGTTTGTGTTCCATTTCCCTTTTCCGTTGTCTTTGTATTTTATACATACGATCCATCCCTTCGAATCCTCTATTTTTATTATTTTGTTTTTTCAACTATGCACTTAACCGGAAGTCCAATATTGAATTATAATCATTGTATTTCGTAACAATGTAAATAATGCTTACTTTGCGAAGGAAAAAATTCAACCTGAACTATTATAAGTAAAAACGTATTAGAGAAGGATGCCTTTAGTTCTACCTTGCAGGGGGGGGGGATCCAAAACTTATTTACATTATGATGTCTACGAATAATTATGCAGCGTATTAATCGTATAATAATAATAATAATAATAATAATAATAATAATAATAATAATAATAATAACGCCAGATATTTTAGAGTGATTTAATTTTTATGTAGATATATCAATAAACAAGTAAAATTACAACTTGTTTTACATCAAGGTATCTTTCTCTTGCTCTGTGGGAATTCTGTAGATGAATTAATCGTGTCCAACAATACTCAACGTACGACGGTATATTACTATATCTTTTGAGGAAAGCACGCAGGCACGTGGTTGCGAGGTTGTTGCGAAACTTCCTTAGCTTAAAGTTTTCAGTGATTCTCGAGGATGTGTTCTCAGTGACCTCGCGCTCTGACACCACCCGCTTCCTTCCGGCGATTGCAGCGTTTGTTTCGCCCCTCGCCCGTGAATTTTTCATTCCCTTCCACGCCCCTCTCTCTGTTTCACCAGTTGACCGCACGCTGCCCACCCCGTCTTAACGCTTCGCTAAGCATTATTAAAAAGGGGAATCTGTGACGCTTGTTTTGCCAAAGAGCACCTAATACAAAGAGGTAGTGTAATTTTAAATTGTGTTTAAAGCCGGAGTCATTGTCTGGATTGTGTGTGCAATAGCGAATCATTTGTTAAAAGTCACATAAAAGAAGTGTCCTTGTATTCTTTCATCCTTACGAGAAATGTGTTTTTCTTAGTCGGTAACAATGAACTGTTCTTTTAGTTTTATATCTTACCATCCATCTCCTCAAATATTATCAATATATATACCGAGAAAAGGTAGAGAACATTAAATTGTGCTAGGCATTTTAGAGTGATGCCAACACAATGCCATCTAATTAACTGCATTTTAGAGTGATGCCAACAAAATGTTATTATTTTATTGCGGTTATTGAATTGAAGGTTTGTAAATTAAGACAAATCTGTGTATTATTATATTCTGTCGTGATTTTCTTGTCCGGTCTTCCTTTTTCATTGACCTGATTTCTTTTATTACTTTTTTTCCGGCACGCTTGACTTTAATTTCACTGTTTCCTCGATTATGATTCTTCATCGATCCGACGGTCGATCCCCATGCCATTCGTCAGGCATCCCGCGCATGGCTGGGCGTTCCGCCTCCCATGACCTTTCCTTCCGCCCCAGTTCTGGGGGTGCGGTCGCCAGTAATTCGTCCCCATTCCGCGCCGCGCCCTGCCCGTGTGGCTCACGAAGGACGGGACTACGGGACGGAGAGGCTTGGACTTGGACAGGCAGCCCAGGTGGTCGGTCGTGTGCGGCCGGGCCGCCGCCCCGCCCCGGCGCCGCCCCGCCCGCCGCGCCCGCCCCGTCCGCCCCGCCCGCCCCGTCCGCCCGCGTCCCCGTCCGTCCGCCCGCCCCGTCCGCGCCGTCGCACCGCCCCGCCCCGCCCCGCCCCGCCCCGCCCCGCCCGCCCCGCCGCGCCCCGCCCACACCTCGTGGGCTCCGAACGGCACGGCTCCATCAGCCCGGAATGGTCTGCCGTTTCGCAAGGATGCAGCCCGCGAATGTCTGTCCTTGTCAGCGCGCGCAGCTGAAATACGTGATAAGGGGGAAGATGGGCCGCGGCGGCCCAGAAGGACATTTCGGGGTTTCTAAAGAAACTGGATAGTGAGGAGACTTTAACGGGCATAGATAAAGGTGAGATGCAAATACCGAATTGAATCGTTTGTGTGTTCTATTCTAAACAAGGAGTATAAACAAAAACGGTTTTATTCGCCAGATTAGCAAAACGTCTTTAGAAAATGAGAAAACCGTATGATGTTTGTATCTTGGATTGTCAACGAGTGGAAATGTTTTTCGAACATTAAGCGCTTGAAATTTATAAATAAAAAATATGAAAAATAATGTACTAAAAGTTTGAAATTGAAAAGTGGCGTGAGATGATTTTCGGGGTCATTTGTGTAGTTTCATTTCGACAGCACCTATCATGTCAAGCAATTTATTCCTTTTTCTTATATTTTGTACCGAAACATAATCAAATGAAAGGGAAAGTAATACCGACCAATCCTTTGAAATTATAAAAAGAGGAATTCTAATGCTTTAGATAATACTTACAATTACATGACTGTATTGTTCTATCTTGTAAGTTTCCCGAATTTATTTTTCAATGGAGGAAAAGGCAAAGAGAAGGCCGTATTAAATGTTCGCATTGACAAACCTAGCCCATTTTTTCTGGGATGATAAAACATTTTTTTATCGGCTTTGACAATTAAATATACTTCACAATGAAAATGTACAAAATCGGTTTGTTTTATAATTTTTCTACGAGTTCGTTTCATAGGCTGCAAATAAACTGTACGCAATGTTGAACAAACAGGATTTTTAAATAGCCGTTTCCCTTAAATTAAAAAAAACCCATCTACATTCTAAAATGATAATATGATTAGCAAACGGTCAACACGTCGCCCCTTTCTGTTTCCCTCTTCAGAACATTCTTAAGAGTCTGAAAGCGAGCGGTTTTCTGCGAACCTAATCACGCTTTCCGCGCGAAGGTGGGCCCCTGGCAGAAGGGAAATCCGACGCAATTTGTGCGCGGAACGAAGTTCTTTTTTCGGGAGAACGCAAATCCCCGGACGGCTGCGGAGAACGCGCGGCGCGGTGGAAACGCCACCTGCTGGACGTCATACTTCGGCCGACGGCGAGAAATTGCCCCTCCCTCGGCCCTCGGACGCGGCGCCGCCGCCCGCCGCCGCCCCCGCCGCCCGCCCCTGCCCCCGCCTCCCGCCCCGCGCCCCTGCCCCGGCCCCTGCCCCGCCCCGCCCCTGCCCCGCCCCCGCCCCGGCCACCGCCCCCGCCCGCTGCCCCCCGACGCCGCCCCGCCCCCGCCCCTGCCCACCGCCCCCGCCCCGCCCCCGCCCCCGCCCCTTCCGCCGCTTTGCCGCTTCTCCTCGCGCCCTGATGCTCTCCGATCTCAGTCCGAATACCCTCCGACCGCCGCCCAACCGTTCCACCCCCAACCCCCACCGCCCATCTACCGCCATACTACGTGATTTCGTTGTAAAGAGAAAGTTTTGTAATGCTGCCTGAAAAGTACAATGATTTTTTGACAGGAAAAACTGGGATTGGGGGGGCCTTGGTATAAAAAAAACTGGATAAATACTAATGTTCCTTTACGTAGTAAATTTCTTCTAGTAAGACGTCAGTAGTCACAAGGAACTTTTGTGGGTCCTTGATCCTGAAAACTGTCGTTTCTTCTGTCCGTCCGTCTATGCGTCGGGATGTCCGTCCGTATTATCGTCCGTCCCTCTTTCCGTCCATCTGTCTGACTGTCTGCATGTCTTTCTGTCTGTCTGTCTGTCTGCTCCTTTCTGTCAATCCGTCTGTCCGTCCGTTTGTGGTCAACGCTGTCACTTAAACTCGTTCTATGTTGTCCAAAATTAATATTCCCCGCAATTGGGGCCCGATCTGGGCAAACATCACGTCCTGCGAGTTTGAAACGGACATTTTGATTTTTGGGAATACTTTACATAAATCCTTAATATTTTCAAACTTTTCTCAGAAATTGCCCGAGATTGTTTATTAAAAATTTTTGGATAGATTTGGATAGAACAAAGGAAACGTAAAAATCGAATAGGTCTAGCGAATGTTTTCGTTAACTGCCCACAACTACAGTATTGAGGAGTGAGATATTTTACTTTATGAAATCAGATCTTGAGATAGATTTGTAAATAAGGCTATGTACAATGTATCGATAATATGAGTAGTTATCGCGTAATTTTGTACATATTACAGGCAATTTTTGGACACATTTTCTCGTAAACCTCTCAATTTTTTTTCTAATTTTTTTCTCTGATTTCACGCTTTTAAAAATGTGGCAGATCTCAATTTTGGCGAACTTTCTGTGTTTTCAAAAATTGCAAAAAATATACACCACAAAACTACACTCTTAATAACACAGTTTTTTCACGAAATCTTTTCTTAAAAAATAATCTTTAAATCAGGTCTTCCACGTTTTTAAAAAAAATATTACTTTCGCGTAAATTTTGCTTAAAATGAAGGCAATTGATAAAAATATTAAAAATGGCTCCTAATTTTTTCGTAATTTTTACTGCGTAGAGCAAATAACGCATAATTAATGGGACGGATATCATTTTCGACAAACTCTGAATCTTCGAAAATTGCGGAAACAATTAAAAATTGACATTGCAAAATTATAATGCAGACGAAAGAGATTTTTCCGTAATGGAATTTATCTTAAAAAATTGATATTTAAATAAGATTACGTTAAATAATTGCATATTTTAAAAGCGTGTGGTTTTCGAAATGTGTGGCTTGAAATGCAGGTAGTTAATAAACATTCTCAAAAACGGCACCAAACATTTTTAATGTTGTCCCTCATGTAGAACAAAGGACGTTTAAAAAAGACGCAGGGTTTATTTACGATTATCGCTCTACATTTTCGATGATTGAAGAAGTTACAAATAATGCGAGAAATTATCTGTTATTCAAGCACCACTACTTTTCGTTTAGAGTATTCTGATACTAAATAAAAATGCACTTGCTTGTAGATAATTTGTTTTCATAAATCAATGTCCCGCAAAGGCAGCTTCAATTTTGTCTTTTTGTTGCGGAGTGCATTCATCTGTCCGTGCAATGTCGCTGTACGTCAGTTGCAGCACTCGCCGGCGGAATAGAAAATAACCCCGGTCATCCTCTTCTCTCGTCCATGAAAAATGTAATTAGGACAGAGAGAAAGATGAAGCTGTTAAAAGCACCCCTAGAGAGGCAACACGGCTTTCAGAGGCATTCGTATCTAAATGAAATTAGCAATTTATTGAAAATGGGTTATTTATCAACTCATATTTTTTAAATGCTAAAAAATATAACACTTATTTTGCTGTTCAGATGCATGTAGAATTAATAATTAAATAATTGCTGTATTAAGTTTACGTAAAAGAAAAAAATACTTTGGATTGAAAATATAAATTTTATTTTATTTATCAGTGTTATTGTTTCGGTTTATTGTGCGAGGAAAGAATTTCGATAATTGTTACTAATACTTTTGCTACAAATTTCAATCAATTAAGAAAAATGTTTGTCTGCAAATAATACTTTTTTTATAATTTTAAAGTTTTATAATTGTTTCAGAATTGTTACACAAAAATCGTAGAAAAATCATTTTGACGTCTTTTTAACTCTCTAAATGACAACGAAATCAAATGTTACTGATAAACAATAGATCATAACGTGATTTAGTGGAAAATATGTGAACGAGAAAAACGAGAAAACGAGTCCGACTCCTCTTTAATAAAAATATCTCTGAACCAACGACTAATTGGAATTCTATCGGAGCATTAATAAGCCGGAAGAGGGACGCAACCCAAATGACCCTATCAAAGGAGTGAAAGCAGCTGATGAATTTAACGCAAACACAAATGTGCATATTAATTGTGTGTTGAAAGAGCTAAAGTAAATGTAAATTTCAATTGAAAATGAAAACTATAAGTACTTTATACTAAGAGTGAATTCAAAATATACAAATTAGACTATAATTGTGAATTCATAAGTAGCCATGCTGGAAATATGATCTGCGAACAGAGTATTGAAGGCTGAGTTCAAAGAATAGGTAAAACTGACGGTCGGAGATGACACAAAAATAACCGCCCCAGAGGATACCAACCCAAGCGATGCCAGAGCCGCTCCACGCAGCCATTAAGAAGCATCCAGTTAGAAATACTATTGCTGCGGGGGAGTTGGAGGGGAGGGGGAGAGGAGGGGAAGGGGAAGGTGATGAGGGGGAAGGGGAGGGAGGGGAAGGAAGGGGGAAATTGAGGAAGCGGGAGGGGAGAGGGAGGGGGGGAGGGGAGGGAGGGGAGCGGTGGAAACACAATTGGATCGACCATTCCATCCCGATGCCGCGTGACGTAACCGCCATGCGCCTACGTTCCTCTTGTGCTCGTGCGCTCCGTTCACTTTTGTGCCGCCTTCCCCCTCCGCCCCTCACCCCCCACTCCGCCCACGACACTCCGTTGGCCTCCATTCACAGTGACCTCACCGGGAAGCCGATTGACAAACATCTACACTGGAGCTCTACGTCGCCTAAACTGCTTCATGGCAACCTTAGTTATAAAATATGAAACTGTAATATTTGCAGACAAATAATATTTCTTCATAGCTTGAAATTATAATCAAAAGTATTAGTAGTAGCAACAATCGGAATTATTTCCTCGCTGAATAAATTGAAACAGTAACACTGAAAAACAAAACATAAAATTTCTATATTCAACCTAAATTATTTTTTTTTCTTTTCCGTAAACATGTGGCCGTAATTATTTAAGTATTATAAAAATTGTAAAATGAATATTATATTTTCGTACAGCGTTTTAAAAAGTATGAGTTTATAAATAACCCATTTTCAATAAGTTGCTGATTTCAATTAGATATGAATGCCTCTGAAAGCCTTCTTGCCTCTCTAAGGGTGCTTATAGCAGCTTCGTCTTCCTCTCTTTCCTAATTACATGTTTTCATGAAGGAGAGAACAGAATGACAGGGGCTATTTTCTATTCCGCTGGCGAATGTTGTGATGATAATAATAGCAATGTTAACAATGCAACGTTATCAACAATAACAGCATGCTCGTTATGAAAACAAATCTAAACATGGTTGGATATTTAGTGGAACTTTAATGACTCGAATCTCAATAACTCGAATTACACCTTATCTGAAATTGTTCCATTTCACCTTCTCCATACACACTATTTTCTGTAATTAAAACCTCGGTAAGTCAAAGTAATCGAAACCGTGATCTTCCTCTTTTCCTCCCTCTATATCGCTTTTTGGGGGAATATGTTTTATAAAGTCCTAATTTCTAATAGTTACCTGTTTTACAATTGGGTAAAATAGGTCATTACGTGCGAGTTACTTCTTCATTCACAAGCGCTTATTGGCCTATTAACGCCCTTCTAGGATTTTAAAATAATTTTTAGCAACACGTCTTTATGATTAATGGCATTGACTGCGTTGGTGTTTGAATGTCTTCGGGGGAAAGAAATCACGTGGTATGCTGTATTTGCGCTGGGACTACTTACCTCAGGCCCCCAACGTATTGGGGGACTCGAATTTTTTCTCCCCTTTTTTAATTGAAAACAAAATACGCATTTACGTCTAATTTAAATTAATAGGTATCATTTATATCTGTTGCTTAGACAGATGTATTTTGTTTAGATATTAGGGGAGGTCGAAACTTTTGTTTGAAATATGGCTTCCCCATGGATCTATTGCCACAGACCTCTTGTCTTCACCGCGCGCCCCTTACGCTGAGCAAGTTGTTCAGAGCAGAAGGCGAACAAAGCGCAATGGAGGCGTTTGAAGAAATTCCCGAAAGTATTTGAACTTTAAGCGCTAACGCTGGGAAGGAACGAAGAAAAGAAAAAAGAAAGAGAAGGGAAAGAAAAATGGAGAAGAAGAAAGAGAAGAAAGAAATGGAAGAAAATGGGCGAGAAGAGAAAAGTAATTGAATATTTATATTTCTTCGTTAATTAATAAAGCAGTATATTGAATATACTAAGATGTTTACGTAACTGATAGGCAACCCTCAGTACATTGAATGCAGTTTTACCCACTCGGAATGCGTACGTAAATAGCATATAAAGGCGATCGGATAAGATCAAATATTTAATGGTGCAATTAATGTAGTAATTTTTGAATTGTCATGAGTTCTTCTATTTTCTATTAAACAGAATTCAACTTGGTCTTAAGTAGGTCTCATATATTTGAGAAATTATCAGTTAAAAGATGTTTTAACATATTTCTATTGTTGTTTTTTTGATTTATTATTTTAATACTCAAATAGTTTGTATTTTGACTTATGCTGTTGCGTAATATAGAAAAATTTATAAAGTAGGGTATTTATATTTATATTTCGTGTCTTCCCCTGACGCTTATAAATCGCATTTCATTCATCATAATGCTTTGACCACGAAAGCACGTGAAAACCAAGTAATACTGAAACTTAATGTATTTTATTCCGTTTGCTTGGTTCATACTCCTAGACGCGTAGACGTGTGAGGGAATCTGAGATGGAGATTAGTTTGCGCTTCCGAGGGAAGGAAGCATTTTAGCTGCGTTGTCGGTTCAGAATGCACTTTGAACAAACCTCTAAGAACAGAATTAAGTCGGGCATCGCATCTCCGAAGATGTCGTTGGAACTATTGTACATAACTCTATTAAAGACTCGCGCTTCAAATACCGAGAACTTTACATACCATTCTGTCGCTTGCTTGTGTATACACCTCGCGTATAGAGATATTTGCGCTTCCTTCCATTTTACTAACGAAAGAAAACACATACGCGCGCGCTCATTAACAGAGAAAACTCGGGGTCAAGGGCTGCATTTGAAGAAAAGTAACGAGACGAAAGTTCAGCGGCGAATCGCAGACAAGCAGAATTGTAACATTGCTTTGTCAGAGCATTCCATCTCGCTCCTAGGTTTCGCTTACGATTCTTATCAAGGATATATTAATAAAATGTCACTTTTTTATTTACATAAACGTGCCGTAACTAAGATGTAGTATGTGAAGCTTAGACACTAGAAATTATTTAGCATAAATGTAGGAACCAACAGAGAACCATTTATCATTCTAGAGATGATATATCACCTGTAAATGTTAACATTTATCGTTTTCTAATGATTTTTTAACTTTTATCTATTTCGTGCCTTACCTAGAGTGAAGTAAATTAAATGTTCAGTCAGTAACATGCGAGCCAGACACGTGTACGCATTTCAAAGCTCGTGAAAAATCCTTTAGAAATTGATTTATTTTATACATGGACAACCATTCTGAATCCACAGAAATAATATCGATTCTTCCTATTCCAAGACTTTACCTTCCACAAACCAAATTCTAAATTTAACACCGAATGGTTAGCAAAATTCTGTGTACACCACACAAATATTATATGCAATATTGTTTTGAAATAGGAACTAACTAACTTTGAAATAGGAATATTTTCATTATTTTGACTAGTTAATATGAAATGAAAGTCAAATTTAATAGAATAAATTAACTTATTCCAATGATTATATTTTAATGCACCAAAACACTTCATCAAAATACCCCTTTTAATTATCATTGAGCAGTTTTAAAACCTCCAAAACATCACCTTTAGGTATTACCACTTCATTTGGCATTCGTATATTATTCAGCACACATAACGCGAACTTGTTAAAAATGTGAGCGATCACCCCCAAGAGGCTGCATGCCCTTCTTCGAGTATTCGACGGTGGCTCTTGCTGCTGTCACCGGCTGGTGCGTGCTCCCATCCCTCTAGAGACCACGCGACAACCCCCTCCCCCACCCCTTCTTCGATCCCGCCCGGCCCGCCCGCCCGCCCGCCCGCCCGCCCGGCCGCCCCGCCGCCACGCCGCCGCCCGCCGCCCGCGGCCCGCCCGCCCGCCCGCCCCGACCGCGACCGACCGACCGACCGGACCGACCGACCGACCGACCGACCGGACCCGGACCGACCGACCGACCGACCGCGGCCGCCGCCCGCCCCGCCCGCCCGCCCGGCCCGCCCGCCCACCCGCCCGCACGACAGCTCGACGGACCGACGACCGACCGACCCCAGACCGACCGACCGGATCCAGACCGAGACCGCGGCCCGACCCGCCTCGACCGACGGATGCCTCAGCCCGACGACCGACATCCGCCGACCAGACCGACATCCCTTCCGACCGACCGACCTCCCAACCGACCGACCTAACGACTGACTGCACCGACCGCCCATCCGTAATTCGTTCCGTACCGACCGACCCTCCCAACGCCGGACTAACCGATGAGACTGCCCGGACACGCCCATTCCGTTCGTCCGTCCGGACCGCCCATCCCGCCCACCGGCCCCGGCTCTCGGGTATTTTAAAACGCCATTCCGCATCGCTCCTGTTCGCCCACTAGGACCCAATACACGCAGGCAGCGCGCCAGCTACCCCTCAACACTCACCCCCTTCCCCACCCGCCCACTCCAGTCCCACTCCAGTCCCACTCCAGTCCCCACTCGCCAGCTGCCACGCGCACTGCGCCAAGCCGCTTGCCGCCTCGGCCAAATCACGCCCTTCGGCTCGGGCGCACGCAAAGGGAGGGAAAGTGCGAAAACAGTTAAAATAGTACATTATGTAACTAGTTTGTAACATTAATTTTTATTGTATGAGTACGTGTTTTGAAAATGAGTGCCGTCAGGAGTGAGTTTAAAAATTTGTAGGAATGCAGTAAAGAAACGTAAACGAGTTGCATATGTTATTTTATTGTATAACAGCATTATAAATTTGTAAGAAAATCAGACTTGTTTTTTGGAAACAGCATTGTGACGTCACGGGTATATCGTCATCTGTGGGGAAAAGCGATGGTCGTCTGGTTTATCCCTCTTCCCCCCTCCCCCGATTCTCACGCTGCGATTGGCAGAATGTGTGATGACGCAATTATTTGCGTCATAAACAGCAAATACGTCATAATCAGACCCATAAGGTGGCATTTTATGAAATATTTCTTGTTACGAAAATGGTCGTTTGCAATGCTGAACTACAAAAAATCAATTTAATTTTAGTTTGCTTGCGCTGCGTGAATGAACTGAATTGAACGTGAACTGAATTATTTTGTCTTTTATGTTCAATATTTTCTAAAGCAAATGACGTGTCACATTGAGATTTAATTTATTATTTAGTATAATTTAATAATGACTAATGTACTTTTTAATAAATATCTTAAAATCTTAATACCAAGCTCTCGAATGGTTGTTTGGGCACGGTTCCGCGCTCTCTACCTTATAACGTAGTGCATTCTGAGTAGTGGAATCGCTCGACCGAACCTACAATAAAAGGAACATTAGCACGAAAGTCCTGCATTTCGTGTCTGCCGCTTGGTCGTTTGACCGCCCGCGAACGCATATTGCTCTCCGGGCTGCCGGGCCCTGCTCTGCCCCAGCCCTGGTCGCGTCCTTCGGCCTCCGCTAAGCGGCCGTCGATATTGCGCGGGAGAGCGCACGTCCTGCGTTCGGAAGGAAGGAAGGAAGGAAGGAAAGGCGGGCGAGGTGGGGGAGGGGGGAAGGAGGGGGAGGAAGTTCGCGCGGAGGCTCGGCCGGGGGGCGGGGGACGATCGGAAGCTCGTCCCCGCCGCCCCACCCCCCATCCCAGGCTCCAGCGAGCCGGGAATACTCTGGCCGAAGGAGGAGGCACCACGCAGTTGGCGAGGGAAGTACAACTGCCCGGGTTCATCCAGCCAATGGCTGCTGCGTTCGCCGCCCTTGGTTAATGGAAGAACCGTACTGTTGCTTACCGAGTGAAGAAGCTCAGAGCGTAGCGCGCTGACTTCGTATTCGGGAGGACCCGATTCAATCCCCGTGCCGATCATCCTGATCCGGTTCGGTCATTCAGGTGAATGCTGGGATGGTTCTACTGAAAGGCTACAACCGCGAAACCGGCTAGCCGAATTCGTTGACGACGTGAAGTCGCGAAGGATATGGGAATTCGAGACATCCCGGGTTCCTGGTTGGGTGACCGACTGGGAATCCCGGAATCTAACGGCGCCGAAGCCAATAGCCCTTTAGGGGACATTTAATGGCTAAATACAAATACATAAACGCAGACCTGGATAACCGATGTGTAGATTAGCCGTGAAACTAGCTTTCCAGTGTGAAGGAACACCACCTTCTTCCGGGATGAAACACAATTTACACTTTCGGGACTAATTTCCTAAGCAGTTGACACGCTCAGAGTAACGAAATATTGACTCGCTCACGTATATTTATTTAATAAACCAGAAGTTATTGTTGTTTCTGTATTTAGGTTACTGTAATATACAAGTTATTGTCGTGTGGTTTGAAGTTATATTTGTTCGTTACAAGTTATATTTGATCGTGGAATGAATTTCATGTTTCTAAAATATTCTATTGACGCGTTTTGGAATCTTGACTTTTTTCCTGCTCTAGCATATGGAGCAGGAAACTGCTAACTTCGATTCAACTGTAGGCATCAATACCGAACTGTTAGAAAAAGGGGTAAACGAATGGGAATGAAAGGAGAACAGGAAGTTTAAAGAATATTTGAATATGGAGCAAATCTTTAAGTTGCGATACGCGTTTATTTAGGTTTCAGAGTTATTTTTTACGAGGGGCTTTGACTTAAACCAGAAGGATACGTAATGGAAGAAAGCGATCAAACCACCTCAGCCTTTCCTTAGCTAGTGATTCTGACACTCTCCAGAAATCCAGTCATGTTCCTGTTTGTAAGGCAATAAGTTGTAGTGTTATTTATTCAATTTGTTCTTTATCGTATTGTGTTTTTTAGTACTTACTGATCATTCACTGTCTTGTCAGCTTCACTTTGCTCTATTCATTATTAGATTTTTTCTTTATGCTTACATTTTAATTCATTTTACATTCTTGTTTTCTTGAGCAATATTATAAGTACATTATTTATACTTTCAAGATATCTAATTCCGACTAAAACAAGAGGCAAAAAGTTATGTAAAATGTTATTAACGATTCTTTCTCATCTTATTCATTTCCTCTTTTTTAAACGAATATAAATTATTCAGTCAATTTACATCTTATTCTTCCTTAAGATTCCAAAGAAATATTATATTTTAATATTGTGTGTATCATATGAAGAAGGCCTACTGGGAGAACGAAACCCTCAATTAAGAAACGGAAGCAGGATGATGCCATGACAATCTCACTAGTGCTAATTGTTTAATGTTCTCAATTGAGTGAGTTAACTAGTCTCAAACACTGAGTACATCTGACGACAAGGTTCTGAGGGCGATTAGAACTTGAGGCAAAAGGGGGGAACATGAGGGACATATATATATATATATATATATATATATATATATATATATATATATAATTTCAAAATATCTCCAATCAAATTCTTTCCTAAAATAAATATTTCGCATCTTTATTAATCCCTTACATCTCCATAATCCCGTCATGATCGTGTTATATTTTTACAAATTAGCTTCTTATATCAATACTCCCCCACATATGGGTCCAAGATTCATGAATTTTTTTGGAATAATTTTTATATATGGTCTCCTAAGATTGTAAGACAACTTTTTTTGTTGGAGTATTCTACTGACGATGACAGTCCTGGGTGGTTGCTCATCAGAATAGTGCTCATAAAAGCTTCAACTAAATGCTTGATATCTCAGTGATCGTGCTCATCAAAGCCACAATTACAAGCGTGATATTCCAATCAAATTTAGAGACGGAGATGAAGTATGGGAGTACGAGTCATCCACAAATATAATTAACTTGGAATTATATTTCAACATTTCATATTTTATATGTAACTTCTGGAGAATATAGTTGGTTCGATTTTTGATTACGTTAGTCAGTTTTCTTCATAATTACACCAAAAAAACTTAAGAATCCCTTTTGTTAGGTTCATCCTCAGAGCCACAAAGGACACGCGACAGCTCTCGGATCCAATACATCTTCTCGAGCATATCCTATTTCCGGTGCATCAAACGTCCACACAAGGCGGTCGTCCTTCCTGGCGTTTTCTTCCTTTTCCTGCTACATGTTCCCGAGTTCTCCCTCCACCGCCAAAATCACCACATCGCCGCCTAATCCAACGTTCCAACCGGTGCTTATCCCGCGAACGTTGTCCCCGCGGCTTCTTTCGTCACCGTCCCTGCCACTTCACCTTCTTGTTATTCCTGTCGTTGGCATACCATCCTTCTGCCACTTGACC
>BOPP01000058.1:951508-974957 GCA_017312745.1 Gryllus bimaculatus | reverse complement strand
ACTCCTTCCTCGGCTCCCCGCGCTTCCACCGACGGAAACTGCAGAGTGAGTATCGGCCCCGCGCCGCGCCGCGCCGCGCTGCGCCATAGGAAGACGAGATTGACCACTAACCTGCTACAACCCAGGCGATAAAAGACAAAAAGTGTCATCTAAGTTTATCTCGGTTTAAAATAATCTCTTGTGATATTAATGAGTCACATAATAATTGATGAACACTCAATTTCCTCTTTTTGTTAATTTATCTTGTGTAATTTTGCGGCCGGGACGTCGTGGCTACCTCTTGGCCAGCGTGTTCGCTTTCCAATATGCGGCCCCGGGTTCGATTCCCGGTCAGGCAAGATTATAGTGGGCGTTTACCTTGCAATATCCCAGTATATGTTGCTGTGTGACGGTGGGAAAAGTTTTCGGGTTGAGAAGACCGGAATACGGCGTGGGGATGTCTACGTGCTAACCACACGTCCCCCCTTAACGCATGGCCGCGAGGCAGGGACGTCGCCGGTAGGCCTGAGCCCGTTCACGATCTGTCGCGCCAAATACATACATGCATACATACATAATGTGGCGGCCGACCTGGATGGCCGAGATGGCTAGAGCGAGTGCCGATTCATTGCCTCAGTCTTTTGGGCCGCGGTGGGACTAGAGTCCCGCCGTGAGCGTGGTTGTTTGTCCCTTGCCTTTCACGTATGTATGTTGTCGCGAAAGACCTTGTGAGTCTGCTAACCACAGATCGAGGAGCCCGCAAGTGTGTCGTTGCCTAGAGTAAATGTTAATTAGTGTCCCCATGAGAGACACAGTAGTTACCCGGCGCTTATAGTCGAAATTGGTAGGCCCTGAAGCTGGAAAGAGTCTGGAAGAGAAAAAAGTACGTAGTATAAACTGGCGGATAGGCACAATTATGGATTAACACTGCAAACTTCTGGAATGAATTCGTTGAACCCTAAGGTCATAATAGCCAAACATTATTCTGTCTGTAACGCCATTGTCCATTGAAAACAATTTCGCGCTCACTCCCAAAGACGTTTTTTAATTTTAGGTCATTACTACAGGTTGGTCTAAAATAGTGCTTCTAGCAAGCTAACTGATTTAATAATTCAATTTGAATGGAATTAAGGATTACTTTCGCAATGAAACCAAATATGTTGTCATGTTTTATTACGAATTTTTTATTTATTTATGACAGCTCGATTTTTTAATTATTTATTTAACAAATTTATATAAAAAATACCTGTATTTCTTTACGGCGATCCTTTGTAGTTTCCAGCAAACAAAGGCGTTACAGACAGACCAATGTTCTTCTGTTAAGAGCTTTGCGTTCACATAATTCATTCCAGAAGTTTTCAGCGTTACCCAATAATTGAGCCCGTCCGCCAATTTCAGTAAATAACTTTACGAGATGATGAGATAATTCAGAGATAACTATTTTCTATGTGACTTATATCAGATTATTTTTAAACTAAGATAAACTTATCAACATTTTTATCACCTACATTGTAAAGAATGGTTAAAATAATATGTATGTAACACTATAATATTTTGGACCGAATTCTACTATCATACCACTGCAGATACCACTTCAGAAATATACTGCTTCTGTCGGTTACTCTGGCAAAAAAATCCTTCCTCCAACCTAGACTTTCAATCATTTTTTCCTCCTATATTTTTCATACATAATGAACAATAAGTTTTTAGGTAAGTTGAAGAATCAATTAACATAAAAACAAAGTAAGGTTACAAGTGATACATGGTCACCAACGTTTACCTTTTGTGTCTTATGAACAGAGACCAGATTTTATGCAAGCGGTTTTTGAAAACATATTCAGTAGCACAAGTATATACAGTTTTCTTTTCTTCTCAAATATGCATGACAAATGGAGGTTTGTGCCGAATTATTTGCAAATATACAGGAAATAAAACTTCAAGAAAAATGGATTAAAAATGAAAACAAGCATATTAATAATTTTACTATGTAGTACATTTATTATTAAATATTTAATACTACTTTTAACGCTAGGTTGTTGATGTCATTACCATACAGTAGCATTTGCGAAACATTTTACCACATGTTTTTCAAAATTGTCAACAAAAAAATTACTTCTATTATCTGTATACATATGTCGGTAAACTGAAAATGTTCTTTCAACATTATCGATGTTATTGGGCAATTTTTAAAGCGTGCCATTAAAGAATTAGATTAGACCATCAACAATTTATCTTGGACGAACCTTCTTCTTGTTGCAACCTACTTGAATTTACGCATTGTTCTTGTTACAAGATATGAGTAGACGGAATTTTCTGGTTTTGTCATTTCTCGAAGGCATTATTGATATCCCAAGAATGGAACTAACGAAAACGACTTACTTCATAAAAATCTCCCCTGCAATTTATGAGTGCAATTTCTTTAAGTAGTAGTAATACGCTAATAAACTCGTATGACAGATTTTTGAAAATATGCAATTGTTTCAAAACTATGTACAATATGCATGCATATTGCATTATTATATGATTATATACAACTTGCATATAATCCGGACTCTTCTTATGAAGCAGAAGTTCAAACCTGGTCTTTTTAAAAGCAAATTTGTGCCCATAATCCTTTTTGCTTTAATGTTAAAATACATATTTATTTCTAAAAATCGGGTCTTTAAAAAACGTATTAATGTACAAAATGTGAATGAATATATGGTTATGCGAGATATGCTGTCTTTTCAGCTGAAAAGAATGTATTGAAATTAAGACCATACATTGAGGTTTATGCTTTGCCATATCTATATACTTTCCTTCCATCAACCACGAATTAAGATAATTCACGATAAAAATGCTTCTTCATACACTTTGATAAAATTCACAATCTATTTAAAAATTATAATGATGTATCATATTTTATTTAAAAGATGGAAAGCTTTTATTGAATCATAACGCAATTTATTATAACAGTACATAATTATTTTAAAACACATCACCGCACAAATTTATTATTAATTTGGTCGTCTAAACAGAGAGATAAAATCGCAGTATATTTCAGAAAGAACTAACGCGAACAATTTTATTTCCTTAAGAGGAACATGAAATTATGATATATTATTGGTCAAAAATTGTTATTTGAATTTGTAAGAGAATATTACTGTACGAGTACATGCCACGGGAAACCCAAAGGACAATGGAACTCCAGATATGAGAACTATTTTCACATTATCAAGATAAACGCCCCCATTACTTATGTCACAATTACATCACCAACAGTTTAATTATGCACTAATCTGTATTATACATTAGTGATATATTTGTAACACGATTTCTCAGAAAATATTCTACAATGGACTGCTGTTTGAACGGTAAGGTTGGTAGTACAGCACCATTTGTAATAATTTGTAGTGGGAATGTTGACACAATCACCACCATCTTAGAAATTACACTAAACTGAAACACTTCAAGCATGCTCATTAGAATTTTCGAGTACACTTAAGTCATTTTAATTCGCCATAATTAACACTGTAATATTTTCTATAACTCCTTACAATGAGAAGAAAATAACGTAGATTGACACGAAAAAGTTATGTTGTAATGAGCTAAATGACTCTTCTCTCCACAGTTTTATTGTAAGTTTCATTGTGAAGAATTGAATTTACGAGATTCTTCTTTTTCTTGTAAAAGGGCCGTAATGATTTTTTTAGAACTTCTGAAAAATGGAGATATTAGTGTTTAATCGTATACCTCATCCCATCATTCTAAGTTCTTACGGTTTGAATATAACAATTCCGTTTCACCTGAAGATCTGTGATTAAGATTTTTAAGCAGTTTCAATCATTATTTTAATTAAGGAAGATGATTTATTTACACCACATTGACCAATAGAACGTTTCAACCTTTTAATAAAAAACACTCCATCCTAGATTTTCCTTACCTCCGTCCCCATAGTATAAAGGCAAATACAGTTCATTTTTCGGTAAATCTATTATATCTAAAAGCAAGTCAGATTTATCTAATGGTAATGTTAAAAGGTTCGTACATCTGTTGTCTTGTCCAATCGTTTGGAGAGCAGTCAGGTTTTATGGTCTCTGTCAGATGAGCCTCTACTAAAAAGCTTCTTGGGGCGAGTCTTTAAGCCGAAGAAAAAAGGTTTCCCATAAATCCCATCTTACAAAAGAGGGCCGAAGGTTCCGGGAAAGATAAGAGTCAAGTTTCGTTTCTCACAGCCTCGATCCTCCTCTTCTTTTTCTTTTACGTGAATAAAGAGCCCTCTTTCATTTTGAATTGACGCAGGAGAGCTTAAAAAATCTTATAATCAATATTCCCCGGTGGAAAACCGCCACGCTTGATTTATTGTGTAGATCTGCAAATTAACCTTAATTAAGGGTTTTTCAGCTAGCTCAATTAGTTCCATTTCATTTCAAGTACTCAAGAATATTTCTTTGTCACGTTAAATTTTGACAATGATATTTGGTGTATTGTTATTAAATAATAGTGTAAATGTAATATTGAATTGCAAATAATTACCTATATTACTATGTAGAACTTTCTACTGTGTAGAAGATAAAATATGTAATCTTGAAAGATCGCGTTCTCTTAAAGTTACCAGATCTGAAGAGATTTAATGTAATTCGTACATTCATAATGCAAAAGAAAATGTTTAATTAATGATTATAGTTTTTAAGTAAAATATGATGAATATATTTATTAAATTGGCAGTCCTTCACATATCATTCAATTTTATAAGTGTCGTGAATAATACATTTTTATATTTATAAGTTAATTTTTATCCCGTAAAATCATAATTTCTCCATCAGAAAAAGGACATGTTAACGCACACTCAAATAACAAAATGAAGGAGTGAATGAAACATTACTGGCAGATAACTTTATTATTACAAGTTCAAATCAAGTAGCCCACATTATAGATTTAGAGTGTTAAAGAATACTGCATCTATAAGACCCCGTCGCCTTGAAAATTTAGTGGGTATCCCATCGCCAGAGAATACGAAGTTATAATAAATCTTCAGAACTGCTAGTTTTCTCTGAGAGAGAGAAAGAAAGCAGTCTTAATTCGGTCCAGGGCGCTTCAACTCGCTTAAAACGAATTGGAATGTGTCCTCTCTCTCTCGCAGCGTCGTCGGAAGAGGTTCATCTGACCCCGGAGTCTTCGCCGGAGCTCACCAAGAAGTCGTGGTTCGGTAGCCTGATGACCACGGAAAAGGACGAGACCTTCACCATCCTGGTGAAGGGCAAACCGCTGGCCACCGTCAAGGCTGACCTCATCCACGCCTTCCTCTCGGTGAGTCGTCTTCTGCGCAGTTTTCTGATGCGTCAGACTCTTTAAATTATCTTTTTTAATAACATAATCGTGAGCACTAATGGAAAGTACAGTTTCTGTGGTCCCGCGATGAAGGTTTTTAAGTCAAAAATCTTAGTTTGGGGAAAATAAAGGTAAGATTATTGAGCCGCTGTTGATGAGTGGTATGAGTCTATATTACCCAACGCTTTTTTGTTGGTAAAGAGGCAACATTTTAATTTGGTCGTTTTACTAAAATAAAATATAGATACTTAAGTAGTAGCTTCCGTACTGAACCAAATTTCGCCAAAAATTGACGTAAGAACTTTCACCCCGTGACCACAGATTTAAGGGCTTGGGAGCAGATAGTCCTATACCACCTTTTGTCAAAAATTGAAATATTGTCGCTGCCCTAAGTCTTCCAGTTTGTCACAGTAAGAAATATTAAATTTTCATAACAAAAGGAATTTCATTGATTCATTGCAGTAATAGTTTCTTTATAATATTCCATTTAGCCTTATAACTCAATGTCAGTCTGAAATGGTATAGGTCTATCGGTCCGGCGCTCTTCAATTATGAAAGCTAATGCTGTTGTGTTACTCTAATATAACCGATATTAAAACAACTATAGAGAGTGAGAATGACAGAATACTGAATATTTCTGTGTCATTTAATACAAATATACAGCACACATAACATTTTCAAAACAACGTCACAAAGCAAACAGAATGCAGTCGTCTCGCTTAGCGATGTTAGGCAACCACCAGAGACCTTTGAAGAGTTTCCAACGACTTACGTATGCCTCACTGGCAAAAGCAAGTAATCGAATTTCTTTAATTTATATTAAGTTGAAAGCGGAACGACACTTATGTAGTTTAAAATGCATAAAACACTTGTTCGAGTTGCTCGGCAGGCACCAAATTTGAAATGCTCCCGATCTTGTCAAATTGGTCCCGTAGACATTCGTAATTCAGAAAAATGATCAGAAGAATTTCCTTTGCATCTGCTCAGAATCGGAATATTCTTTGAGACACACGCTGTTTATATGTGATATTAGTTATTGTAAAAGTTATTTATAAAGTTATTTACTTATTATTAATTATTTATAAAGTTATTTTATGGTTAACCAAATGCATAAACGAATTATTTGTTGTTATCGATATTAAATTGGAATGAAGACATTCTATTTGTAAAAATAAAATTCGATGTGAAAGGGGAAATAGCAACACAAAATGTCTTGTTAGCGGAATTTTAGTATATTTAATCCTGCTGTAATTTTAACTTATTATTTTTTATTCATAATGTTCTATTTTGATGGTTTGTATTTATCTTTTGATAACAACAAATCTGCATTGTCTAAGTGGAGTTAATTTTCTAAAAGTGATTATTTTCCCCTAAGGGTTTAATGTTAGTTATTTCAATTAATGTACTTCCAAATGACTTAATAACTTAAAAATAACTAATAAAAATAGGTGAATATTAAATTTTTTATTAATTACTCGTATATCGTTAGAGTAATAATTCAATTATTGAAAACATTTTTAGTTTATTACTGAACACTTAATTATGGGTTCAAAATCTGCTTCCACGTTATCTTTTTTCGTTCCAACTGCAGAACAGAATGACATGAAAGATTGAAATGAAAAGCAATTCATGAATAAAGATGCCCAGCTATTACGTTTTATTGATGTTATCTAAATCTTTTTTCGATAATGTTGCCGCAGAATCGTGAAGCTTGAATTACTTAATATGATCGCTGGCCCACTTTGAAAATGTATGTACGAAATTTAAAAACGTTCAGACACATTTTCGGGTTTTGAAAGAAATGGTTTCTTCCATTGAACGCGTTTTATTATGGTACACGTTCCATAGGTTTCCGCTTAAGATCGCCGATAAAATGAAGCTAATGTCATTGTTAAAAATCGCTTTGATTCCCGTTTTTGTTTAATTTGCTAGAACTTTGTGTTTCATAAAAACTCCTCGTATTCAAATATCAAATCCTGTAAATGTTGTAGGATTTATTTCATTGATTCATTTTTCATTTTTCTTATTCATTTTTCATTTTTATTTTTATTTTGCTTATTTATTATATCTTATTTATTTTTAATTTCCCACAATGGAGCTACGAAACATTAAAAATATTTGTTGCATAATATCGTTATGGTAATTATTTAATATTTAATTACTTTTGCAAAATATTGTCAATAGACCTACATAAGTCAGCTTTCAGTAATACATTGTAGACGTGAATCAAACTTTTTGTTAAAATATTTTGACTATTTCTACGAATTTGAGTAAATATTACTGTTTTTACAACTAATATTGAAAACTTTCTTTCAGCCAGATCGTAATTACAAGGTATCAGAATCAATTTACAAACTTATAGGACGTGTATATGGGTGGAAATGATCACACTCAAATCTTGCACTTGTCCCTAATTTTTAGGCAGCACCGCATGCACAGATGTTAAGACGATATATATCTTTGATCTGCTATCAGAAAAGTAACTGCCCGAATAATTCTCACATTAAGGAGTTGCCTAAAATTTGGGAAAATGTCAAGTAGGTAATTTCAGTTATATGAAATTTCCCGCTATACGTGTATCATAAATGGCTCGTCTTTCGCGTCCCTTGTATATTTATTTATCTGATATCCTGGCAATATATATTGACGTTATAAAGAAGTTGCTCTCCTCTAATGCAGTGTTGTTTCTACTTCTGCTCAATGTTAATATACATCAGAATAATGTAAGTTGCTAGCTAGATATTATTAACTCATATTTAACGTGTGTGAGACAGAAAAGAATCCCTTTACGGGTGTTTTTGTACACTTAGACAAGCGTTATACAATGCCTACGAAAAGATGTCTGGAAGACTGTATTGTTAAAAAGGCATTCACAAGTGTGTTGATTATTTCGTTTGGCGGTCCGAGTGCTGAATCACGTACAGTTTCCTGTGGCGGCTGTATTACTATATTGTTCAAAGTGGTACATAATTGGAAGGTTCTGGATCTCAGGATTTACAGATATTTAAATGACCAGTAGAGGATATTTGTTTTCATATTGATTTTAATGTCAATGCTCGTAACAAATTTTGTTTTCAGCGTAACATTCGTTTCGTTAACGTTTAGCTTTGGAGTACAATATTATATTTGCAGCTTTAATTCAGCATTATTCAGAGTTCAGACCCTAATAAATTTAATAGGCTTCTGCTTCCTTATTTTACTTACTTCACGGAGTGACTAAATTATGGATCTGCACCGTAGCGATTATCTGATATTCGGTTTAAGTTAGAACAGGAAAACATTTATGAAACAATTTATGAAACAATGATTTGGCGTAGAATGAAAATACATCAGAAGAGGGCTCATATTTGTAAAGGATCGAAACGTTGAGATTGTATGATAAAACAATTCACTTACGTTATTGTACAGATTTGTTTAATTTTTTTATTTAAATAAATGTCTGGTCTTTGTTCTGTATGTCATATTCTAAATATATGGTTGTCTGCAGAATAATTTATAAAACCTCTTAGGTCATGTAGAGAATCAGAAAAATTGTCAGTCTTTTCGCTTTCGGAATTTCTAAAACGACCGTTATACAGGATGGAACTTTGCCCCTGATGGGTTAGAACTTTCAACTTGTGCATTAGTGTGCGGCCGGTACTATTGTTCTGACTTCAGTCACGGCGATTCAGTCTGTACATGTGCTAACATTCAGTGCAAACGGGGTTGTCAAACGATCAATGTTATTATACAACTATGTTACACAACATTGTTTCACCTACTTCTTCATTGCACAAAACTGCTCTTGTTCAATCGTCTCTACAGACCCTTATCAAATCTGTATTTATTCTGAGAACTATTACGTTTGAGGCAATGGGGCAAGTCTGATGGCCTGGGCCTCACCACAAAATAAGACATCTTTGAATTGAATCGAATTGTACGCTGTTTGACGACTTGAGCCTCGCTTTATCAAATAAAGCATCATTGAATTGAATTCAATGGTACGGTGACACTCTGATGCCCTGATCCTCGCCTCGTAAAACAAAAGCATGATTGAATTGAAGTGAAGTGAGTTGAATCTCATCATTGAATTAAATTCAATGGTTCGCTGACAGTCTGATGACCTGATCCTCGCCTCGAATACAAAAGCATGATTGAATTGAAGTGGATTGAATGGCAGTGTGACGTATGCGCTTGCGCCGTTTCAGATCGCGGAGCTGTCGCACAGCGTGGCCAGCCCCATGTCGTTCCGCGTGGAGTACAAGCGCGGTTCGACGGCGCCGGCCGTGTTTCAGCGCCAGGTGCGCTTCCAGGTGGACGTGGCGGCGGTGTCGAAGCCGCCCGGCGCGCCCGCCTCCCCCTCCCCGCATGCGCTGTCACCGCTAGCGCCCCACGACGGCCCCAAGGAGTACCTCTACGCCGTCACCTTCACCCTGCTCTCCGGTGAGTTTTCCGCACGAGGCGGCTGGTCGCGCGTCGTTTGGCGGGAGGGCGCCTCGGAGCCGCTTGGGTTTCTTCAACCCGTGGAAGAAAAACTATTCATACGCGGCTCTAACGAGGACCCTCAACAGCATTCCAGCAGGCGTCGCAGCTTGTTAGACGCGTTTAACTCGGTGATGAAAATTGATATTCCCCAAATCGATCTGGAGGAAGTCGCTCAGCCAGTGCAACCTCGACGTCTGGAAGGAGCTCCTCGCTTAGATCATGCTATGGGGAATATTCATAAACTTTAAATCCCCAAAGTTATTTATTTTAACACAGAAGTTTAATACACAAATTGGCAGCATGGTGCATTTCGCGTTTATTTAATTGTTGAATACACACGTTTTATTTTACAGCGTTTCGATATTTTACTCCAGTATATCTTTGTCACATTATTCGTATATTTTCCAAGTTCAGATACATATGTTAACATGTATGTTATCTCATAACAGCGTAAAAATTGGAATAAACTGTCGAAACGTTGTAAAATGAAACGAAAATATTAGGTGTTCAGAAATGAAATAAATTTGAAATATATTAATTTCTTTATGAAAACTCTACTATCGTAAAATAATTTTAGGACTTAAAGTTTATAGTCAAAATTCAGTACATAGTATAAAAAATTGGGGATTTGGGAGCATGCTGCATTTCACAGTCACGTGTTGATTACTTTTTTTGTTCGTGGGATGTCGTTCAGGTAAATGTATTCTAGTTTCGCAATAATTAGGATTGTATTTTTTCCATTATCAGGTTTATTATTCCAGATTCTACTTTCAATACTAACAAATAAAAGAACTGAATGCAAGGAAGCATTAGTGAATTTACTATTAAAGTTTCTTTACACGATATGAAAATACTTTAAATATCAAAGTTTAAAAAAAGCAAAATATGTGCTTTACTACAGATGATTCCTCGCAAGGTATTGTGCCAGATATGTTGTCTAGAAGTCTGTGCACCTTTCCTCCAAAAAAAATGCTCAATAATAAAATATAAATCTGGGAGTGTGTGGTTTCCCACTCTTTTCTTAAAAAGTAAGTACAACCCATACACTACGAAGCATAAAAGAGGAAGTGGTTCTTCGCCCCAGGTTAATCCAGTGTTTTAAGAATATTGTCTTCGAAATCTCTTTTTTCTGCTATTCCTTCCATAAAACGAGTTTTCCCTTGGGAATTTCATTCTCCCCGTCCCGATTCTACGCTTCCACTTCGTTAACTTAAATCGCGAGAACTTAGGCCCGTCATTGGTTTCCGAAACAAGCACTGTAACGAAAAAGGAGTTATTTAATGTAGCAGATGAAACCCCCCGTACGTATTTCCTCCCCCACATTCGTCACCACAAGCCGTTAGACTTAATATTGCATCCGACCCTGTCAGGCTTCTCATCTGACGAAACGGCGGACTTACTTCATAATTTTTATCAGAGTTATTTTGCAATGTTCTTAGACACTTTGGATTGTCCCTTAATACTGCTTATAAGATCATACTTTATTACCATTGCTGCTAGACTATAATGGAAGAAGGAATAAAAAACTAACATGCAACTAGAATTAAATTTGAATATAATAAAACGTATTACAAATAATTAAACCACATGTTATACGTTATACAATTTCATGTAAGCGTCACATGTATGCATTTTGCTTTACAAGGGCTAAATGAGTAAGTTGTATAATTTTTGTTTTGACAACTCAGCCTATTTTTTCAATTATAAAATATTACGTCGGGAAGCTAGAGATATCTGCACAAAATATTATTTCGTAATATCGAATCCTCATTCAAAAATTGTGTAATGCGTGGAATTTAAAAGATTACACTGCAATGAGAATTACTATGAAAAAATTAATCACTTTTAAACGCGCAGATGTGATGTCAAACTGTATCAGTCTTTCCATTTTCAACAAATATCGATAATATCAAATGTTTAATTGCTTTTCCGCTTGCTAATATATTCCTGAGAGAGAAAAATACAACATCAAATGAAACACTTTATTATTTTCATCTATGTATTTCTTTGTCATTTATATTTAATTTTTATAATATTTTCTAATATTATCTTTAGGAATTTCCTAATATTAATTACCTTACGCGTTTGGATAATGTGCGGAAAGAGTCCTAGCTCCCTTTCATTAACCCAAAAGTATATTCATCGAGAATAAATAGAAAAAGTACTAGCACATCGCCCGTGACGAGAAACTGTAAATGGGAGTAAATAGACGTATCAAGAATGTCCACCTCTTGCATTCTGGATTTCACTTGTATTAAAGGGAAACGGTAAATCGAATTCAAATGACACACAATTAGTCTGAAGATACTCAAGATTGGATGTTTTCGTAACCATTAATTATCTCTAAATGTGAGTCCATGTGGATACAACAAACTGTGTGAGGGGGAGGGTGCACTTCCCCTTGCCCGTTGAGATTCCCGCTGGGGCGCACGCTATCTTTGCCCGCGGCCCCTGGCGTCGCAAAGCCGGAGAGGCGGTTGCGTGAGCGTGCGCCGCGCGGGCGGCGCGTGTGCGTGCGCAGGCAACATCCGGCGCTTCCGGCGCGTGTGCGAGCACATCCAGTCGCAGGTGTGCAGCCGGCGGCCGCCGCCGTCGCCGCGCGCCGCGCGCAAGTTCACCACGGAGCTGAGCGAGAGCTCCAGCTGCGGCTCCGACACCTCGGAGCGCCTCTCGCCGCACCCGGGCACCAGACAGGTGAGGCGCCAGGTACGCCCACGCCCATGCCCCCCGCCCGCGCCCTCGCGCCGGGAACAAAGACGTGCGGCTTCTCGTGTCAGTCCGAGCGCCGGGGCGGGAGGGGAGGGAGGGGCCGCGAGGAGAGACGCGACGCGGGCTCTGAGGTAGCGGGGGCGTCGGGCCGACGAAATGTAATGTGTAGGAAGTTGAGGGACATTAAGGAAGCGAGAAGAATAAGGAAAGGAAATGAAGGTATGCGAGGGAGACAGAGAGAGTGTGTGAGATGAGAGGGTGTGAGAGAGAGTGTGTGTGAGAGAGCGTTATGTGAGAGAGAGTGTGTGAAGAGCAGTGTGTGAAGAGGAGTGAAATGTGAGAGCAGAGTGTGTGATAGAGCAGGTGTCCGAGAGAGAGTGTGTGCAGAGAGAGTGTGTGAGAGAGAGTGTGGAGAGAGAGTGTGTGTGAGAGAGAGCTGTGTGAACAGAGTGGGGAGAGCAGAGGTGTGTGAGAGAGTGTGTGAGAGAAGTTGAGTTATGTGAGTGAGAGAGAGAAAAGAAAACGGTAAGAGAGTACGAAATCAGAAGAAAATATTTCTGCAATTATACAGAACGGAAAGAAAATACAAGCTTGAAGAAAGAGCAAATGAGTGAGATAGTGACACGGCAATAAATAAAAAAAAATAAAATGGAGGAGGAGGGAGTAAGCACAGAGAGGAAAAAAAAGGTGGAGGGAGACTTAGCAGAGGCGTGAATAGCGTAGCGAGAAAAAGTAAAAAGTGAAAGAGAAAGAGGACGGAAAGTGAGACGGTTCGGCTGACAAACAGGAGGCATAAATACCGGAACCACGGAGACCGATTGCCAACGGGAGATAATAGTAGGCACCAAAAGCGGGCAGGCTGAGTGAGCGGTCGGGACGCAGGCGAGAGAGAGCGGAAGAGGTTGCGCCAGGCGAGACGGAAGCAGAGTAGCCTCCGCGGCAGGGCGAAACGACGGTGCAGATGGGCGGGGGCGCCTGTCACGTTAGCCCGAAGCGCTGAGAGGCGCGTGGGTGTGATGTGGCTGTGATGTGGGCGTGGCGGGGCGGGCATGGATCGTGGGCGGTGCGGAGGGCGGGCGGGGCAGGGGCGTTGGGCCAGGCGGGGCGGGGCAGGGGTGGGGGCGTGGCGGGACGGGGAGGAGGGGCGGGGGCGAGGGCACGGGGCATGGCGTAGGGCGTACCTGCGCCTCACCTGTCTGGTGCGGGTGCGGCCGAGAGCCGCTCCGAGGTGTCGGAAGCCGCACGCTGGAGCTCCTCGCTCAGCTCCGTGCGTAAACTTGGCCGCGACGGCGCGCCGGCGACCGGCGGCCGGCCGGCTGCACCACCTGTCGACTGGATGCTGCTCGCAACACGCCCGGAGCGCCGGATGTTGCCTGCGCACGCACACGCGCCGCCCGCGCGGCGCACGCTCACGCTAACCGCCTCTCCGGCTTTGCGACGCCAGGGCCGCGGGCAAAGATAGCGCCGGCCTCGGCCGGAATCTCAACGGGCAAGGGAAGCCATCCTCCCCTCACACAGTTTTGTTGTATCCAGATTGACTTCACATCTTAGAGATAATTAATGCGTTATGAAAACCATCCAATCTTGAGTATGCTTCAGACTAATGTGTTAATTGAATTCGATTACCGTTTCCATTTAATACAAGGAAATCAAGAATGTAAGAGGTAGACACTTGATACGTCTATTATCCCATTACTGTTTCTCTCATGGGCGAGTCTAGTATCTTTTTTTCTATTTATTCCGATGAATATACATTGGGTTAATGAAAGGAGCAAGGACTCTTTCCGACACTTATCCAAATGCGTAAAGTAATCATATTAGGAATCCTAAAATAATATCTAGGGCAAATATTATAAAAAAATAAATTATAAATGACAAAGAGAATACATTGAGAAAATGATAAAGTTGTTCAAGTTTGATGGCTACTTTCTCCTTCAAAATATATAGCAGGCGGAACAGCCAATTAAACATTGGATGTATATCGATATTTGCAGAAATGGAAATATTGATACAGTTGACATCACACTATACGGTTTAAAAGTGATTAATTTATTCATAGTAATTCTCATTGCAGTGAATCTTTTAACTTCTAGCAGTTACATAACTTTTTGAATGTGGATTCCGATTTATTTCGAAAATAATTATTTGTGCAAATACCTCTAGCTTTCGACATTATATTTTAAATTGAAAAAATTACTGAGGTGTCAAAACAAAATTTATGCAACGTACTCATTAGGCCTTTGTAAAGCAAAAACGCATACATGGAATTGTATAACTTATAACATTCTGATTTATTAATTTGAATATGTTTTTATTATATTCAAAATTTAAAATCTATTCCTGATTTGCCATGTTAGTTTTTTCATTCTTCTCCATATAGATCTTAGCAGAAATCGGCTAAGTAAAGTATGAATATTATAAGCCAAGTGTGTTAAGGGACAATTCAAAGTGTAAGAACATTGGCAAAAATAACCTCTGATAAAAATTATGAATCAAGTCCGCCGTTTCGTCTCAGATGAGAAGCTGACAAGGTCCGGGCAGTATGAAGTCTAAACGGCTAGTGATCGCATGTAGGATGAAATACGTACATTAAGGGGTGGTTCATCTGCTAGTGTATAAAACTCCTTTTTCATTACCAGTGCTTGTTTCGGAAACCAGTGAAGGGCCTACGTCTCGCGTATTAAGTAAGGAAGCGTAGATGCGGGACGAAAGAATTCAAGGAAAACCCGTTAATTATGGAAGAATGCAGAAAAAAGAGATTCGAAGACAATATTCTCAAAACACTGTAATTACCGGGGGCGAAGAACTCACTTACCTCTTTATGCAGTCTAAGTATAGGTTGTAACTTACTTTAAGAAAAAGAGTGGGAAACCAAACACTTCCGATTATAGTATATTTATTATTGCAGCAATGAATAATGTTCTTTAGAGAAAGTGACAGACTTCTAAGCACAACGATATCTGACCACAACAATTACCTGCTAGGAATCATCTGTAGTAAGCAAATATTTTGTACATTTATATTAATATTTAACTTGATATTTAAGTATTTTCATATCGATGAAAAACTTTCACCAGAAATAGTTAATTCACTAATGCTTCCTTGGCATTCAGTTCTGTATATTAATGTTAGTATTGAAAGTAGAACTCTGGAATAATAAAACCATGATAATAGAGAGAGAGAAAAAATAACAATGCCTATTATGCGAAACTAGAAAACAATTTACCTGAACGACATCCCACGAACAAAAAAGTAATCAACACCTGGACTGTGAAATAGCCAGCATGCTCCCAAATCCCCAATATGTTATGACTATGTACTGAATTTTAGACATAAACTTAGTCCTAAAATTTATTTCTTACGATAGTAGATTTCATAAAGGAATAAATATATTTCAAATTTTATTTCAATTTCTGAACCCTATATTTTCGTTTACATTATACAACGTTTCGACAAGTTTATTCATTATTATCTGTTATGACGATAAACATACAATAAGTAACATAGGATATCCTGAACTTGGAAAATATACGATAATGTGACAAATGATACTGGAGTAAATATCGAAAACAGCTGTAAAATAAACGTGAGGTATTCAACAAATTACAATAAACGCGAAAAAAATGCACCATGCTGGCCAATTGTGTTATAAACATTCTAGTTAAAATAACATAACTTTGGGAAAATTTCAACCAGTATATGAATATTTCCCACAAGCATGATCTAACGGAGAGCTCCTTCCAGACGTCGAGGTGCTGCTGAGCGACTTCGCTCCAGATCGAATTTGCGGAATATATTATTTCATCACGAGATGAAAACGCGTACTAACAAGCTGCGACGCCTGCTGGAATAAGCTGTGGGGTCCTCGTCTAGGAGCCGCGTGATGAATAGTTTTTCTTGCCACGGTAAGAAACCCAAGCCGACTCCGAGACCGCCTCCCGCCACGACAGCCGGAGCGACCAGCCGGTCGTGCGAAAACCACGAGGAAGGTTGAAGGTGCGGCGTAGAGACTCTTGGGCCGTCGTGGGGCCTAGGCTGACAGCGCATGCGGGAGGGAGGCGAGCGCGCAGGCGGCTCGACACCGCCGACACTCCACCTGGAAGCGCACCTGGCGCATGGAAAACGCCGGCGCGTCACCGCAGTTGCTACTCACGACGAACACATGGGCGGCACCGTACGACAGCCGCGATCTGAACGACGCTAGAAGGCGGCATACGGTCACGGCACGTGCCATTCAAAGTCCACTGTCAAGGTAGTTCAATCACGGCGTTGTATTCGAGGCGAGGATCAAGGTCATCGACTTCAGCGAACCCATTGAAATCAATTCAATGATGAGATTCAACTCACTTCCACTCAATTCAGATCATGCTCTGTTTTACGAGGCAGAGATCAGGGAATTAGCGATGTCACCGTACCATGAATGATTCAATGATGCTTTTATGATAAATCGAAGAGCTCAAGGTCGTCAAAACAGCGTACCATTCGATTCAATTTCAAAGATGATCTTATTTTTGTTAGGAGGCCCAGCCATCACGTCTGCCCCATGCCTCAAACGTAATAGTTCTCAGAATAAATACAGATTTGATAAGGGTCTGTAGAGACGATTGAACAAGAGCAGTTTTGTGCAATGAAGAAGTAGGTGAAACAATGTTGTGTAACATAGTTGTATAATAACATTGATCGTTTGACAACCCCGTTTGCACTGAATGTTAGCACATGTACAGACTGAATCGCCGTGACTGAAGTCAGAACAATAGTACCGGCCGCACACTAATGCACAAGTTGAAAGTTCTAACCCATCAGGGGCAAAGTTCCATCCTGTATAACGGTCGTTTTAGAAATTCCGAAAGCGAAAAGACTGACAATTTTTCTGATTCTCTACATGACCTAAGAGGTTTTATAAATTATTCTGCAGACAACCATATATTTAGAATATGACATACAGAACAAAGACCAGACATTTATTTAAATAAAAAAATTAAACAAATCTGTACAATAACGTAAGTGAATTGTTTTATCATACAATCTCAACGTTTCGATCCTTTACAAATATGAGCCCTCTTCTGATGTATTTTCATTCTACGCCAAATCATTGTTTCATAAATTGTTTCATAAATGTTTTCCTGTTCTAACTTAAACCGAATATCAGATAATCGCTACGGTGCAGATCCATAATTTAGTCACTCCGTGAAGTAAGTAAAATAAGGAAGCAGAAGCCTATTAAATTTATTAGGGTCTGAACTCTGAATAATGCTGAATTAAAGCTGCAAATATAATATTGTACTCCAAAGCTAAACGTTAACGAAACGAATGTTACGCTGAAAACAAAATTTGTTACGAGCATTGACATTAAAATCAATATGAAAACAAATATCCTCTACTGGTCATTTAAATATCTGTAAATCCTGAGATCCAGAACCTTCCAATTATGTACCACTTTGAACAATATAGTAATACAGCCGCCACAGGAAACTGTACGTGATTCAGCACTCGGACCGCCAAACGAAATAATCAACACACTTGTGAATGCCTTTTTAACAATACAGTCTTCCAGACATCTTTTCGTAGGCATTGTATAACGCTTGTCTAAGTGTACAAAAACACCCGTAAAGGGATTCTTTTCTGTCTCACACACGTTAAATATGAGTTAATAATATCTAGCTAGCAACTTACATTATTCTGATGTATATTAACATTGAGCAGAAGTAGAAACAACACTGCATTAGAGGAGAGCAACTTCTTTATAACGTCAATATATATTGCCAGGATATCAGATAAATAAATATACAAGGGACGCGAAAGACGAGCCATTTATGATACACGTATAGCGGGAAATTTCATATAACTGAAATTACCTACTTGACATTTTCCCAAATTTTAGGCAACTCCTTAATGTGAGAATTATTCGGGCAGTTACTTTTCTGATAGCAGATCAAAGATATATATCGTCTTAACATGCTGTGCATGCGGTGCTGCCTAAAGATAGAGAACAAGTGCAAGATAATGAGGCGAGGGCGGGGGGGGAGAGTGTGACATTTCCATCCCAATATACACGTCCCTATAGTTTGTAAAATTGATTCTGATAACCTATGTAATTAAGATACTGAGAATGAAGAAAGTTTTCAAATTAAAGTTGATAAACAAGTAGAAATATTTACTTTCAATTCGTAGAAATAAGTCAAAATATTTTAACCAAAAGTTTGAATTGTCTAAATTATTACTGAAAGCTGACTTATGTAGTCTATCTGACCAAATATTTGCCAAAGTAATTAAATATTAAAATATATTACCATAACGATATTAGCAACAAATATTATTTAATGTTTCTCGTAGCTCCATTGTGGGAAATTAAAAATAAATAAGATATAATAAATAAGCAAATAAAAATAAAAATGAAAAATGAATAGAAAAATGAAAAAACTGAGATCAAATAAATAAAATCTACAACATTTACAGGATTTGATATTCTGAATACGAGGAGTTTTCTATGAAACACAAAGTTCTAAGCAAATGAAACAAAAACGGAATCAAAGCGAATTTTTAACAATGACATTAGCTTCATTTTATCGGCACGCATCTTAGAAGCGAAGAAACCTAGGAACGAGTAAATAATCATGAATTACCATATAAAACGCGATTACAATGGAAGAAACCAAGTTCTTTCAAAACCCAGAAAATGTGTCTGAAACGTTTTAAATTTTGTAATACATCTAAAGATGGCGCCAGCGGATATCATTAAGTAATTCAAGCTTCACGATTCTGACAGCAAATTAATCGAGAAAAAGATTAATAAATACTTCAATAAAATAAATAGCTGGGCAATCTTTATTCATGAAATTGCTTTATCATTTCAATCGTTTCATGTCATTCTGTTGCTGCAAGTTGAACCGAAAAAGATAACGTGGAAGCAGATTTTAACCCATAACTTAAGTTTCAGTAATAAAGCTAAAAATGTTTCAATAATTGAATATTACTCTACGATTATACGAGTACATAATAAAAACCTTAATATGCACCTATTTTTATTAGTTATTTTAATTATTAAATCATTTGGAAGTACATTAATTGAAATAAACTAACATTAAACCCGTAGGGGAAGAATAATCACTTTTAGAAAATTAACTCCACTTAGACAATGCAGATTTTTGTTATCAAAAGAAATACAACCCATCAAATAGAACATTATGAATAAAAAAATTAATAAGTTAAAAATTCACAGATAAATATACTAAAATCTCCGCAACAAGACATTTTGTGTTGCTATTTCCCCTCTTCACATCGAATTTTATTTTTACAAAGAGAATGTCTCATTCCATTTAATATCCATAACAACAAACAATTCGTCTTAATCATTTGGTTAACATAAATAACTTATATATATTAAATAATTAAGTAAATAACTTTATAAAAAAACTTTTACAAATAACTATATCACATATAAACAGACGGCTGTCTCCAAAGCAAATATTCCCGATTCTGAGCAATGCAAGAAATTCATTCTGATGCATTTTTAATCTGAATTACGAATGTTCTACCGGGACCAATTTGACAAGATCGCGAGCATTTCAAATTTGGGCCTGCCGAGCAACTCGAACAAGTGTTTTATGCATTTTAAACCACATAAGTGTCGTTCCGCTTTCAACTTAATATAACTTAAAGAAATTGGCGAATTACTTGCTTTTGCCAGTGAGGGCATACGTAAGTCGTTGGAACTCTTCACCAAAGTCTCTGGTGGTTGCCTAACATCGCTAAGCAGACGACTTAGCATCTGTTTGCTTTGTGACGTTGTTTTGAAAATGTTATTAGTGTGCGATATTGTTATTAAAATAACACAGGAAGTATTCAGTATAATCTGTCATGTCACTCTCTGAGTTGTGTTTTAATACTCGGGTTACTATGTAGAGTAACACACAGCAATTGAGCTTTCATAATGTAAGAGCGCCGGACCGATAGACCTTGACATTTCAGACTGGACATTGAGCTTATAAGGCTAAATGGGAAATATATATAAAAACTATAACTGCAATGAATCAATGAAATTCTTTATGTTGATGAAATTATAAATATATTACTACTGTTTTTTTATATGACAAACCTGGGAAAGATTAGGAGCGACAAGTAATTAATTATGACAAGTAGATATAGACTATCTGCTCCAAGCCATTAAATCTGTGTCACGGAGTGAAGTTTACTAATTTTGGCGAAATTGATTCAAAGACGCGCAAGTTACTACTTAAGTATCTAATATTAACTATGGTTAGTAAACGACCAAATATAACAATGTTGCCTCTTTACACAACAAAAAGCGTGAGGTAATATAGACTCATACCACTCATCAACAGCGGCTCAATAAATCTTACTTGATTTCCACAAACAAAGATTTTTGACTATAAAAACCTTACAATCGCGGACCACAGAAACTAGTACTTTCCAATTAGTGCTCACGATTATGTTATTAAAAAAAAGATATTATAACAGAGTCTGACGCATAACAGAAAACCTGGGCAGAAGACGACTCACGAGAGGAGCGTGGATGAGGTCAGCGCTGACGGTGCCAGCGGTTGCCCTATCACCAGATGGTGAAGGTCTCGTCCTTTCCGTGTATCAGGCTACCGACACCACGCTTTGGTGAGCTCCCGGCGAGACTTCGGGGTAACAGGATGAACCTCTTCCGACGACCGCTGCGACGAGAGAGAGGACCACATTTCCAATTCGTTTTAAGCGAGATTGAAACGCCCTGGAACCGAAATTAAGGATGCTTCTTTCTTCTCTCTCAGAGGAACTGCAGTTCTGAGATATAATTAGTAAACTATGTATTCTTGGCGATAGGGATACCCACTAATTTTCAAGCGACGCCGGTCTTATGAGATGCAGATATATCTAACACTCTAAAATCTATAATGTGGCAGAACTACTTGATAATGAACTTAAGATAAATAATAAAAGTATATCTGCCAGTGAATGTTTTCATTCACTCCTATCATATTGTTATTATGAGTGATGCGTTAACATGTCCTTTTCTATGAGAAATTAATGATTATTACGGGAGTAAAAAAAATTAACTTATAAATATAAAAAATGTAGTATTCACGACACCTTATAAAATGAATGCATATGTGAGGACTGCCAATTAATAAATAGTATTCATCATATTTTACTTAAAAATATATCATTAATTAAACATTTAATCTTTTGCATTATGAAGTAACGAAATTACATTAAATCGCTCAATCTGGTACTTTAAAGAGACCGATCTTATCAATTACATATTTATCTTCTACACAGTAGAGAAAGTATCTACAATAGAAAATATGAGAAAATTAATATATGACGCAATTCATATACATATACATATTATTTATAAATAACAAGTACACAAATATCTATTGTCAAAATGTAAATCGTGACAAAGAAATATTTTAGAAGTACTTGGAAAAAATGAACTATAATTGGAGCTAGCCTGAAAAAAACCCTTAACTTAAGGTTAATTTGCAGATCTTACACAATAAATCAAGCGTGCGAAGTTTTCCACCGGGGAATATTGATTATAAGAATTGTTAGCCTTCCTAGCGTCAATATCCCAAAATGGAACGAGACTCTTTATGTCCACGTAAAAGAAAAGAAGAGGAGGATCGAGGCTGATGAGAACGAACTTGGACTCTTATCCTTTCCGCGAAACCTTCGGCCCTACTTATTAGGTAAGATAGGATTTATGGGAAACCTTTTTTCTTCGCTTAGACTCCCCCAGAGAAGCTTTTTAGTGAGGACTCATACTGAACAGAGACCATAACACTGACATGCTCTCCAAACGAATTTGAGAACAAGGACAACAGATGATACGACCTTATAACATATAACCAGAATATCTGACATGACTAATTATAGAAATAATAGAATAATACCAGAAAAAAAAGCCATATTTGCCATTGCTAAAGAATAATAACTATGAAGGACGGACAGAAGAGTAAGGAAATCTAGGATGGAGTCTTCTTTATTAAAAAGGTTGAACGTTCTATTGGCAATGTGCCGATGTAAAAAATCATCTTCCCTGGAATCTAAAATAATTGATCGAACTGCTTAAAAATCTTAATCACAGATCTTTCAGGTACAAACGCAATTTATATTTCAAACCGTAAAGAACTTAGAATATGGATGATATACGATAAACACTAAATCTCCATTTTATCAGAAGTATCTAAAAAAAATCATTACGGCCCTTTTACAAGCAAAAAGAAGAATCTCGTATCAAATCGTCACAATGAACTTACAATAAAAACTGTGAAGAGGAAGAGTACATAGCTCATTAACAACATAACTTTTCCGATTCAATCTACCTTATTTTCTCTCATTGTAAAGAGTATATAGAAAACATATAACAGTGTTAATTCACTGGACGATAATTAAAATGACTATAAGTTCATCGAAATTCATAATGAGCATGCCGTTGAAGGGTTTCAGTTAGTGTAATCTAAGATGTGTGATTGACATGTCAACCAATTCCACTACACAATTTATTACAACATGTGCGTACTACCAAACCTTACCAGTTCACAACAGCAGTCATGTAGAATATTTTCTGAGAAATCGTCTGATTAACAAATAAATATCACTAATTGTGATAATACAGATTAGTGCATAATTAAACTGTTGTTGATGTAATTTGACATAAGTAATGGGGCGTTTATCTTGATAAAGTGGAAAATAGTTCTATATCTGGAGCCATTGTCCTGGGTTTTCCCGTGGGCATGAATTACTCGTTACAGCGTAATATTCTCTTTTACAAAAATTCAAATAAACATTTGACCCAATAATACTATCATTTTTAAGTTCAATTGTTTCTTCAAGAACATAAAAATTGTTCGCCGTTAAGTTCTCTTGGGTATTTACGCGAATATTTTTAAATTCTTCTTTAACTGTATTAGCGGTGAAGGGAGGAAAAACCAAAAAAATTAACAATATTTTCTTTTTCTTTTCTTTCCTTTGGTGG
>BOPP01000058.1:929695-951483 GCA_017312745.1 Gryllus bimaculatus | reverse complement strand
CCCGCCCCGCCTCGCCTCGCCCCGCTCTCCGGCTCTCCTCTCCCCCTAAGGGCCGTCGCCACTCGCGCCCTCTCAGCGCTCACCCTGCATCTGCCCTGCGCCTACTCGATGTTTGCCCTGCATCCGCCCCGCGCCTGCCGCAATACGATCCCTTTGGCCCTTTTGGAGAGGACGTTTGCCCCCCCCCAGTCCCCGCCTGTATGCGTACCCTTTATCTCCGCCTTTTGGAGTTTACTTCGTTTCCTCATACATTGGATCTTTGTGTATCTTTCAGACATCTGCCCTCCGCCCATTGCGACCTCTATTGCTACTATAACCATCCTTTTTTCAACTGTCCGCTATTGTAATTCCTCTAAATGTTCAACTACTCTGCTTCCCTACATACGTTTTGAATCCTTTATATACCTACTTAAGTTTTGCATCTACTTAAGTTAATAACTTACCTTATAACCGTTGCTCTTTATGTACTCTTTGATCATCCAACACACTCACGCATGTTTCACACTCGTCCTGCATACACTTCACGCAGACTCTGAATCTACGCATGTTCGACACCTGCACGCTAAGCACTTGAACGCACCCGCCACGCACTTGTGCGACAGTGACATCAACCAGCGTCTTCTCCCACGCTTCTCCCCGTCACGTTTATTGAATTGCCTCCGCCCCGCATCGGTGTTAGCCTGCTTAACCGCGCTTACCCATGCTGCCGCTTCTGTCCGCACCGTTGATGTACTCTGACCGAAGGTTTTTGTATTTATATTCTATTGGATTCTGTATGGGGGATAGGTCTAATTCTACTAAATCCATTCCTAAAATACAAATATATTTCGAAAGATTTTCCTGGGTATTCTATTGTGGTGAGTAGAAAAATATTTTTTTCAGGTGAAAATTCGATCTACGGCGTTAGATTCTGGGGGTGACGGTTGCAGTAACTTGTATTTGGCAACCTCAAAAGTCAACTTTTGATTGTTTCTTGATTTCTAAACCTCTGGCCACTCTGTTCATGACTTTCGTCTTTCCTAGGTGTTATTATAAGACCAGAGACTCGCCTCTCTTGTATTTCATTGTATAATGCTCAAGTTTAGTGATTCTATTTAATCCCAAAAGCAAATAATTATTGTTGAATTTTTGAAAAATTTCCGAAGAGCACTTTAAAATTATGCGACTCAATTTTGTAGAAATTTATTACAAAGGATAACGTAATTTATATATTTATTTCAAGTGCAATAATGGAATAAATAAAATATTGAAACTATTCCAAATAAAAGTGAATGATGACAGGATTGTTAGTTATTAATTAATTTAGTAAATATCCATTTTCATATAACTAATTATCATATTAACGTTCTTTATCGTCGTATTTAATAAATTATTTTATGGGATCACACATTCTAATGATCAAAGTGGAGACCGTTACTTATAGAACTTTACCCAAGAAGGTATAGCATGTCTGAAAACTCACCTAATCTTCAATCAGCTCATCTTCCGTTCAACTCGGTCTTTTCTTATATGATTTCAATCATAGAAAATCACATGGGAGTTTCATTGGAACTTTGTGTTTTGATGGACTTTCTTCAGAAGACAGAAACGTGTAAATGTTAGTGTTGTCTCCGCAGAACATATGTGTGCTACGGGTTGCATATACAAAATGATTCCCCAACAGCAATTACTGTCCTGCAGTAGCAAAAATGCAATTGAACGAAACTATAAAATATTCTCATACAACCATGCAATAAATTAAATATTTCAACAAAAACAGTCTTCACGAATGCTGCATAATCTTGTATGCATAAGCACTACTGCAGTTCATTACATATCACGAATATCAAAAAAGTTGCTGTTCCATATTGCAATTCGTGAGTAGAAAATATTTAATGGCAGGCAGACTTCCTGGAGCTTGCTGGCAGATTACATTAGCTAGGTGGTAAGCAGTGACGCACTGGGTATAGGAATTCAGTCGGCACGCACAGAATGAGAGAAGGCGTAATAACACAATCAAATATTTACATTCTTCAGCCAAAATCGAAACTGTTTCATTGTTTTTATATTTTTGCCGAGTTCCTGGGTATCTAACAAAACCGTAGACTTCTCTCACATAGCTAGTCATTGCATAGTTTTCTGTCAATTTCTGCGAGCTTTAGTAATATAATAATAAAAAATATACTTCTCAAGAAGCTTTTAGTTTTAATTTTTTGAGATTACTTTCTAATGTTTACGTCTGAGTAATATCCAGATTACTTTGGTTTAGAGGTAAAATAACTACTTCCGCACACGACTACAATATGTTAATTAATTTTCATACAAAATATATATAAAATTCACTAAACGTATGCATTCTAAGGGGAAAGTTGATTCACCTGGACCTCCTTTAGAACTCTCCTCTAATTTTAGCAAGGCAAAATAACTTTCTTTGACATAACATCGTACTTTGGATTCTGAGAGGTAACTCAATGCAATTGCGCTAATATTTTTCCTCGGTTGTATACGTATACAACCGAGGTTGTATGATGAAAATCTCGTAATGATTTCTCAAGGTCATTCTACGAGGATGGCTCATGACGGATTACTTGAAATGTTGCCTTTAATGTGAAGCTACTTCTCTTAGACCTTCATAGTGTTCATCGCTGTAAAAGAGATGACATGAACATTTTAGTAAAAGAAATTGACTTAAGAAGCAAAACGTAGATGTTAGTGAAAAACTCAAATAAAAATAATATCCAATTTCACGCATTTGAGGACAGGACGTACGACATTACTGAAGACGCTATTAGCATTTTTTTTAAAGAATAAGGAATATTCTATTGTCTCTTTACGATTAACATGACGTCCATTCACCCTTGATTCTTGAAAATCCCTTCGAAGACTGACCTGCCAGAGCGGATGTTCTTGAATTCTTCTTTCTTGAGTGATATTATCTTCACAATAATTCAAAAGCTCTTTGCGAGACAAGACATGTTCCATTTCACCTAGAAATGGTAGAAACCAATCGAAATAATTGAAGAAGAGTAAAGTTTAGAATGTAGAATCAATGCAGCAACATGCGAAAATGCAGTTGTACGTCCAAAATACTTCTATGAAAAATAAGCGTATTGTTATGAATATTTATGGCTATGATAAGCCTATGAATAATTATGAGAATAAAATATGGCCCGAATTATTTAGAGACACCTAAGGAAAGATAAGACATGGATGAGACGGCAAAAAAGGGCTTCCGGGCATCCGAAGGGGGGGGGATAGGAATAGAAAGGGTGTGGCTCACTAACAGTTGGAAACGCTTTTAGAGAAAGATATGAAACAAGGTAAATGAAAAGTAAGTAGATCTTGCGATCAAAATACTTGTTTTGCATCAGAGGCCAGTGTATGAAGGAACGTGTTTGAGGTGGCCGTGAGGGGGGGGGAGGGCGCAGCCGTGGAGGGCCGTGGCGCTGCCGTAGGTGGAGTCTGACATCGAGGCGGAGACTTCGCCCTTCGACGTGAAGTCGCCAACGCGGGAGTCGCCCGCGGCTGCGCCGCGGCGGCGCTGGCGGCGCGGAGGCGCGGCGGCGCGGGGGCAGCTTGGGCAGCAGGAAGGCGGCGGTGGCGGTAGCCGGTGGCGCGGAGGTGGAGAGCGCGGGGGCGGCCAACGGGTCCGCCACGCCGCCCACCGGCGCCACACCACAGTGTCGTGCCCCGCGTCGGCGAGGCGGTGGGTGGCGGCGGCGGAGGAGGGGCGGCGGCGGGGGGGGACGCGCGCGTGCGCTCCTGCAGCGAGAACAAAGGAGGAGCGCGGGCGCGCGCGGGCCAGCGCCTCGCGCGTCGGGCTCGCTGGCGTGAAGCGCGCGTCGCTCGCCATACTCGCCGCTAGTGACGCGCTATTCTCCAGCTGGCGCCCGCGCCGCCCCCTGCCCCTCCCCCTCCCACGCCCAGGGCCTTGCGAGGTTTCACCTCCTGGAGCCCCTTTTGCCCGCGCACTTTTTTTGCCTTGACACACTTGACGCGCAGCACTCGCGACACGTGACGCACCCTCCACCCGGCACACTCATCGCGCACGTACGGGGCCTGTGTTCCCTTCGCGAGACGTTCAGCGCGGCGTTTGGGCTGTACATACTTCTCAACTACTCCAACGAGTGTAGCACACCAGTTTGAACTTTGCACACTGCTGCATTCACATTTTTCATCTTCGATCTCTTACAGAAATCTCCTTCCTTTCTTCTTCCTTACTTTACGTTTTGTCTCCTTCCATTTACAATCACTTCCTTTATTTTTGGCTTCCTTTACATTTAACGTCTGCAAAAGAACATGCTCTCTTCTTAATTTCTGTTTCCCAAAATTAGACAAAACACTTTTTGTTGTTTTCTCCTCTCCAGAGGTGTATGAAAAGAAGAATATGTTGTTATTAAAGTTATTATTATTTTTTGAAATTGCGAATTACGTAATCATAGGTGATATCACGAGTGATTTAGTAATTGTCGATAAATTCCCGACTCGCGAAGCGAGGAGGGGCTTTATCTGAGAATTTCCAAAGCTCGAGTAATATGTAATAGGAATATTCCACGAGTGAAAGTATGTCCAATAGATTTCCAAAATGTGTCAAATATTGAAAATAACAAAAAGCTATGTTAAAATCAAATATGTTATGTTATAGTACACACGCTCTTTATTGGACATCGACATAGCGATCGTTGTACAATACAACCTCCGAAGATATGAGTCATACTAGTTTATGATTGGCCAGTAGGAAAAAGCGGTAAGAAAAATGGGATAGAAAAAAATTAGATATACCGCCCTGATTGGGGCTTTTTGTAAGTATAGTTAAACACTATTGGTTTTGATTTCACGAGTGGAATAGTCTTCATTATTTCTGTTCTTTATAGTTTTCAGTTATATAGTTTAATAAGTACTTATTTTATTTTATTCAACTTAATTCACTCTATGTCTTCTGGATCATACATTTTCAACTTTTCCTTTACTCTTATTTCTTTCTTCCTTTCCCGTATTGTTATTTCATCCTAGTGTCATCCATAAAGGCAAAATAATGTATTTTAATATAGCTTATCTACAGAAAGTGTACAAAAAATTCAACCACTGACATAATCAGAAAATAACAACATGGGTATCTATATAAAATGTGAAATAAGCTACACAAAATATAAAAACACATATTCTTTTCTTTTTAAATATTTTCTTTCCACTTATCTATGTGTGCTTCAATACAACTAATTTATTGTCTAATATCATTTTTTTCCTTTAAAAATGGTCATTTTTGTCATATAACAGGAGTCATGTCATTTAACAATGCCATTTATAATTAAGATATGAATATGGTACAATTAATTTATATACCAATTCTTATTAGTTTCTTACCCCTTAAAGTGTGCATAACTAATTTTCTTGAAAAGTGCACCTGGACAATTTTGCAGTTTGTTTTAATATTATTCCATGTTATTATTTTTTACTAGCATTGAAGTATTTCTTCAATATGAACACATTCTTCATTCACATTACAACATTTTCTGGGAAGAAGTTATTTAAGAAATAAGTATATTCTATTGGCTACTGTGAAACAAAATTGTTGGGGGGTGAGGGAGCAATTGTAAAGGAGACTATACAAACAGTGTCTCATTTGCAAACCTTCTGCTGGAATAAACAAAAAGGTCTACAAAAACATATTTTACCAAAAAATACCTCGAGTAAGTTAATTTTTCCTCTTCATTCACCCTTTAATTATTTGTTACCCCATATTATATTTTTGTAATTCTGTCAATAGTAAAGTGTAGAGAATATAAAATATGTTTTTTTGGAATTATACTAATTGGGAGGGTACATAGTGATATTTTTTGTGCATTGTTTGTTGAATGATCCCCAAAGACAACTTATTAAGATAGTTTTTGATGAATTCAAAGAAATTACTTCTTTCATGACTTTGGCACCCTACTCTCGACTCTCGACATTTATAAAGTATTTGGTAAATCAATACAATTGAATCATTTATTTCAGAAACCCATCAAATGCCATAATACAAAATACATTTTAGCAATGGATTATTGTTCCAGGAGGATAGGCACAATACTTAGTGCATATTTATATGAAAAATATTCATTTATCATTTAATATTATATGAAAAATATTCATTTAATAAAAAAACATTATTTTCAAATCTGGAAAAATGGGAGAGTTATCCTCAATTTTCTCAAAATGAGGAATTTGGCATTTGACGGGTTTCTGAAATAAACGATTCAATTGACATAAAAAAATTAAAATAACTTGTTGAAATAGTACAAAAAATGTATTTTAATACCACTGTCTAAAACTTCATCATCATCATTTTGAACTGCAGGATGAGAGGCCAGAGGCCTGTTCCTGGTTAAGCAGTAGACCTGAACAACTTGTGAAAAACTTAGTCACATTTTATAGCATTTACATTAGGGCAAAGTTTGCTTCATAGGGTCTTATGAATTTCTTAGGTTTAATTGAAGAAGGTCTATTAAACATGCCTTATAAATTTGATCCTATTGTCACAGATGCCTAATAAAATTTAGTTTAACAATAACAAATATCTAATGACATTTGGTTCAATTAACAGTAATGTTGAATCCATTTTGGCCTAACACAATGTTGTCTACAATATCATTAATTCTAAATTGAAATTACAATTTGAAGACAGGTACTTTATTTCACTATTTACATAAAATACTGTATATTAAAAAAATAGTGAAATGATCACTTCAAAGTTTAATTGTGTTATTTTCATTTTGCACAAATCTTATAGTAGATTGGCTTTAGGTAGACTCTAAGGACACATTATAGTTGTTATCAATACCTGTCCCTGTGTCATCAAATTCAATACTTCTTCATTCATCACAGCATTTTCTTCTACTTAAAATGTTTTAAATTTTTCCTAGTTGTATAACAAAATTGGCTCTTATTCACCAATGTAAATCAACTAGTACTTTGCAAACTTCTATATTTATAAATTTGCTATCTGTTTCACAAGTTGCATTACAAGTTCCTCTCTATAAGCACCTCCAATAAATTGTTTTATTAGTTGAATATTGTGTTAGAAAATTACTTATGAAGTCATTGTGAACTACATTTTTTACTGTTACATATTGTAATGAAATATATACTCATTCTAGTTGAAATATTTAATTGGAAATGATGCACTGCTACGGAAATGTTTCTCTTGTTAGAAATGCATTAGACAATTTTGAAATTTGGACTTTTGGTTGTTAATTATTATTTGTTCAACAAGATTTGAAAATGTTGCTACTACGCCTGTAACATTATAAGACTAGTTTCATCAGACCTGTGTACTTAGACATTCTAATATTGAATCTGTATAATCAAAATTTCATTTTTGAATCTCTTAAATTATTGGATTATTATTATTATTATTTATATATTCCATAGTGGACGTCCTGGCAGTGCTGACATTCTAATTTCTTAACAACTGGTTCTCTCCAATGATTTCTAATAACTTCTTATATATTTTTTTATTTCATTAAAAGAGACAGGTCATTAAATGAGGTAATATCCCTGTACAGAAGAGTTTTAAATCAACTACACATACAAGTATTACTGCCTGGTACAGACTGGCAAAGTCATACTTCTTTTTATGATAATGAAACAGAAAGAAACAGTTGAAGAAACATTAGGCTACAAAACACCAAAAAAGGAGAGGGGTTATAAGAGACAAAGTGCAGAAACAAGAAGATTAACAGGACAAATTAAAAGAGATTATTAGCAGAAATTTGTGAAATCTCTGGAGAGAGACATTATAGGCACCCAAAGGGATTGATTTTAAAATCTCTCTTTAAGAATTCTCAGAAGTGACACAAGAGACAATATTGCACAGATCTCATTCCTGTGATGAAATGGGTAGAGGACTGGAAGACATTATGGAATGAAGATGACAGGCTCAAGGTTGGGCAGCACAAAAACTGAAGAACAAGAAATAGTACCACAAGTATTGAAAGAAGTGCTTACAAGAGAACTAATAAAAGCTATGAACAGGAAAAGTCCAGGAGTAAATGAAATTGCCTTAGAATTAATAAAGGAAGGAACTCAAGGACATCATGATATAACTGATCAATAAAGTTGGGAAGTAACTTAAATGCAAAACAATAGCAAACTAGGGTGATAATAAATTTGTACAAGAAAGGATTGAAAAAACAAGACCACAATAACTATAGAGGGATTGTGCTTCTACCATTAGCATGAACATTTTTACCAATATCCTATTAAGAAACAGACTGAAGAAATACAGTAAGACATTCCTTGGAGAGGAACAAAATGAATTTTAAAAAAAGACCACAAAGACACCACACTCACTGCAGAGATGCAATGAACTGAATTTGCCTACTTAACTACTGTTGGCTTTGAAAAGGCCCACAATAGAGTAAATACAGAATTTATGTGGGAATTACTGGAAGAAGGAAAGATACTACCTGCAAAAATAAGAAAAGGAATTCAATATCTCTATACAGACTCACAGATGAGTATAAAAACAAATAATGGAAATTTTTGCAACAGAGGAGTAAGAGAGGGATGCGGCCTGTTATGCCTGTTGATTATTTATGTCAACTATATCATCAAGGAATGGAACCAAAAATTCAAAGAAGGGAATAATTTTCAGTAAAAGATCCAAACCATTTTTTAACATTACCCAGATGTAGTTAAAATAATGGAATGAGATGACAATCTACAAATTGGAGCAAATGAATTGTGTAAAATAGCACGAAAGCATAATATGAAAATTTCCACGAGAAAGACAAAATCAATGGCATATCAAAGATATTAAGAGTCAAAATAGTAATGGGTAAATAACAGCAAAATTTTACAAATTTAATTATTTGTGCAATGTCATTGGGCAGAGATCAAAGGTCATAGAAATAAAAATTCTAAAATTCAATTATTAACAAATTATTAAACAAGTAGACTAGTGAAATTAATTTCGGAAGGGATATGAATCATGAGATTAAATAAAAAATAGAATATAATATTTCAAAACCAATGCAGTGAAACCTGTATTAAGCAACTACGTATGTTGGTAGCATGAAAAAAGTGGTGTTTTAGAGGGGTGGTCTTTTAATAGGAATGTCTTATTTTTTTACAAAAAATGGCCTATTATTATTACACCTTAGATGTTTTGGAAAGTGCCTATTATATCTTGCTTTCATGAAAGGTTTTTAGAATATGAGCATGAATATTGAAAAATAAAACATTTTGACTATTTTATCTTTTTGACATTAATTTTTTTTAGAATTATTTTCCATATATTTAAAAGATTTTTATCTCCTCCCTTTGGGAAAAAATAAAGTTAAAAAATCAATTTCAGTTTTACAACACCCAAGAGCTGTTTATTGATTAAGATCCTCTATGTTCTTCTAGCCTAGACATTTAGACTCAGTATGTCAATGGATTGTGCATGATACCTTCTGTGTCTGGGTTAATCAACACCCCTGACTTCTTACATTAAAATTCTAGTGCATCAGATGTTCTTCCAGGATAGTAAGACAAGGAAGGAATTCAAAGAATTAAACATTACGTCACCTTCATAACCACTGTCTCATTAAAATAAGAGAAGCAAATAACCTTGATATCATATCAGTAGCAACAGTTTATTGTTACTTGATTCCAAGATCCCCTCTGTCCTTATATCTGCGAGAATGAAGCTGCAAGAATGCTTTTTAAGTCATTGATTTTCATTTTAATTTCTGAAAGTTCGGTGTTGTTCTTATAATTTTCCTGAATATGGTCCCTTAAAAGGGGTAAATTAAGAAAATTGCTATTAAAAGGCTGGTCAATGGTCGGGAGGTCTGTGTACAAAGGTTCAATTTGCACACGATACGTGAATTTCAGTGTCCGTTACAAGAAAAATGGGTTATTTAGAGAGGTGGTTGTTTAATAGGAGTGGTCTTTCAAACTTCACTCATGTCCAGATCAGAATTTGGACAATGAAAGGGAGTCACCAAAGACTGGACTAGGAGAGGTGGCTCAGTGCATCAACTGATGTCACTGCAGTGCCTCTCACTGAGAGGTCCTAGGTTTGAGTCACAACAGTAGCAAAGTTTTTGACTCTAGGTTGTCAGGTAGGTTGAATTCAGTTGCTGTCTGGAGGAGAATTCTAGAGGCTGGCTGCTTTAGTTAGCTTTAGGGATAGTTTTCCATGGTTTCTCCGATCAACACCAGGCGAATGCCAGAGCAGTACCCTCACAAACAGGCCATGGTCCACATGTGATCTTTCCTTCCCCTTCCTTGTCCTATCCTCACCCTTTACGCACAATTACACTAATATGCACCACACTACTACACATGCCGGGTGACACGTAGGGAGCTTAGAGCTTGTCCCAGCTGGAGTGGTGCATTGTTAATGGGGGATTCCTTGTTGGGAGAAACTCCACTAGCCGATAGTATGTCGGCACTGGATCTTGCTATCCAGCATGGGAACTACCACCTCCCAAAGAAAAACAAATGTACTAACTCAAGGGACTAATTAACTCCGTAGTTGAGGCACCCAGAATCACTAACAACCAACAAACTAAAGACTGGAAACTATGCAGATGAGATTTCCACGCTACTTTTCATGAGTCATTATGAGAGATCAAAAAAGATATTAGAAAAATCTTAAAACAAATAATGTAATAGAAGAGGTAAAGGAAGATTAGAAGAAATGTTTTTCTCACATTAACAGCATGAAGCAATAAAGATTCTCAAAGATTGCATAAAATTAAAACCCAAAAGGGCCAAAGAGACATTAAGAGACCACAAAAGAAATAGCTAGATTAGGAACACTTGGAGGATTAAAAACCTACCAGGTCTACTGTGAAAAAGGAACAGGCAACACACTTTGCAACCTGAAGTAGATGATGGCGATGATGATGATGATGATGGTGATGATGATGATAAAATAACCATGACATTTTTTGTTATCTTTTTAATTAATAAGTTGTCACACATTCACTGAACATTCTAAATTGTTTTTATATATGCCTGAAAAATATTTATCTGAATTTCAAACATTCTTCTGTTTAAAATAGTTTCAGTTAGATTTTTGTACATTTTCCAATCACAAGGTTTTGCATAATATGATAATATTAGGGGAAGAAAAAGTGGATGATAAATATCTGAATTCCTCTTTCATTATGTGATTGTTCATTAGAGGAAAAATTAATAAAACAGAATGGTGTCAGAAATAGTAATTTTAATTTCTAAATGACTTTAGATTTCTAGATGGTGCATTGATTTATTCCGATTTTTAAAAAAATAGAATAATTTATTATTCCCCTTCAGGAATAACTCTTCCATGTATAAGTATTTTTAACTCTCTTTTTTTATATAATAAATTATAGACAAAAATGTTATTCAAATAATAATATTATATTAACATTTTATATTACATATACATTTTTTATCAGTAGCAAAATTATTAACAATCATTTAAATATATTGATGAATAGTTATAAGCTGTAATTCACAGTAAGTTTACTTTTCAGAGGAAACAAATTAACATGGTATCCTGAGAAAATTGTGAAAAAGATTGTCAGAAAGAGTAAGTAATATTAATTGGATATTAAAAACTAAATAAAATAATTTCTCTTTTGAGTCATATTTTGATTTTCAAATCTTACTTGGTCTTAAAAATATAATTTCTTTCTATATCTGCCTCACTTGGCGTGTGTTTTGCAGGTGTTATGGTGATTTTGTGACCTGGCTAGGTCCAACAGCTGCTTGAGGCTCCATCTACATGACGTGCCATGGCTCCTGGGCAAAGTCACCCGTTAGAGCTCGTCAATTATGACCTGTCGCCAGCCATCATGTGCGACATAGTCTTCCTCACTGCTCTCGCTGCCTGGCTGCTGGTTCTGCTAACTGACAGAAGGGGCAGTTAAACTGGCTGGTGCACGTGCACCATCAGTTAACAAGGGCATGAAAGCAAATGGTCTGATACTTAAGTGCACGTAACAAATATACAGATGTACTTTCTGTACTCATATCAGCCAGGGAATGCCACTACATTCCACTTGCTTGTGCAGTTGGTTTAGACTCTGGTGCATAACACGTTTGTTACTGCGTTCGCGTTCTGTTCTGCACAAAGTGATGTATAGTAGACTGTGTTGTATTGACTGTCATTGTTATGTTTTGTGTACTCCTTGTTGAACAAGTAAGTAGAATTTGTCATTTCACCTCTGTCACCAAAAGAAGCAAATTTCCTAAGTTTCCCTGCTGCATTCTGAGAGGATGTGCTCCCAAGGATGAGCAGGGCTTCGGTCTAATGGCCGCTGCTTTGAAGCAGCAGGACAGAAGTTGCCAGTGCAGGAATTACCCTTGTGTGACAGTGTGTTATATTTGCATATGTTGGGCTGCTAGTTTTTTCTATGTCCTCTAGTGACATAGTGTGTTTGTTCACAAATAATATGGGGACTGTCATTTCACAATTCACTACCTGGTGCAGAGTCAGAGCTATTTATTTTGGCAAGTTGGGCTGTTGAGCAGATGGCTTCTAGGATATTGGCTGTGGGTTAGTCCTCTCTGTGACCTCAGGCACTGCACTGTTATTCAGTGCATGTTTTCTTAGCATTGTAAGTTTAGGATGCTTGAAGTGTCAAATTGGTATGATCGGTTGAAGTAAATTTGTAAGACCTTGCCATAAGACTGAATTCTTGGAAGGTGTTGCAGTAATGTTGATGTTGCGATATATGTGATCAATCAATGACTGAACATACTGGGTAGTTAGAATTGTCAAGTATTGAGTTGGAAAAGTCTTGAATTGCACTGCCTGTAAGACTGCCTGAACAGTAGACACTAATTGCTGTCCTTGAGAATGTCATTCTTCTGTTGAATCTCATTAACACCACAAATTGGAGGTAACCGATTCCTGTACAGTGCAGATGATGGAGGAGTAGAAAGAGGAAATGCTGAGATTACCACTATTATCAAAGATGTAAGCCTCATATCTACACACAACATATTATAATCTCCCTTAATGGCCACAAAGTTTGTATTTAATTACTCAATTAAAAAATTATCTTATATTTGTCAAAGTTCTTTTGACAATAAGTAATGTCCTAAATGAAGACTAAAATTAAATCAATGAATACTATTGGAAATTTAATATTAATATAAACAATTGCTGTTGTTCGAAATTACTTCAATTGCTGTGAAATAAATCTACATTAAGTCATTAATTATTTACACTATATAATGTTACAAGAAAAGTGTGTGTATGTTATCCTCATCCCAAACATAAATGTTATTGTTTTAAAAAAATTAATATGAACTTTAAACTTCAAGATTTAGAACATGTTCCGATCACTTTTAATTTATTCACATCTTCTCTCATAATGTCAGTTAAAAACGAAGGAAGTTAGTTACATATGAATCCTTAAAGGGAAAAAGTACTAATCAGAACTTAGAATTATCAAAAGGCATGGAAGTAATCCACATGCTTGTGGGATCCACATGTGAATCAATAAACATAGAAAGTATATTAAGTCTTATATTTTATCATAATTTACATTCAGAATACTTTAAATAACTTTACATATAGAAGGCTACCATTCATGTTGCACCCTTTTTCTTTATCTCTGCTCAGTATTTGTTTGAATTTCAAAAGTAAATACTATCAATGAATGTGGTCTGTATTTGAAAAGAGTATTTCTGAGGTATCATCAGTATTACCTATTTCTACTTCCCAATTAATTAATAAATTCCTAATTATGCTCCAACAAAGTGATGAACACTCAGGTAGTACTCAGAAGGTTTGTTTTATTCAGTTCAACAGATTTCAAATTTCCAGTTCAGCCTCAGTGATTTTACTGTACTGCAGATATTTGATCTGAATCTAGAATCATATTACATGATCCTATGATTTGGTATTCAGAAAATGTATCTGTGTATTTTTCAGGATGTTGATATTGCTTTGCATATCAAATGCAAAATGTATATGTGTTTATATAATTTGTTTTTAACTTTTTACTATTTGTATTAAGTAAGCATTGTTGTTAACAGATCATATCAGTGATATTTATACATTAGATAGCTTTCATCTGGAAAAGAAAATGTTTTGATGCAAAATTAGACACATTGCAATATTTTGTTAATGTATAAAACTGATATTTGTTGTGTTTACCTACTATATCAAAATAGCCTCATGATTGTTTCTAATTGTAAGATCTGTTTTTTAACTCATATACCAAAAATATACAATTGAATGTTTTTTATTATTATCTGACATGTTTGGTACATATTTTAGTGAAGTAGATTCCAAACATTTTCTTTTTATTTCCACAAATTTTCAATTATTGGATTTTTAAATGATGCCTGTTGAAGCCTAAACTTGGGAGTTTGGCATTAGAAAGAGTGATGTCAATAATCATTTAACATTACATATACCACAAGCCCCATATTGTGATGGTGTGTTCTGTGTGTATAAGTGTATATACGTACAGCAGCCTGTTCCCAACAGATATAGCAATTGTCATTGGTTCACTGATTTTCAGCCATAATGTGTCTTAATCAGCAATACTGAACACTATAGTGAAAGCAAAGTGTAATTCTTGTTATGTGCTAAAACAGCACAGAGATATTTGTGATGAGAACAAAATTAGTTCTTCATGTAGTACTCTTACATGATACATTTAATTTAGATCCATGATACAAAATACCCTGCATATATCATTATTAAAATTCTACTGAAAAGGATGTTTACAATGCTGAAGTATTTTATTTTGATGTTTGCATATTTTAAACTTTTTCCATTTGGTTTGAAATATTTCTGTTGGAAATGGACTGCGGTTTTTACATTTGGAGATTAGTTTTCAGATTCTTTTATATTGATATTTTACTAAAATAAGACATTGTTTTCAATTGTTTGTGACTTATTAATGTTACATACTTTAGTGTTATTTTATATGTTAGCTATTGTACCAAAGACATTGTGTCCAAACCAATATTTGGAGGTTGTGGACCAGTCACTTTGTGATCTTAATTTTAGTATGTAAAGCATTAAATTGTAATGCAACAAATGTTGGCTGCATCTCATCAGTTTCCTGAAAGAATTATTTTGGGATTCATGATTATATTTTACAAAACATGTTCATTAGAATGAATATGCTGAGTAGCATCTATAAACAATATGAAGCATACATCAGGAAATAGGTTGCAGAGGTGCGTTCACATAATGCAATGTAGTCAAATAGTGTAAATGCTTATGTCAAGCCAAAAATCAATATGAGCCATGACTTTCTGTTCCTTGCATTGAAAAATTACTGCAATTAACATTTGTCATAATGACAAAGTGGTTTAAGATTTTGGTGGGCATGAGGTACTTTTTTACTGTCCAAACACATACTCCAACTTAGGAATAGTAACAAACTTAATGTATCACTAAGAGTGATAAATTTAGCATGAATGCACTGTGTTAATTCATGTTAACTAGAAACAAAGAGCAATCACCAGCAACCAGCAGACATGAGCAGTGGTTGGACTGTGGCAAGTTAATATTGCTCAGTTAATATGCAAATTGAAGAATGTAATACAAGTCATTGGTATTCTTTTGATCTTGTTACTGAAGGAAAGCCACAGTGCTCTACTGCACTGTTGGCACTGCTGCTGCTATTGCTGTTTACTGCTGCCACACATAGCTTCTTTTTGCCCCGCCAAAGCTTGTGTGAAGTCATTTCTGCTGTTGGTACCCTAGCCTACTAATTGCAAATCCTATTCTTACATATATGCATATAGTATATGTATATAAATATATACAGTAATTCACATGTATTTTCCATTATAATGTATCAGATAAAAAATGCAAACATATTTTCACTACATATTACTTTTTTGTTTTTAACCCATGCTGGGAAGAAAAAAGTTTAGCTAATGTAGAAGTATATTGCATTACAGAGCACGAATTCTTTTCTACAGTATTGGAAAGTACTCACTGTTTAATACATATTATTACTTGCATACTTTTTCTTACCATGGAATTTGGTGGCCTTGTTTTAGAAATTAAAACAAAGTATTTATAATTGCAATTTTCCTTTGCAAATGATTTTTTGTGCGTGTGAATTTAAAACATCTTCCTCCAAAAATACAAACATCATGTCTATTCATAGATATAAGCATATTTAATTATCTTAATTTAATCTGATATATAAACTATGGCACAAAGAATGTAAATAATTTGCATGCAACATGAAACAAAGTCACCATACTTCCACAAATTTTCAAACACAGTTAATGGAAAATTTGACTGTGAAGACTGTTTGTCATGTCTCAGCAATAGTCTGGATTGAGTATTATTTTGAATGCTTGATTTAGTACATATGTGGTATCTAGTAAATGCAAGTGTATTCACATTTGAGTGCATAAATGCACATTGTAAGTATATGCATGTGTATATGCATATATGTCCAAATTTAATAATATAGGCTGGTTATGTGTGCATGTTCATCTTTAGCTATTATCTGTACATTTTTTTGATCTCAAATGATGACAGATTATTAATCCACTTCCATTTACTTGGAATCCAGCTGAGTAGTTAAAGTGTGTGTATGTGAACATGTATACATGTAATTGGAGAGTCTGGAAATTTTGTTATGTTACACTTTGGAATGTATAGTATCTTGTGCAATATTTGAATGAATATATTATGTTTCAGACAATTTTCTTATTCTTTATTCATTGACAATTTGAAATATTAAAAGATTGAATTTATTGAAATTTTTCTAAATAAAGACTGGATGCTAATTTTTGAATTCCAAAATTACTTTAAAAAATGAGTCAAACTAACATTATTTTTCCTTTTTAGCACAGATTTGATTAAATATATTTCTCGCAGTGTTTGCAATTTCCAGATTTAAAATGTTTCAAAACTGTCTGTAGAATGTAAATAATGTATATATTGCTTAGTGGTTAATTTCTTATGAGGTGCAGTTAAAAAAAGCTTGAATGTCTGGTAAACACACACTGTGCAAATTATCTTGCCTGTCACTATTTTTTAAAAGAAAAAAGTTGTTCATCCTAGAAAAAGAAAAACACCGTCCTTAAATTTTGTAGTGTAAGCAAAGCTTGGTAAGAAAACAATCACTGCAACATGTAAACTCTAAAAAAATGGAAGTATATTCACTGTAAATGTGCTTTTTTCAATTTTTTGCAAAACATGTCTTTGTACACAAGGAGTGTGATGTTCCATTGTGCCCATCACTAACTTCAAACCTAGTTCCAAGGGATTATTTTTTTATACATGATTGGATGATCAAAATTCATTCAATTTGTCCAAGTGCAACCTGTGTAAAATGCGATTCTGCTCAAGCTCAAATAATGGCTATAATGTATTCATTGTTTCATGTCAGTGCACGATGGACATGCAGGATGACACCTGTTTCAATTTTACAACAGTCCAGTTTTTATTTCAAGCTCCAAGGAAATTCAATAGAGCTTGCTGCCTTCGTAGTGATGTAGTATATTTAGTATTCAACCAATACCAATGGTATTTATATAAATAGGCAATGTAGAACTGTCCATTATACAGCTAAATATATCAAAACTGATAAATCACACTTTGCATAAAATATACAAATTACAATGTATCATTGTTTTGTTAATATATAATGAACAGGCTGTTAACATTAGTGCATTGTTTTGTACTAGTTTTTCTGATGAAATGATATCAAGCAAAAGGAATGAAACAAAATTCAGCATTTTTCCAAGGTCTTGTAACATATTTGTTGATGGGAAGATAATAAATTTAAAAAATATAGTATGATAAATTGTGCCAATTAATGTCTACGTGATATATACTTGTTACCTTTATGTACACATGTAGTTAGAAAGCCCACATGTAATGTTCAGTTATTACTATAATTTATCGGTTAAATGTTTTATAACTGTGGACTCCAAAAATGAAAACCAATCCTTACTGATCCTGAGTTTGACTTGATCCATTCTAGTATGAACAGAAAATCCTTCAGGACAAAAAAGAGAATTATTTTAACACTTCATGAAAAATAGATAGGTCTACACATCTTATTCAAATTAATATTTAAATGTTACTTTTGCATGTTCAATGGTAAGCCTATTTGGCAACAATATGAATCAAATTATAACATAGTCACTTTCTCAACAATAAAATAAAACTAATGAATGAGAGTAATGTTATTGCAAAAAAGCCTCTTTTCAATATTTTGAATCATTTATCTTACAATGTAATAATTTATGAATTAACGTTAACATCTTTCAAAATGGCTGAAGACTATGCATGGCAAATGTTAGTTAAATTTTAAAAGTTATTCATGCACTGAAAATGTATCATTTTTATGAAAGAATGATTAACAGGTAAGTGCCTCGAAGAGTACTGGAGGAATGACATATTATTTTCACTTTCCTGACCTACTGAGGCTGACATCTTTAGTTTCAATAAAATACATTAGTCTTTTTTTTCCCCCTTGATTCTAATGTATAGTCCCTTATTATTTAATTAATTAATAAATTCAGTTAAAGAAAATAATAGAATAAATATTTTTCATGACTTGAAGAAAAATGTATATTTAATCATATTTTTATTTTGGCATGTACATTTTCAGTTTCAAGAAAGTGTTGAAAATGCTGAAACAATGACTGATTATTTTACAATGAAACTATTAAAACAGGTATTAAACATACTACCGTACTTACCTGTAGGCTTGGCAGATAAAGTGGGTAGCTATACCCACACGAAATATTCCGGGTTGGTTACAATACCCACTTTGAATTTGGAGTGAGAAAAATATTTCATAAACATCAAATTCCAACAATGAAATACGTTTTCTGGTATTGCATCAACTCAAAAGGTATACAGGATCAACTATGTTGTAAGATCAGCACAACAGAATTTGAATTTTTCATGTTTATAGCAACACACCCAACAAAATCAATGTGCATCAATTCTTAAAAGAGTTTATAGCAAAAATGCAAACCATAGTGCTGTTTTTGCATTGCAAAAATTAACTGCAGAAGTCACATAAATTAAATGTAATGGCAACTTAATGATAAACAAGACAATTTGGAAAAATTCTGTTGGATGGGTGAGGAGGGGGAAGGAAGGAAGAACACTCCACTCAGGTATGGTTGCGAAGGCTTCCGCGGCCGGAGTTTATGTTGGCTGGGCTATCCGGGACGAGCCGCATCAATGTCATGCTGGCTAAAGTTTCGGCCAGCGTATTGTGGCCTTCTTCAGAGTGTACTGCTCTGAAGAAGTATGCTCAGGCGTACTGTTCTGAAGATAGCCCAGCCAACACTCCACTCAGGTAAACTACCCACACTGACTAAACACCAAAGGCCTGCCCCGCTTATCTGAATTCATTTAAAACGATTGTAAATATAAGATGACCCCCTTTCAAGAGTGCAGCTGAGATTTTTTTTAATTTTTAACTAATTTTTACTATTCTATCAAAATAAAATCCTCTTGACGAGGGAAGGTTACATTTTTTTCTCTGAGCTATTGCTTTTTCTTTTCCTTTATAATCATTATTATAATAATTTTGTCACTACCATCTTTATCTTCACATGCATCATTGTTCCTTCCTTTCTGATGCTTTTACCATACTAACTCCTCTGATTCTTTAGGCCAACCTCACCATTTTGGGTGTTTAACTTGTGTTTTTTGTCTTTCATGTGATATCAACTTGTCTAGTCACATAATTTGGCTAAAACAAATAGTAGTGTGGTTCTGATTTGTTCCTTTATGTTTTTTGTAAAACAGTGAAGTTCAAAGAGTTCAGAAGCTGTTAGGAGACCAGGAAGCATATTTTTTTATGAAGTAAAAACTTAATCTATGATCTCTCTACAGAAAAGATATTGGCAACAAGTAGATGGGAAAGAAAACTGACCTCATGAAATCTTACAAATATTGTTCTGAAATAAAAAAGAATGGGACAAATGGAAGTATTAAGAGAAAATATTCAAACTTTCAAATACTTGTAGCCTATTCAAATAGAAAATATGAACCTATATATTCAAAATGCACTTCAATTTAAAAATGTCAAAAAAGAGGTGTTCTAGATTTACAGAAAAATGTCATAATCTTTTTCAACAATCACAAGAAAGGTATGGAATTTCATTGAAAGTTAACTTTTAGAATAGAGAGCGATTATTTGATAATGTTATATAATTTATTTACTGTGCCTCAAAATTTTAAGTCACTAAAATTTAAATATGTTTGCACCCTTTCCTCAATGAATTTCTCATCTTAATAAAAAAAAGAATCCTCTATCCCTTAATTTAACTTGGATACACAATGTTCACAGGTAATTTAAGTCCAGACAATTTAAAGTTAAATGTCTTTCTTAAATGTGGAAATGAAGATGTTGAATTTTATCTGACAATTTTTAAGAATGGTAGTGTGAGTAGAAGTTTTTGTTATTTTTTAAATCTAATGAATTATTTTTCAATTCCAATGCATAAATGAAAACATTTCTGACATCTATACACAAAATTAAAATTAAAATAATTTTTGTGATTTTAATTATGTAATTGTAGATTAACATTGTTAAAGTTGAAATGGGGCTGGACTTGCCAATGATCATTGCAAAACTTTTTTTTTAACAATTTATTTTGCATAATAATCATAATCTATAATTCAATCTGGGCAGCACACCTTAAAAAGGCATTTGTATGTCATCTTTAATGTGCTAGAGTATAACAAGGAGATATATTGACTTAATATAATTAGTCCAAAAAATCATTATCATTTCAACCAGTAAGTAAACAATCATGGTTTGAGAGGAGTATTAAAAAGTGTTTGCAATCTCTCTTGAAAAGCAAAAATAATCTCTGAAATCCATTCAAAAACTTTAAATTGAACATAATCATACCATGTATGTTATTACAAGAAATGGAAAAGTTACAGATTAAAATTCAGCAGATCATGAATTCAATCACAGAAATACTCATTTACAATGAACTATGATAATATAATTAAAGTATTGCAAGAGAAACTAAATCAAAATCACATTTAGGTTTCATTATAGAATACAACTTCCCCTGTTCCACTCACAGCTCAAAGTCACTTCCAATATGATTCCCTGACAACCAAGTGTCAGTTAGAAGGATTACTGTTCGTGAAAAATTGATGAGCTATACTTTCTTATAATTTGTAATTTAAAAGTGAATCTTCTCTATAAATAGCTTTCTAAATTTCAAAACACATTTAAAATTTGTGAAAACTTTTAGGAATTTTAAACAATGTACAAGCTTCCTTGGCGGGTCACTATAAACCAGATAATGAGAAATCTTCTGTTGGACCTTAAAAACATGTTATATGGAAAAACAGTAAGTTTGTGTTTACATATTAATTATCTAAACTCAACTTAGGCTAAGTTATACATTTAAGAATTAAGATGAATTGTATTATTTCATTTCACATGAAGAGGGGGGCACAAAAATTCTTCAAACTTTGTTGAAGACTGGGAAAACATAGACTTAAGATTAAATTGTACTATTGTTACGAAATAAAATAATGGAAAAAATTGTTTTCTATCTACAATTTTAAAGGGACATGTTCATAAGAGAAATATTAGGAAAAATATTTTGTGGGTAAAGAATTGGGAATGCTTCAAATTTCACTTTAAACTTAAACAAAGGAAGAAGTTATGTTTTGCGCACGTTTTATTGAGTTCCAGAATCCTGTCCTGTCATTTTAACTATAAATAATTGAAAGATGAGTAGAAGTTTAACATAAATAAATTAAAATAAATTTTAAAAGATTATAAGATTAGCAATATTTGAAAAATAGTAATTTTCGTTTCCAAGTCATAGAAAACTTATTTGCATTG
>BOPP01000058.1:914732-929591 GCA_017312745.1 Gryllus bimaculatus | reverse complement strand
AAGCAAAACAAGGGGCCATCTCAGCATTTGCTCAATGGATCAGGAAAACTGGACAAAAACCTGATTGAAATGGGGGTAATTGCCCCAGAAGCTAAAGTACATTATTAGTTACAAACATATAGTCTTTTAATAAAATTATACAATACAAATGTAAACTAATTCATTATATATCACTGTTTTCTTAAAATAAACATTATTATCTTTTTGATAATCAGTATAGTCTTAAATTTTTCAATTGTTTAATGTCCTTTGGCAATGCCTTGTAAAGAAACGTACATGTATGGTATGTGGACTTCTGATAGTAAGCTATTGATATTGACATTTGATGAATGTGATTTTTACGACATGTGTTGTAATTATAAAGAACAGTATACAACAGTATGCAGACATTTCAAAAAATACTATTAATGAAGATCAATAAGTTCTGTAAATCTAACTTGGATATTGCGAGTATTGAAGTACTAAATAACATACAAGAAGAAAATATTAGAATATCTTTGGAACCATATAACATCCAGATTTATGTGATGGTAAAAAAGAAAGAAAAGAAAAGAAAAGAGGAAAAAGGAAGAAAAGGAAAAAGAAAAAGAAGAAGAAGGCAGTGTTATAAAAGCATTTCAGAACCTTAAACTGGAGTTAGTTTGTGCATTTTTTCAAAAGGAAAAAAGACAAACTGGCTGCAAAAACATCAGATAATAAAAATGCAATAGCTAGTGTAAGAGAAAAAGCCAATCTTAAGATCTAGGGAAGAAATAAAACCTAATATGTTTTAAGAAACATTGAATAAAGATTGAAGGACAACAAACAGGAAAAAATGGAAGGCAATTCTTAAGAAAGCTAAAATATTTAATGTGAGAAGACTGTTTAAATGAAAATGAATAAATCTTAGAATAACAGTGAAATCCTTGAGATCTAAAATTATGGATCATCCAAACATAATTTTCAAGCATGTTAATAAACATTGTCTAAATGGCAAATCAAAAAAAAAAGAACAAAATAAAAAAACAACAGCAATTTCAGAGCAAATATTATGTTCATTATACACAGTAAAGAACATTTAAATCACTGTTCAATAACTCATTCGTATATCAGTGGCTTGTAATTAGAAATAAAAATCAGTTATCTTATGGCATAAGGAAGTAAATCTTTTTGAGGATGCAATATTATACCAGTATCACACAAATATCATGTCTGTTGGTGTTCAGGCAACATGCTGCTTTACGTAGAATATAAATAGTATCAATTCCAAAGCAGGTATTTCCTAAACTGGATGTATCCAGATAATCCATATTTTTTCAGAATCCAGAGTTCAGCACCAATGAGGTTGAGATTTCCTCAACCAATTATGAACTATTTTAATATTAAATAAATGTTTGGAAATGTTGTTGTAATATGAAGAAACTATTTAAATGAACAATTTTCTAAAGTATTAAATGACTGTAAGTTTTCAGAAATATAGAATGGAACATTGAAGAAAATTTCACATTATTAGCACAATGTGAGAGTACATCACGGCGATAATTTTAATACATATATATTTGCTACTTTCAAGTAAAATATTTTAATACGTACATGGGCGTAATACGTAAAAACAACGCGACCAAACTTCGCATGCTGAGTCCCATTTTAAATTTTCCCGCAATTTTAGTCGGAGTATAAGTATGTCAAGAACTTGTTCTTAAATTGGTCACAAATAACGTAAAGAAATCAGAACTAGGCGAATAAACTTTTTTGCTTCAACATTATTACCTCGATTTCCCCAATTAGGCTACATGACAGTTTAATCATTTACCGCATAGAGTAGAGAGATCACAGCTGTTGTAGTGGCGGGCCATTCGAAATCATGAACTTAAGTAAATGGAAATATTTTCCATAGGTTGCATGCACAATACCAAATGATACCGTGAAATATTACCATGTAATATTAAAGATGCATCTTTAATTTTTCAGGTGCCCAATATCAGCAAAATTTTCTGTGGTAATGGCATGAGATGATGTGAACTAACATAACCAAAAACAAAATTAACAGTATGGACAACTGAGCCTGCCTTATTATTTATTAAACACTATATCTGGTAAAAAATGATATCGGCCTGTCAAAAATTGAAGAATATATCATTTAAACATCTGATCTTACGAAGACTCACTTTCTGTAAGCGATATAAAATCTTTGCTATTTCGTTGCTCGTTTGTTCACAATCAAGTTAGCCAACATAAACTTTCTTCTATTAACTGTTCAGTTTGAGTATATAATTACTTTAACTTATTATAAACATTTTTACGTTAAAAGACAGATATTTTAATACTTGTTCAAAGTGTTTATGATCATTTATTAATTTTTTTTATTTCAGATTTCGCGATGAATTATGTCGATTGTTTATTTGCAGTTGGTAGCACTACTTGGTTCGTGAATATCGCCGTACATATTGAATGAAGGAACAGGAAAAGGAGTAGTACCAAATTAAGTGACGGCAAGATGGCTGAGAGTAAGGGAGCTCTACTGGCCAAGTCTGTACAGAAACATGCAGGAAGGGCGAAAGAAAAGGTAAATTGTACTGACAATCATGACAAGTTGCTGTTATTGTGTCTGCATGCAGCGGGTATACCATAAATATGGCAATTTCGATTTCATCGATGTGTAGTGTATTTGGCTAAGTAGGTTTAGCCTAGTGTTCATCTTCGGAAATGTCATTAAGAAACAACCACAGTGCGGTGTTTGTGCTCGTCTTGTGATTGTGTCATTAAGTGCTTTAATAACCGCCTTCCCGTCGCGGCCTTTAAACGCCCCCTGACCGCGGCGCGCGGGACATGCCACCCTCGCATTCCTGGCATGCCTGTCCAGCGGAGCGTGGGGGCGCGGGCGCGGGGCCGGCGGTGGCCGTCAAAGGGCACGGAGGCGGCAAGTCAGTGCTCGTGAGAAGCGCCGTTCGACCTTGGCGGCACCTCTTGCGCCGTGTCATCCGAGCCCGCGAGCGAACGCACGGGGCGGCGAGCGGGTGGCCCGGTGGGCGGGGCGGAGGTGGCGGCAGCGGCGGCGGCTGCTCACGGGCAGGCCACGGACAGACCGGTTCCCCGGCTCCCCCCCTCTCGCCCCGGCGCTATTATACCCCCCGGGCTTAAAATATACGCGCTGCGGCCGATGGTGGTCCACGGCTCTGCGCGCGCTCGTCGAGTCGCGGCGATCAATGCCGCGCCGCCCGAAGCTCCGGAACCCCCGTCGGCTCCCTCATTCCGCCCCCGCCCGCCGATTCATCGCGCGCTCCTCCGCCGCACTGTTGCATCACTGCGCGGTTTCGCGCCCCCCCTCCCCCTGGCCTGGGCGGGGAAACCGTCGTCCGTGGCCTGCCCGTAGCGGCCCCCGCTGCCCCATCCTCCTCCCTCGCCCACCGGGCCACCCGCTCGCCGCCCGTTCGTTCCTCGTAGTGTCTCTACAGCGGTTATGTACTGTACGACCTGAGTGTTTGCAAAGTACATACCCGAAATTGTGACCGTCCACTGCGGCACACAGCCTAGTCTCCTACAACAGCGACCCTTATTTCTCCACCACGAATGCATGCTACTATATACTCGAAGCCTCCGTTTCGCCCGTTTATAGCCTCTAGCTTTCCCAATTAAATCTCTCCTTACACAACCAGGCAACCCACCACATTCTTCACTATGAAACCAAACCGCACTGACCAGTTAATGCTTTTGTAACTTCAAAATTTCAAACTCCTCTGAGAATTTAGCACTGATCCCAACCCCAGAATTAACCATTCACTACCAAACCACCGTACCGAATAGGTACTTGGTTTCTTTGCTAAAAGAGGCACTCGTCTTACCTGTGACTTTCTTGAGCTCCTTTTTCGGCAGATTCTTTAATAATTAGGATACTATTAATGACTGATCCAGAGCATACCGTCATCAAAAATACCGATCTCATAACTTATTGCGCGCATGTCACAATCTTCTTCGGTTATGCAAGCTTCTGCTCACATTCAAAATCTAACATTACAACATCGAATAGAGTAGAAATGAAAACCCTTCAGAGTGTCATATAACCAACCTTTACATTAGCCAACGAGAATATATAACTACTTTAAAATTTTCTAGAAGAACAAATTTTCTATAAATTACAGACTCAACTATTGCATCTTGGTTATGACTTTCAGCTCATATAGCCCATTTCATATAGGCACTTATTAACTAATAAACATAATATCTATTGATTGTCTTGTACTATATTATCTATCTCGTTTGCGTGTTCCTCTAACCAATCTCCGTGCTCAAATGCTTTACATTATACAAAACCCATTATATCACCAATTATATAGCTCCTTCTTCTAACTCAGCGTTAGTCATCCTTCCGATCACTAGTTAAATATTTCTGCAATAAACACCAACAACTGACCCTCTTCTCCTGATTATGCTCTTCCCCTCATTCATATGTATAACACGGATATCACCAACACAGTAGAGCCGAATAAACCTGCTGAGCCAAACTTGCAATTCAAACTACAATTCGTACTTATTACCAGTTAACATCGGAGTCAAATTACCGAAAAATTGACAAAAATAGAGCAAAAAATAATAAATATTCTATAAACAATCAGTCTAAGCATTATTATCGTGAATATCATTTAAATATATATTCTGCAATTATTAATTAATTAAATTCTGTCACTGATTTGATTCATAACTACACCATGAGCTAATTAAATATTATTAACAATTACCTTCAAACCAATGTAACTTGCTTAAACCTAATAATTATTATTAGATATTATAGTTTTATGGTTGGCTTATAATGATTATTTAAACATGGAGCAGTCTTTTATTTATCGTACCAATTATTACCCAACAAAGACATCAATAATCTGGACTTCATAGTTGCGCTTTATTCAAGCAAACTCACCACATGGATCTTGCGTCACATACAGATCTTATGGGTTTAGAAATGAAAATATTCCAATCTTCCTTCCATTTTTACAAGTTACCAAGAAGAATAACAGTGCATTGTAGTTCACTCAACCAGAACTTATCGCTTCTATAAATAGATGAAGATTATTATCCTTGATACCTCTCAAGCTACAGTTCCTCCTTACTCTCTACTGCACATATGTATGACATCTATACAATGTATCGGTATAATTTTATCATCGTGCCACTTCATCGTACATTCACTCTACCAAATATCATTGACCCTACTTTACTCTAGCACCTTATAATATCATACCGTGTACATTGAACAGTTGACTCTCAATCTATTGACTCTGCTGCTGGGTGAAATAATAATCCTCTCATTCTTCATCTTCAGTCTTCAAGCGTTAGATGCGACTGGGATTCTCTCTAAGTAGCCACGTGCATGTAACTTTTGTAATTCATCAATACTGTCTACTTAGAAGTTCTTGAGAATTGCATTTGAACTGAGGCTCCGACACCACATCACTATCATACTAGTGTAATATTTAAAAAATATCTTAAACCTGCTCACTCTAATTATCGCAGTATTTATTTAGTTACTAACCATGTCATTGCTTAAATGTAAAACAGACTCGTAATTTCATTGCGAGGGAGTAATGCTCAACTTTTTAATGAAAGATCAATATGGCTGAACAAATTTGTGCTATTGATCCCTATATCTTCCAGACTGCAGAAATAATGGGAGTCATAGTGTTCAAATTGCTGCCTGTTTACCAGAACACGAATCTTTATAACTGTGACAAATCTTAGTTCCTCTCAGACTTGAGGAAAGTGAGTCATAATGATATTGTATGACGGCCGCAAAAACTGGTTATTCAGCGCGCTATTCCTCCTCCAATGGTACCATATACAGATCCGGCTAACACTTTCCTGCCCATTTCCTTAGCAACAAGAATAACACTAAAGTTTCTCTTTTGACACACTTCACCCATCTTCTTGTTCTTTAGACTCCCGCTATATTTCGTCTCATCAAATTAGCCTTTGCACAATGGATCTGGTGTAAATAAATTAAAAATAAAGTATTTTTCTCATCAGTAAGTGACTAAGTTTGTTAAGTCCTGCTTTCATTATCGCTGTTTTATTGTTTCACGCCAAACATGATCTTGAAGCTAGTTCCATATTTAAGAATCCCAATGTTTAGATTTACTTTGCAAATGCATAATCTCAGCTCCAGTCACATGTAGTAATAGTTGGAATCCGACTACCTCATTGATACAAATTGTTACCTCTCCTACCCAAGCCCACGTTAACATTCTCACAATACCATCACTAGTGCTCTGCCTGAAAGATGTAGATGTGGGAATACCCTTCTTCTCCATATGTGTCTCATTCTATATCCGTCTGAATTCTAAACTCCTTAAGACTCTTGGACGATTTAATACTTAGTACTCCACTTAAATGTAAAAGACCATTGTACAATGAGTTTTGCATTTCTACAATACTAACTCATTCCAATTATTGTTTTATTTCGATTATTTATATACTATATTTCTAATATTATATAGCATATGTGAGATGGATAAAATAATTTCCTTCAACCTTCATCCTCTAAGCCCCATAAACTCATAAACCTGGTAATATTGCTGTTAAAATAAATATGGTTATCTGATACATCCAGTTTAGAAAATACCTGCTAACATTGATACTTATTTTATATCTACGTATATTAGCCACAGTTTCCGATCTGTCCCCACACTCTAAAACAGACTAACTTTCATTTGTTGAATTTACTAAGTTACAAATCATATTGCATCCTCAATATATATTATATTGATTAACATGCTTGAAATTATGTATTTGGATAAATTCCAAATTTATATCTCAAGGATTATTTTACACTGTTATTCTAAGATATTCTTCATATTTTTCATTTTTAATATATCAGTACTATTACTCACATTATAATAAAATATTTTTAAACATTTAAACTTAAGAAATTGACCTTCGAATCCATTTTTCCCTGTTGTGGCACTTCATCTTTATCAGACATGTTTCTTAATAATCAATTACATGAGTGCATTTTTTATTCCTCTGCCTATACCTCTTTAAGATTAGGCTTTTTCTCATTACACTAGCATGTGCATTTTTATTATTCTGAATTATTTTGTCACAGCCAAGATTTGTCTTCTTTTTTCCTCTTTCTGAACCAAAATTCTTTATATCTTCCGCTTAAGGTTTGAAAGTATGCATTTGGTATAAACACTGCCTTCGTCTCTTTTTCTCTTTTCCTTTTCCTTTCCTGTATAATCTTCTTCTTTTTTTCTTTTTTCTCGTTTTTCTACCATCTGAAAATTCCTGATGTTGAATATACGTGGAACTACATATTATAATGTCGTTCCTATTCTAATTAGCTATGTCTTCTTATTTTATCCATAGTAACTTCAATAACTTCCTACAATAATCCAAGTTAAGAGTATTACACTAAACTGAATGATCTTCATCATAATTCATTTTAGTAGTATTTTTTCCGTCTGGTAATCTGCATTAGTTTCCCGCTTCGAACCTAATATCAGTGTTCTTTAAATCAATTATACAACAGCTGCTCGTTATAAACTGATCTCCATCATTCATCAAAATGTCATAATCCTGTAAAATCATTACTATCTTGCGGAAAAATTCCACATATCATCTAATAAATCAAATTGTATCACTTCATTAACATTTTCATAATCAAACCGTCTATTTTCACTCTATTAAGACCATTATACATACAGATTGATAAAAATCTTCTAAGAACAAAAACTCATACTAGATATATCATAAAACAAATTAATTAGATTATTCTCAATAGAACCAACAGCTTTATGCAATAGTCATCGATGATTTTCAGTATTAGCCTCACACATTTGCTATTGTATATAGTTCTCATTACTATCTTCCATTTGCTTAGTCCTGTAACAACGTTAATTAACTCATCCTTACTGCGTACTTTGTCTTTGCATTCCACTCTCAGACTACCAATTATCCCCGCGACTAGCTTTTGCATTCAAGTCTATTTGATATCCAGTTATCCTGATCCTGGGCAGTGCATAATCGCCCGTGACCAGATTTCGCCCTTCATTGTTGGTTCTTGGTAAATCTTGGTAAATCTTGCTATCCATACCAATGTATCGTATATCACTATTGCGATCATCGTCTTATTTGTCATCTACAGTACTGCTAATTTGATGATTTTGTTAAATGAGTTAAGAGTCTAAGAAGGCACTAAGGTGGCCAGATATCATTCATATCATTTTACTATAGGAATGATTCATTTATATCCTACAGGCAAAAATACGTGTCTTAAGTTTTAACCCTTTTATGACTGTAGTCAACCAATCTTATAATGGACATGCAAAAATTAACGCCTTTTTCTATGATTTATGGTAACGCATTAATATACTATTTTTCAATGAGTGCTAATCTTATTGCAGTAAAGATCTCTTATTAATTTATTTTAATTTATTTATCTCTAAATAATGTTTCCCTACAACCTCTATCAAAATAGATTTTGATAGATTAGAAATGAATAAACAGGTAACCCCCAGAATCTTAATAAAAACAGTTAAAGTTCGCAAATACTATTATACCTCCGTTCTCATTGTTTCCTATAGTCATTAAATAATTTGTAGACGAAGCACATTTTCCCGAATTCCATTTCCCCCGCGCCATCAAAATTTATATTTTAATACCAAAATAATTTTCCAATACCAAATTTACAACAGCTTCCTCATTTTAATAATTGTAGATTATGACAATTAACAATTTGTTCCACTAACTCATTTTAAATTCGTGATAAGCCAATGAAGTACTAGATTCCCAAATTTACTTTAAAGGTCCTTATACATTACAGCTGTCTCACATGTCGTTCCACCCAAAAAAGTTGTCAAGAATTATTTTTGATCTCTCCCCGATGCAAGTCGTCTAAATGAAAGTATACAATTCACATCTATGATAAGATTCTTATAGATGTGATAACATTCAGAACTCAATTGATAGATATAAGCTATAATGACCAACTTAAATAAGTGATTTCACACAAAGACATAGCGTAGTGTGGACTCGTTTCCAGTTTGATTTAGATAAAATCTTATTATATTACAATAAAGAATTACTTCAACATTCCAGATTTCAGCTTCTCTGAAAAGTCTCAAACTGTGTTCATAATCACGCCGTAAGTCAGTTCATTTTAACATACTGATTCTAATGAATTCTCCTCTATTAACAAGATATTATCAACCCAAATTAATTTTCTAATTTATGTTGTGTATTGATAATCTACCATAACATATTATTATGAGATAATTCACTTTATTATATATATCTATCTATAATTATCAAGAGCAAAGATTACTTGTTCAAACTATTGAGTAATCAATATCACTAAATTTCTTACTTAAATAATACCCTGTAAAACACAGAAACGAAAACATATAAGATTCTCTCTACAATGCCACTGACCTTCGGTCACCGGCAAATCAATTATAATCCGGAAGTGCACCTTTGACTTAGTGGCACGGCGACGAAAACCTGTCCAATCTCTACATAATCACCTTACACCACCTACATAGGCCAGTCAAGTATTTCTATGCCAGATTTAGATATTTCTCTTTGCAATAATTAATGGTCACAATATTCACTAAAAATTCTAGTTATGTTATTGACTAGATTATTTCGATACATTGAATATTCTTTATTGATCTTCGAAGCACCAGCTGTAACCCAAAATAACTATGTAAAATCTTTATTCCTCTTTTTATAAATATGATAACAATCATACATGTATGATAAGTCATTAATATTATTCATTGTATAATGAGACCAAAATAGTCAATAATAAAATTTTCTGCTTTCAAGTAGAAGATACTAAAAGTCACACTAATATTCCAAAATTATCCTCCTCATAAAAACATCATGTCTGTGTACTTACTGCTAACTTAGATTGTATGTAATGATCTTTCTCATCTTTACCATTAATATTGAAAGTCCAATATAATCTATCAAAGTTGCCCTGATTGAAATATCTACTTAAGCACATTAAATTATCAGCTAACAAATTTCCTTATCTAAGATTTTCTTCTGAGATGAATTATCAATATTATTGTTGTCGTTAAATAGACTATATTAAAATCAATATTATCCGATTATATAAAAAAAATCCAAATATTTATTCAAGTATATAGATACTCCAATTTGCAATGTCCCTAAGACCACAAAATTTCCAACCTTATTTAAATTCAAGTTATATATCTCACTAACATTTTTCTTCCATAAATAAAATTTAATTAAATAGCAGCGAAGAGAACTCAAATTATTTACTGTAATTTATGTGATGATTTTTTTGTATTTAAGATTTGTCATAATTTTTCAGTTATGCTGCATGGAATGAAAAATAATTCCTGGAGTTTTGATTGTCAAAAAATCAACAATGATTCAATTGCTTTGCTAACTCTTCGCACGTACGTCTGATTCTTATGAAAAGTGTTTCACATAGATTTAATTTTTCATACTAAGTTCTGTTCATCCATGCGAGTTTATGGAATAGCATTAATTTAAATTGTGGTCTTGTTCATATACCTTAACCGGATTACCTGTCTTAAGAATGCCTGAGATATCTAACGTTGTTTAACAATTCAAGAAAGTAGAGAATTCTTCCTTCTTTTGCATTCAATAAGAATGAGAAACAGGTCCCCATTGAGCATAAGAGGTGCCTGTCGCAGACTTAATTTCACACATGTATATGTAGCTTTGTAGAGATTTCAGAGCACTAACACAGCGTAAATTAGTATAATTAGGTTTCCAAGAATAAAGATATCAGGATTAACCCGCATCCTCTATATTCTAAATAATTATTTTTAACTTCTTCTAACTTACATTACACACACCTTATCTTTGGTGACCATTGATCTGTGATACCAAAAATTTATGAGCGAGTCGTATTCTGGCATAAATTCTATTCAGCACCTTCTCGATGACGACCTCATTTTGAAGAATTAAAGCTGCATTATCCCGATATGTATAATCCACCATTATTATCTTCTGTGGAATAGGCTTGACAAAGTATTTTGAAACCGAGTAAATATTGACATAGTTTGCTCTGTGAGATTAGCTTCCATTAAATGCCTCCCATGGTACTTTTCTCCTTTAATTTTTCAGAATTCGAGAGTATTAAGATAAAGATTTTTCCATTGCAGAGGTCAGGTTATAATTCTCTTCTTTTTCCCAAACTTCTTTACTTTTGCCAAGGATCACTTCTTCTCTGGGTAAGCTGAGATCAGTCCCTAGAAGATTATTAAGTATCTGATATCGATGACCCTTCCAAAAGGCTTAAATCAAAAGAAATATATGCCCTCGCTCTCGGAGTTTTAGTGTCCCAACGTCGCCCAGGATTCGAGGCTTTTCCTCGTAATTCATCTCGTTCTTAACTTCTACGCCTTTTACAAAAAACATAAATGAATATAACACCGTTGAAGCCTAGATTCAATTCCCCTTTGACTCCCTGATTATTTGTGTTTAAACATCAAATTGATATTTGACTAGACAAAAATTTAAGTTTTACTTGGATTTCACGTTAATAGTAAAGGACAACATAAACTAGCAAATGATTAGAACACCCCAAAAATTGATAGGTGTGTACTCTATAATAGACTTATCAGTATGATAAATTATGATCTTGATTGTTTCAGAAGCAGATACCCAGAGAGAAAAAGTAACTAAGGCATATCAATCCCCTTAAATAAGTCATGAAAGATGTGTTAGACATCCTGTTAGCCAGTGAACACAAGTATTATGATTAAGGATCCTATTGTAATAATGATTTTCTTATATGGGCAAAAAAAGAATCAAACACGAATGGGTATGTCTCAGTAATCCGAAAAAACATGAACCCTTCCCATCTGGCAAAATCCAAATTATGTTAGTTTGTCTATTTGAATACTTCAATTTTCTTGTTAGGTAAAAATTATTAAAAAATTAAAAAAAATCTCACGCACTCTTAAGGTGTCATCTGTATGATTTACTTATCTCTTAATTGAATTTTTTGATGTTATTCAGATAAGCGGGAAATTGACCTTATGTAGATAGGTCGTCAAAAAGGTCCACCATGTCTTTGTTTATCTTTAACCTGCGTGACGGCAATGATCGAGAATAAAAACCCCCAATAGTTATATAACGCTCGGTCATAACCTGCCACTTTTCTTCCTCACCCCTCTTATATTAGTTTCGCTAATTTATCATAGATAGTGAGAGATAAACGATTTGGTCAGAGCCATTTTCACAACTCTTGTAATTTGAAGAGCCTATCGATTCCCGCTAAGTTTCCCCATTATAACAATTTATTATTCTCATTCTGATGACATTAACCTGGCGGCTCGTGCTCACCGGAAGTTAGAACTGCTCAAAGACTTACAAGCACAATGCACTCCGGACCGTGAAGTCCTGTTGCGACAATCCAATACTAGTTGTATCCCTGCTTCCTTTTCCTGATTCCCCTTCCACCTTCCCACACCATTTCGCATCAGATATTGAAATGTCCCTTATAAATTGCTTTCATATTGTTACTATAAGCTATCAGTTAGCTCTTACATGTGTAATTTTATGGTGACCATCTACCATGCAGGTGCATACTAATTTGTTAGAAACGAATAAATGCCTGAATATATTTACCTCTGCCTTAATTTCATCTAATAATTGTTTCCCATCTTTGACTTGTGAATAAACCGAATTACTTCTATTTTGAGAATTCAATTTTTTCTTAGGCTATAATTCAAACCAATTACATTTTTTCTGAAGACGAGTCTTTTATTGGTTAATGTTTGCTTATAAACATGTAAAAAATTTCAAAATTCTGTTGTGCTGATCTTACAACATAGTGATTCCAATCGTCCTACTTTAGTTGATGGTCAAAAATACCCATGTAGAGAAAAGACGCTTAGTGTTTCGCATGTGCGATTTTGACAGCCGTTGTCATGCAAATAATTTTTTCCCTAACTTTGCTCTGTTCTACTCACAGCTCAAAATCTAAACAAAGTGTACGCATAATTTCTAGTCCAACCCCGGACATATTCGTCCTCCCAACTGAAAGTTTCCCCTCCTCCATTATCCTCGTATAATGGCGCTTATTATTTTCCCCACTTTCTAGTCTTGCAAGGATTTCACCACACCTCGTCCAGTCAGATCTGCAATGCCCGTTAAACATCATTAATTGTACCTACATTAGACTGCGCTGCAAATTTATAAGATTTTCAGACTATGGTGAGGATTTAATTAATACTTATAGTATTACGCTTAGTTTTAATAGTTGAATAATTGTTATATGATTAAATATATCAGTTGCCCAGCCTATTTGTTACAGCATTGTTCAACACATCAGTTCATACAAGACTGAAAAATTTGTTATATTCACGCCAAAAATACCCAAAATTGTGTTTATTTGTGTTAAATATACATTTTTCTCAGTTCATTAATGTACGTGATGATAAAAATGTTGTTACCTATTACTGATTTATTTTCTTAATTGGAAATTATTTATTAGAATAAATTTTAAGATAATAAGGACCTAATATCCATATAAGTAATCACAATTCAGGTTGTATCTTCTTGGGTAACATTTAATGGACTATGAACAAGACTTAATGTTTATTACAGTTTGTGTAAATCTTAAGGATGTCAGCTGTTGATCCATACAGATTAGTAATCTTTGATTACAAAAGCTGAGATAATGTAATAATGATACATTCCTTCTCAATTGTAACGTAACTTCCATGTCAATATAAAAACCCTGTTAATCATTCTTTCAATCATTAAAAAGCTTGTTTTGCAAAATTTCAAATTTCACATAGTTCTTTGATTCATTCAATGATTGTAGAATAGCGTTTATGAAACAAATATATGACGAAATCTTCGATTCCATCATGTAGAGTCTTCACCAGTCTTATCTTGAAAAATTCGATACATGTAATATGTCCATATATATAATATAATACATTTGTAATATGATAAACTAATGAATACAAAATATCGACTATGATATAAATATCTTCTTCTTTTATTCACAAAATTATTTACTTTCGTCTCAATTCATTAGTTTTATGTTTATCGTGTTAAGGAGACTATAGAACTGTCATAATTCATAGTTATTGATTGATCTCACTATCTTAGTTGGCCAAGAATAGCCTGACCATGTAACTGATGCAGAAATAACAGTTTAAGTATATATATTTGCAAGAAAGTGTAGGTTGAGGTCCTAATATCCGTATTTTAGCATTAGAAATATAGTAATTTGAGGTTTAATTTCTCCATTTAAACTTTGTCATTTTTTTGTGCCTTAAAGAGATGTGTGTCATAGACGAATAATTAATTGTGATAGATCAATCAAATCAGGATCATAAGAATTCTCTCAAATTGTTTTGCGACCAATTGTATCATTTAATAAAACTATTAATAATAAAACGAATGTTAAACTATACATGTCTAACTCATTCATTAAATAAAATTATTTTTACTTCCACACTATTTTTGTTTCACCACGGGTGTGTTTATCATTCAACGTATCACGTCTTGTCCTTTTCTTAAGACGTATCACTGCTGTACTATAGTAATACAGAGAATAATTTCAACAGAATTTTTTTATATATCAGCTGTAACATTTCAACCTTACGCTCCAATTTTACTTATTGACAATTTGATTTTGATAATTATTAAAAAATTTCATTAGTCTGATCCCAGATAATCAGGGTCAAATAATTTTATCATTATCCTTATAGTCAAGAATGTGTACGCAGACTGACTTATATTGTTTCTTTCACAGTCCAGTTCTTGATACTCATACGTGTCAGAAATATCATTTCAGTTAGCGAGGTAAATTAAAACTATCACAAAAACTCTAAATTGGGCACTTCCCTATAAATCGTTTCTTAA
>BOPP01000058.1:870529-883728 GCA_017312745.1 Gryllus bimaculatus | reverse complement strand
GTGCTCTCGCGCCGCCGCCGCCGCCGCCGCCGGCGGGAGGGTTTTCCGAATGTATCTGCGCCCCGCTGCGAACGAGGCCCACGAAACACCTTTGTTTTCAGGGAACGAAATGCAGGCCGCTAGGGAGACGTACGGAATATTTATGGGATGAGAATTGCAAGTAATTTTATTACCCGCGCATATTTCTTGATTATTATTTGTGTGTTTATACCCAAACAAATTGCAAAATAAAATATTATAAAAAAAATATTTTCTTGACCGTTGGCCTTCCTTCTCTTCTTTCTGACATAATATTCTGTCGAAGGTAAACGCTCGCAGCGAGAACTGATGACAACATTCGAAATGCATCTTTATTGGTGCATAATAAAAAAAACCTATTTGCTGTTGTAGGCGGGAATTCCTGTTCGTGTTTTTCTTCCCCCCAAAAGATCGAAATAAATGGCCGAAGCATTTTTAGTTCCATCGCAGGAGATAACCTCGAACTCGTGAGAAAGTCAAATCGCAAATGAATGAGAAAGTTGGGAAGGCATGACTGACATTCGAGAGATTGTCATTGTTTCATAAAATTTAGTGGCTGATTTCGTAACTAATACCCCCACTCTACCCACATTTCTCGAAGCCATCGGTCAAGAAACGTTGCGCAGTTATTTTCAGTGACGGAAACACTTGGATATTTTATAGAAGTATGTTTAGAAAGCTGTCTTCTCAGAAAAATAAAAATCAGAGGTTTCTTGGTCCAAATTCATAATGTTGTTCTCATCTTTAACCATTTCTTATTTACTTGCCTTCGAAGGTCAACTTTTATTTCTAAGAAGTAATAGATTAACAACGTATATTTTGTTTACCCAGTTCTTGGACCTGTTACATATTCAAGTAGCTAATGGGGTCCCTTCCGCCGAAACGATTGACGAGACGCTTGGCTCCGCACTGCCCCACAGCGCGATGCACTGTGGCGGGTAGGCATTGAGGGCCGGGTGGCCTCTTTCGGGAAGCGGCTGAGCGAGAGAGCTCTGTGGGCTCTTGACGTCACAGTTTGCATCTGAATGGAGCACGTGACGGTATGGAACCCACGGAACGGGTCGGGCGAGTGTGAGGGGAGGTTGTTTAAATCGTTGTCTCGGGAGGCCAGGCGCTGGGTTTTGTGTGTGTGTGTGTTTTTGTCGGTCGTCGCCGAGGGCTGTCCCACGGGATTGGGAAGGTCGGTTAATGCGGGTTTCTCACGTCACGACCCGATGCAACCAGACAGGGCGCTGCTATGAAGGCTGGCGTTTACGTTTGTTGCTTCTACTTGTATCTCGATTAACGAACACTTGGTTTTATTTATATTATACGTCATTCCTGTAATTCATATGCATTTTAAATGCTGTGGTTATTTCATTGTAATACTTTGAAGGTGTTTGTTAATGTAAACTTGTTCTATGTACTCTACTGGTAGAATGGTCAGCGAGAATTCGTGAGGTAAGAGATTCGTTAAACTTAATTCTACAAACCGGCTTAGGTGGCTCAGAGGAACAATTAATGTCACTTGCGTTCCTCTGACCAGGAGGTCGTAGGGTTCGAATCCCGACTGTGGCATCATTTTTGGCAATAGCTAGATAGCTAGGTCGAATTGAACTGCTGACTGGAGGAGACTTCTAGCGACCGGCTGCTTTGATCGATGGTTTTCCGTGGTTTCTCCGATCAACACCAGGCGAATGCCGGAGCAGTACCCTAGTAAACGGGTCACGAAACCGCGCGCGCGTTCTTTCCTTCCTCTTCCTTGTCCTGTCCTCATCCCTTACCTACACACCTGCTTATACTTTCATGCACTAGACGATCACATATGCCGGGAGCTTAGAGCTGGTCTCGGCTGGGGCGGTGCCCCACTGGTGGGAGATAACCGGTTGGGGGAAACCCCGCAAGCGAGCGTGTACATTGGCGCCGGATCTCGTCATGTAGCGGGGGGAGATCGTCGCCACCCCCAGCGTAAAAAAAAACAACATGCGTTTTCATACGAGGTTATTGATCTTAGCTGATGCCGCTTCGGGAAATATTAATCATTCCATGATTGTACGTATGTATTGTGATTTTGCTTCTGACAAACCGTGTAGAAAATTTTTTATAGTTGTGAAGGATATTATTAGAAATGTGTGCTGTCACCAGAGAGAATTCAGACTTAACTGTCGTTTTCGTCGAAACGGAAACGTGAAACCTTGGGTGTAAGAGTACGTTCAAAGTTAAACAAAGAAACAATAGTATCTTCATCTTTCCCAGGTCTGGTTCCTGTACCTTTTCTAATCGCGTTCAGTATCATATTTCCTTCCCTTTTAAATACTTTTTACCTTCTCAGTGCGTCATTTTATTGAGGAGGCTCGGTCTAGCGTCGGGTACTTCCTGCATGTAATTACTATCGCACCAACTATTTAGAGTGGGAGATAATAGTACGTATGACGACAGGATCGCTATCGAATAGTAGAATCCCTCCGAAGTTTGGAAAGTACTTTGTAGATAGCATCATATATAATGCAAACTGACAAAGCTCTGCATTTTTATGCACTACGTGCATAAGGTTATCTTAGAATATGTCGAATAATAATTTTGAACCTTGTGTGAAAAGAGTCAGTTACCTTTCTGTCTTGACAGAAAATCGATGAATGTTAACATAGAATTTTTTGAAATCGTCACATTAATTGAAGGTCATTCCAATTTCAGGTTATTCTGCTCGTCGAAAAGCGCGTCGAAAATTGCATTAAGAAAGTAAAATTGTTTTCTTCCATCATCACGTCAATTCAGTTTTGGCTAATCAATATATAGTAGTATTAAACTACATAATGCTTTTTTCATAAAATGTATTGTTTCGCTTCACGAAAACGGTTATTTAGTCTGAGTATTCTTCACTGGATATGTAGGGTCCAGATCTTTACCACCAAACAGTTGTAAATGCCAGTGTGCAATAGAAATGTCGCAATATAAGGATTAAATGATTTTCAAATAAGATGAAACCTGTTTTTGTAGTGGATGTAATTATCAATACATAACAGAAGTGCAAAGTATTCAGAACATTGTTCTAAGTAGGATTGGTTAAGATCGTTCAAGTAGTACCTGATTTACTGAATTATCATTCTCCCCAGGTGCGACATCAAATTCCCTAATTAGCATTTGATCTCGATCCCAATTTTCTCGTACTCAATACGTCATGATATTTTCCCCCAGAGTTGAAGACACTCCGTCTTAGAATTCTAGGAGTTCTATGTTACGTTTGAGTGATAAAAAACGCGCGAAAAAGCTTTCTCCATGAAAAACAGTATTTCTATAAATATATCAAGTCGCTTTATGAATATTACCCAATGGAACTTCAGTATAAATCAAGACGTCTGGGACATGACGACTATCGTAAATTTTCGTAACTTTAGTGAATTATACTCGAAATAAATGGGCGGAAATATGCAGTAACCTTGGGTCATATTCTGATTCTAAAAAAAAAAAAAAAAAAAAAAAACTTCCACCTGAGAATATCCATTATAAAATTGACAATTTATTATGCTAATCCCGTCGTTACTTTTCATTGTCTTGTACAGAGAAACCTCGTTAAGTTTGCTACACCTTAAATTCCTTGAGGGGAAAAAACGCGACAAAGGCAAAGATATATAGGGACAAGAATATAAACCACCGTGAAAATGTGTGCTAGATAAAGGGATGTCCCAATTGAGGAAGCTCGCCGCATTTCCTTTTACGTCGAAAGTCGCCTACCTTTTCCTTTCCACATTTCGACATCGCGTCCGTCGAGCGTCCCCGCCTCTCTCCACGTGGCGCGCTCGTCACCGCCCGCCGCGACGCGGAACGGCGCGGTATGGGCTCTGGTAGCGGTGGCGGTAATGGTGATGAAGATAGCAGATAGGGCGCTAGCACTGGAGCTGGTGATGGCGGAGGCGGAGGGGGCGCTGGCGAAGGCGCTGGCGGAGGCGGAGGGGGCGCTGGCGAAGGCGCTGGCGGAGGCGGAGGGGGCGCTGGCGAAGGCGGAGGCGGGCCAAAGTTGACAAAACGAAGGAGACGAGCGCGGAAGGCGGAGGCCGCAAGCGCCCGCGCCTGAGCGAAGGGGAGGCGCGTGAGCGGCGCTGCCGCAGAAGGACAGTGGGGACGGGCAGCTAGGACGAAATGGCGAGGCGGAGCGGAGGGGACATTCTTGCCACACGGGCGTGAAGCGCCGAGGGACTGGGGCGCTGTGACGAAGTGCAGGAGGCGGACCGGTGCCGTACAGCTTGGGCGAAGGCGGAGGCGGAGGGTGCGCTGGACGACAGACGAGGCCATGGCAGAGCAGAGCGCGCGCTGACGTAAAGAGGAAAAAGGCGATGGTGCGCTGGAGGGGGCGTGAGGGCGCTGCGGAGGCGAAGGGGGCGCTGGCGGAGGAGGCGGAGGGCGTGCGCTGGCGACGGCAAGCAGAGATCTGGGCCAAAAGGTGACAAGCGAAGCCCCCAGGCCAAGCCGGCGCAAAGGGGCCCCGTGGTTGGCTGGGGTGCCGGTGGAAGTGGGCGACGCGCCGTGCATGCCGCGTGGGCGCCAGCGCACGTGCGCGCCGTGACGCCGCGGAAGACGCTTCGCGGAGGCGGCGGCGGCGAGACGCCTCTGCCCGCTGCCTCTCCAGCCCCGTGGGCGCGTGCCTTGGGGGGAATGCCCACTCTTGGGCAGAGGATCGCCGGGCTCTCGAACTCTACTCTATTGTTGCCCACGCACGTGCCTTTCAAACCAAATTTCGTAGCTTGTGTATATTGTTTAAAATTAGTATCAGTTTTTTAAGAGGTGTTACAAATCTTGCTAATGTCTTTCATCGAGTAAAAATGACGGGTACGCTTCGTTGATCGTGAAAAGATTCGAAATTTATCGTTTCTAAGATCGTGAAAACTAACAGTTTCTTTCGGACACAATTTTGCAGCGTCTCTGAACTGAACTCGACTCAAATCTGTATCTGAAGTTTGGGGGATATGTCATATTTGTTCTTTTGTAGTTTCTCTTAATTTTGCAGAATTTTTCTGTGTACTTTTCTATTACTCGTTAATTTTCATATTGTATGTCCTTGAAATACCAGATAATATGCGAACCTCAAGAACTAGGAGATAATCAATGTGTTATCCTATCGCGGCTCGCGCTATTGCCCCGTTTCCCACTTTTTTTCTTGAAGTTAAAAATATTGAAATATTTGAATAATATAAATAAATAATCGAAATATTTACTATACGTCCCACAAAATAGTTTATTTGTAATTAATGCGGTACAAAGCTGAACTTTTGATAAATAATGTCTTCTTTAATTTCTAAAGAAGAGTGTTGGTATGGAAAGATTGTCTTCGTTAATCAAATTAGGAATTGCTGCAACCCGCAATACTTATTTGTATTAAGACTAGAATTATTGCCTACACTGCTTTATTGGAACGGTCATTGGTGAAACTTGAATCGTTTGGTTATTCTGTCAGTTTTCTTCAAAAATTAATATACATAAGTACCTGTATTAGCTGAATTGGAGTTAATGTAGTTACGTGTTGTTTACGTAAACCTCTCACTTATATGTAATACATTTAAAAGGATTATTGTATTTTATATGTCGTATGACGAGTAATTTTAAAATGAATTCTGGCATGAATGTTATCTGATATTGTATCCTTGTTGCTCAACGTGATTGTATTGATTATTTTTTTCTTAAGATTATTATTTCAATTATTGTCAAAGCATTCTCCACCGTTGCATTGGAAAATTTCTCTACCTGTTTTGTGTGCGTGTTTTTAACTGCTGGCGTAATGGAATATTGTGTTTTATGTTGGTAATTGAAAGTGTGTCTGTGGAATTTACGTGTGTTCTTTTTGTTGCAGGTAAGAATGCTGAGAAATGCTGTTACCGTTATTTTACAGGACAGGCAGAGTGGTGAGTTAAGAGAGATTTCTGGAAGTTTTATAGGGAAACATTGCTCCTGCACGCTTCATTTTAATAACCAGGTTCGCAACCACATTGATAATTGGCGAGCATGTTTGCTCCTGTTCAATATTTGTATGTATCTTCTGAAGACAGGTTGCATTGTAGAACCTAGATTATTTTGAAGAACTCAAATCATCAGTAATCAGCTATGTTTCAGTGGATAAAGAAGCGTGTATTCGACAAACAGTTTTTTTTCATCTACTTTCCTGTACTTTGCACCATTTAATGGAATGAAATGAATATGTATTAGGATTCCGAAAAGCGAAACATTTCCTTGTCTAAGTTGTTTGTTTTTTTCATTGGATGCCTATTAACATGTTGCCAACAAATAAAAAACTGCACGTGACAGAGGATTACTGTATTCTAAATTTCACTTTTCAACGTCAGGTGACTGCAGAAGTTGAGTTTCTAATACCACCATAACGATTTTTAATACTTCATTTTAATAAAGTTTTGATATTTGTTACCAATTCCATTAAATACATATTTGTTAATAGACACTAAAGTTATATTTTCTTTTCCGTTAGAAAAACTTGTTTTACTGCTTACTGGTCTATTTCCACGACGACATTCATTTCAATAATTAGTAATCGTTCAGAGAAACTGTGACTTATGAAAACAGTTGGTAAAAGAGCTTAATCAAGATTTCAAGATGTTCAAACTAGTAACAAAGATTTCCTGTATTGTCAAGAGATTCTTCACGAGACTAGGATAGTACCGATCCGATTCCTCACCGCGCGCGCGATCCAATACCAACGCACCTGTGCTGCCGTCCGGAGCAGCGGCCGTCGCCACGGGCGGGGCACACGGTAACTTCCGGCGGCGGCGGCGGCTCGCTGGCTGGCAGGCGCGCGCATCCACGCACGCGCCCTGCCGCCACGCAATGCCACGCCGCGCCGCGTCCGCTCGCTATTTCCGGACCGCTCCCACGCTCGCTGGCGCTCTCCCGGCGCTCCCGCCTTCCTGTCACATCGCCACGCGCGCGCTTCCGTCCACGCGCCCCTCACCTCACCTCACATCGGCTCGGCTGCGGCCCCCGGGCGCGCGCCTCGTCCTTTACACAGGACGGCCAGTGGGGATACGCTTTAACGAGCGACGAGGATAAAAAACATACTGTAGGTTGAGATTTTTGTTGTGTGAAATCGAAATGGCATTCGAATTGTTTTAGACCCTTGTTCTTTGTCGATATGCTGAAATAGACAATCAAATGATATTTAATTAAATTGATGAAATCCTCCATTTCGGCAGTTCTTTTGTTTCGTTCAGAATGTTTTAATACAAATTGCTTTCTTTAATATCTATAATGGATGCCTTTATTAACAATTCTATTCCATCTATTCCGTCATGTGGATGTTACTATTTGCGTGTCCGTGTAATGTGGCCTTCCTTACCAGCTATGTTTCTTTTTTGAGAGAGTTACACCTAATTAATCTGTGGCTTAAGTGTTTCGTGTTCTGAGTGCGAGCCAAATTCGTAAGCTGTTAACAGAAAAGCTAACAAAATCCCGTGACAAATTGGGGCGTGAATTCAATATAAAATGTTTTTAAACTTTTGTTTTTTGGCTCCTTTGGAACTGTCATGTATGTTGATAGTTTCAGCAAATAGCTGCTTTACGAGGGTATCAGTTTGTGTTTAAAAAAATTGGTTTCATAATTTACCCGGGCTCCGTGGCTTCATTACGTAAGCATTAAGTGATTGAGGTCAATTTTGCATCAATCAAAGATTGTATTGCAAAAGCGTGATGGAAGAAGTAATTTAAATTTCAGTGAGGATCAAAACTAATAGAAATTAATCATTGTCAGGTCTAGGATTTTGTATAAAGCGCTAGCCGGGCTACACTGCTCTTTCAGCATTGCATGCTGTTCCGCCTGTTTGCCTTGCGTCGTAAATTTGTGTTGATGCCTCATTTGCATGTCATTTTCCAATTTGGCTAGTAGTGATATTCGCAATGGACGTATATTTATTTCTACGAAGAGTAGAGTTGGCATTTGTGTGGGACGCCGTAATTGGGTATTTATCACGAGTGAAAGTGCGAACGCGTTATCTCGTACATTTAATTAATGTTTAAAGAGGCGCGATAAATGGTTATCTCGTGAAGCCGTATACACAGTAGTTGTGTTGTTCACATCGCAAATTGAAGGAAGTGAAGGGAATAGTGGTAGTTAATGCGCAAATTTCTCATTTCCATGTGCGTGAATATCTTCGCTTTTCGTCTCGTGGCATCTCTTTGAACTTGCATTGTGTGAAGTTCTTTCAATGAAGAGATTTCGTGAATTGAACAATGCGTTCGAGAACCTTTCTACACCTGCCAAGAGGTAATAATTATAGATCTAATGTGAAAATATACTTTCTAATAAAAGTTGAGGATAAGAATCTCAAGCGCCTTTTATGAGGTACAGCGCTGGCAAGACTAACATATTGACCGTAATACTAGGAATGTCGGATTATCACTAACTAGTACTTAGTTGTTTTCTGTAGCTACGTTATAGAGGAAGTTTCCAATTTCGGTCTCGCGAAGTCCTAAATCTCATAGCCATTTTTATTCCAAGTGGTGTACATTTAAAGTTATTAGTTGCATCACGGCAGGAAATCTATACTAACGTATTGGATTTCGATGAGTACAAAATTGAGCTTTTGCGCAAATGTCGGTTCCTAGGTGAATTAAATTGTTTAAATGTAGAAATGGTGGACAGTTGGTGACTTGTTGAAAACTTAAGAAGAGCTTGCTTCATTTTAGAAGAGCTCATTTACAGACCTATGCAAGTTTTGATGGTGTAAACTGTACCGTTGAAAACTCAGATTTAGAAAATCGAACAGATCATTCTGTTGCCTCGTTCGAATAATCCACTTGATCTGTAAAATCCATATCATAATTATTGATCGCTGAACCGGAGATGACTGTGTGAAGTACTGGTAACATTTCCCGTCTCCTGGAAGCCGGTGTCGTTCCGTCGATGACGTCGCCCGAAGGATCGGCGGCCCCGTGCGCGGGAAGGCGCAAATTGGGGGCGACCTTGCGCACGTAACGCGATTCGGACGCGTTTCCTCCGCGGCGACGGCGCCCGGCGGTGGCAGCTGGCCGCGCCCAGACTGAGTCATCTCACGCACGCTTTCTGCCAGAAGGACACCGGCCGGCCGCGGCGGACGGAGCGACGGGTTTGGCGCGGCGTTCGGGTTCGGCGTGGGCGGGGTGCGTGGCGGTGGCGTGTGGGTCGGTCGCCGCCCGCGAGGGGCGATCCGCGGCGCGATTTTGCGGCGTCGATACTTCCGCCAGGGTATCGCAACCGTCGCTACAGATAGACACATTAGGGAGTTTGTCGATCGATAGTCGATCTTGTGCGCATGCGCATATGCGCTAAAATGGTGCGACACTTGAACTTCACGTAAGCAGATCTATAGTGTTATAACGTTCGAGGTGGCACAAACTCCCTGGAAGCTAATGGGTGGAAGTCGATAAGAAACTGTTACAACTCCTGGTCACATAATTGTTTTTTTTAATGGTAGGTTCATATTTCAAGAACTTTTTAGTTACGGAGTTATTTATTTTGTACTTGTTTGGATAACTGGTATTCTGAGATGTTTTTCGAAGTGCCAATGTTGCTGGAGGGAAGGAAGTAAGTAATGTTTGTTGTTTGGGTTAACTTAATTCTACTGAGATTGAAACGGTCCTATTACGAAGTATTTCATAATTGTTGAATTTAGAATTTGTGAAAAAGTTATCATGCGGTGAGAGTTGGGTGACTATGGATGCGAAGAATGAGAATTAGTTGGTTTCGCTCGAAGTGGGTGAGCGCAAATAAAAATTTTAACTTTGGAGACTGAATTATATTTACAGGTATTAAAGAATCTCATCCAGACATAACCAAAACAAAATTATTTACTTGCGAGAACTATCTCTATTTGTTTAATAAAGGAAATACCTTTTTATTTTTAAAGTTCTCTATTGTATGCTTTTTCATTTATAATATTGTTATTATTATTGTTCAATTACTTATCTTAATTCGTCTTTCTTCGTCAGTCTCTCCAAGGCATTTATCACTAATTTCTTCCCCTTTCTCTCGCTGCGCAGTTGATAATGTCAGCTTTCTGTGCTAGCTGAGACTGTATGTCTAGCAACTGCAGAAGAAATTTCGTTTTGAAACGCGGAGAAAAAAGAGAGCTTTGACCTTACCCCCAAGCCTGCTATGAGTATTTGAGAAGCACGACAGTTGAACCACTCCACCAACATGTGTAGTGTTTAGAGATGTGGTATCGAGAGGATGATGCATGAAATATTCAGATACCCGCGCTGTCACGATTCATTTGCGTTATATTTGATTTCATTCTAATTTACTTTTGTTGACTGTGATACAAAATTGATGTATGTAATTTGTTTGGCTTTGATTTATTTTTCTTTTCACTTTTAATGTGAGTCTGCTCAATTAAAGTAGTAGAATAGTACAAAACCCTTTCTCACACTTTCATAGTACAAAACACTTTTGAAATTTTCAAAACTTCAAAGTTCAACAAAAATGAGATCTACTTTTTTTGGCGACCAGTAATTGGGGAAAGATTTTTTTTTTTAAATTGAGCAGTTTTAGAGATATTTTTGTATACATTCTGTCAATTATTTAAGCGTAAATTTTGCGGAAACCTTTTTTAATGTACATTACCTTCTTAAAAACATTTTAGGAGAAATGTAATTAAGGAAAGGTCTCTATCAATATTGTTCTTTTGCTGTTTTCGAATTTTGGAAATTTTGCCAAAGAAGGGACCTGCAACATGCGTCTTTAACTTTATTCGAAAAAGAAATGTAGAGAAATGTTTAGAACAGCTTTTGAGAAAATAATCGTTTAAACATTGCCCATATTTTTCGCAAAATTATGCAAAAAACACTCATATTTTGGAAAAATATTGCATTACTCTATTTGAGAGAAAATAACAGAAACAATGGCAGTATTTTTTTTTGGAGACAATTTTGAAAATGGACTTAAAGCTTCATGTAATGTGCCAAAATCCTCAAATACCAAAATGTCAATTTTAAATTTAAGGTGCCAAGACATCAGTTCAGATCGATTGTGGAATGCCATTTTTGGTGAAAATCCTGTTCATAATTTCGCCGCTAGCGTTCAATCTGATAGACGGTCTACCGGAAACCAATTTTTCGATATCCCAAAGACCCACAAAAACGTGGATTCTGACTACACGTCTTGTTACAGGAAGTAATTTACAACGCATATGAACAAGAATTATCCACTTATTAGGGACCTTCATTACGACTTTTTCTGCCGTTCTTCGCCGCAGCATTACATATCTTTCACTAAACCCCGAAAGTAGCATGCGACAAAGTAAAAACGCCGCGCGTGTGATGATGTGCACAAGCCGTCGCTTTGGGCAAATGACCGTCGCACGACGTTCCGCGAAGTCGAGTGGAGTGGAGTGGCGTGGCGTGCGGGAAAGGCTGCGAGTCGCGCTTGGAGTGGTTGCACAGCGGGAAAGGGGCAAACGCCACGGCGCCGCCTGCACCGCGAAGGATGCTGTGGAGGCGGCGCTGCGTTGAAGCGTGCGCCGAGTGTGGAGAGCCGCGGATTTCTCGTTCGCCTCGCTTGCTTTCCGCGTCGAAACGGGGGAACCCTCGCGTCGGATTCGTTCACGACCGGTGGCGTAACTGTGGACGGCGCTTTCATGTTCGCCAGTGCTGCGAAGACATGGAGGCACCCGAAATTTAAAGGGATAACAATCCTTGCAAGTGTAAGTTAAACTTGTGAAACTGTCGATTATAAATAATAAATGCTATATTCAAAAACATATCGCAGAACGGTCTTAAATTAATTTAATTACGTGAATCGTTTATTGAAAATTTAACTTTCTCTTCACGTTTCCTCTTTATATACGCACTCATAATTTTGTGACTAATCCCAATGTTCGTCTACTTCCAACGGTTTTTAATTTTAGAATTATTTGTGTAATTCAGTGCGGTGTAAGCATGAGCAATTATTCATCGTTCATAAAATGTTCGTCATATATTGTTCGCGAAGCTCGAGTTCTAAAATTGTGGCAGACGAAAACTCGACGGTGGCATTACCAAGGACGCTCCATCATAACCACAACCATGATCGCATTTTAGTTTTGTTACGAAACTATAAAAGTGTAGTTATTTGGCGACCAACTTATTATAATTTTCTCCAAGGAAGTGTTAATCAGGTAATTTCTGCATGTATTCAAGTGTTACATTTTATTCCCAGAATACCTTCATTTCTTCTTGTTTGTCAATGCAAAGTATGTACATTAACTATTCACCGGAAAAATAATGGGGGCTATGTAAATAAAATGTTTTGATTTATGACAATTTGATGCATTTACGTACGCGGAACCTAAAACTTGGCACCATTTTTTGGTACAACTCATATTATGCGCCAATTTGGTTTGACAGAATAATACTTTTGAAGTTTGTGTAATCTTCTAATTTTCCTAATTATATACTTTAAGAATAATTCAAACACCAAATACTGTTTCGTGAACCGTTGATTAATATTGTAACTGAAGTTGTTTTGTGGAACCTTCCCAGACGTGGCTAAAGATTCATGTGAGAATTCTGAGGGGAACTGAAATTGATCGGTGATTCAAAGCGAGGTTTCTCTTTTGATCTCACGTCACGCAAACGTGAAGGGAAAATCGTCAATTTCTCATTAGAAGGGAAGGCCCTTTCCCCTTTTATTTGCGAAGCAATCGTTCTTTCCGTGCCCTCGCCTGAACGAATGATCCGCAGCAATCGATTCATTCCTCAAAGAGCCAGCACGCCGGATCGTTCCCTGCTGAGATATCGCCCTCCTGAATACCGTTCCTCCTAAGAGGATTTCAACGACGATTCTGTTTCTTGTCGGTACGTGTTTACACACTTCGACAAACATTTAACTTGCACCGTTTCAAATGCGTTTATGACTCCGCCTGCGCGCGAGGGGAGCCGGAGGGGGGGACGCTGGCATGTGTTTCCCCGAGGCTCCTCATTACACAGATTTGTAGGCGCGCTTCATCCCGAGTTGTTACTCGCGGAGAAAAACACCCTTCGCGCGTCGAAGCATCACGCCAACGCATCGCCTGGCACCGCGATGAGTCGCCGCGTTGTGCGGCGCGAATCGCTCTCGTCGCTTGGACGCGTTGGATGTTAACCGGCAATAAAAGAGCGCGGGGGCGGAGGGGGGTGGCACTGTTCGGTGTGTGTGTGTGTGTGTGTGTGTGTTGGCTTTGCGGTTAGCCTGGAGTTGGCAAAGGCTAGGA
>BOPP01000058.1:826926-844659 GCA_017312745.1 Gryllus bimaculatus | reverse complement strand
TCGCAGCGTGCGGTGTCGATTTCGTTCGCGCCGCCCCGAGAGAGAGACACGTACGTAGGGCTCCGTGAACCGAAGCTCTCCAGGAGCTCCATTGTTTTACCTGGAGCGAAGGAAATTTCGATGCGGTCCGGTTATTTCCTTTCACTGCACTGTACTGCAGTTTCGATGTCTAACGATGTTGCAAATGGTGTTGTGGATCAAGATTGGATTTGGCTGTGCACTCCCACATTTGTGGCTTTCATGTTTTAATTCACACTTTCAAAAGGTGTTTTAATAAAGTTTTGGAGGTAGTAATACTTGCTGGGTTCTCTCGCTAAAAATGAAGTTATTCCAAATACTTTTGATTCTCATCTCTTTGCGAACTATTCAGTTTTGCGCCCTGAACCATCCACTGAGCCCATTTTGGTACTACGTGAATGAAGTTTAGTTTGGTGTGATGATTTGCCGTATTTGTAATAACATGAGAATGCTCATAATTTTCATCTTAATCAATACTACAAATCATTGAATTAAACTAGTTTGTGTATTCTAGTTAAGTGTCATTGCTTTCTCTCTTTTGTGGCACTGATGCAAATTTGCTTCGAACATTGGAAATACATTACCACAATTTTAATTCCTTAAAGTGTGCACTTATAGATTTCGCTGAATGGCTTTGAAATTTCGTGAATAATTATACGACATGCTGAAGTATAGGGAGATATTGTAAAGAATTCCATTTGTTCTCTTAATTATCGTACTGTGTAAAATTTTTCAGGTTTCACGGAATAATCTTTTTATAATTCCGCACCTCAACGCAATCAGGCACATTGATAATGTTCGTATCTGTCATATTTATTTCACTAGCTATGTTAATGGCGTTTATTTTTCTTTTTGTTTGCTTACTTAAGTTGCCCTCGTTTAAATTTGACATTATCGAAGATGGTTTATATATTCACATTCTTTCGATCCATGAACATGCAAGCGCATGTGAAGTGACACACATGAGTTCACGTTTCTAGAGCTCACATTACCACTCCCTTTCTGCTGTAGCTTCGTTTTATTCCGTTTTCTCCGTGCATTTATAATATGGTTTTCCTTTTTCTCTTATAGTATCACGTTCCGCGCTAGGTTTTTTGCGATTCTGCCCTGGCATCACGTCAATTGCGGTCTCGGGAGGCGCCGTGGAACTTGCTCTGTCCGCGAAACTGCCTCGCGAAACTGCCAAGCGAATGCTACTGGACGTAAGTCCGCGGGGTTATTACCTAGTAAAATTGCAATACAGCGTTATTGATTGGCTCGCTGAAATCGAACGTGAGAGCGGCTCGTAAAAACTGCGCCTTCTCTGGACTAGCCCAAATGGTTCTCGTATGACTTCACTGAATGCCCTCGCTTTCCTCAGAATGTCGTCAATTGATATAAATAGTATTATACAAGTCGTTCAACCTTGAAACTATCTCACTGAAAGCAGTACTTTATTGGAACACTAAAAAGGACAGAACTAAACTCAACTTTAAGTGTAGTGGCACTCAGAATTTTTTTAAAACAAATGTAATAGTGAAATGACAATTTGTATTCCATAATTTTTACAATTTTAGTATTTCATCATTTCTGCTTCCAATGCCTGTAAAATCGACAGCGGGAGTCAAAGTAATGAAAATCTGAGGTGCTTCGTATCCTTCAATGGTTGCCAACGTGGTGCGCGAAGAACAATTCAACTCGAATCGGAGCCAGCGGAGTAATACGCTGGGCAGGGCACTCCAACCTACCGCGCCGGCGCTCCAACCCATCGCCGTTCCGCCCGCCCAAGGCGAGCTGAGGCGCTGGCCGTGTTGGCGTGGCGTGGCATGGCGTGTCGTGACGTCACACGATTCTCATCTTGTAAAGCAAATGGAGGTATGCGACGGCGGCGTCCGTCCCTCGTGGGACCGTGGGCGGCGGCAATGCGCCAGCCAGCGTGCAAAAGCTGGCGTATACCGACTGCATCCCGCGGTCAGCTTTTCCTAAGCAGTTTACCGACCTCCACGCAAAGGCATAGCCTGACTGCAACCCGCTGTTTTCCTCCTTAGTATGAAGATTGATTTCTACGTTTCCCGTGGTCTACTTTGATTGTTGCACATGAATCGATTTTAATTTATCCACTTCTGTTTACTTTCAAGAAGCGTTTTTTTAGAGCACTGCCAACTTTGAAAATCGCCACTTAAGAGATTGTGGAAACCAAAAATTAAATCTCCTATCACGAGCTTCTTACCTCGCTGACTTCATGAACACAATTCTGAAGATTCAGCCATGTTCTCGCCTATTCGAGGTTTTCTCTCGACTGGTGCGAGAACATCTACATGCGTTACTTATGAATGTAAAATTAAACTTTTTATTCCTTTCGAAACCCGTGATGAACGAAACGGGATGGAGTCGGGCTATGCCTTCTCAGATAACGGAAAGCGAAAGGGTGAGAGAAAACTGACCGAGGGATGCAGTCGGGCGATTCCCAGCAAAGTTGCTCTGCTCGGCGCGGTGCTGTCTCTGTCTCTGTGACATAACTCCCCTGGGGCTGCCGCATCCGCTGCCACCGTAAAGGTTATCTCACCCCCTCCCGCTTGCCTTCCACTCCCACGGTGGATGTCTGGGAGCGCTAGATGCGGGTGTGTTGTAGTGAGGCCGTTGGAAATTGTGGAAACATTCTGCAGAAGGCATTTGTGATTCGGGTGCATTCACTGTTGGAAAGTAGCTCACATTGGTCGTCAGACGTCACTTAAAAAGTACTAATATAGTACTAGTAGAAATATTTCGAATATTTCAAATTTTTCACTAAATTGAAATTTTGTTTGTATATAAGATAATACGTTCTGAAATTAAGAGTGTGTGAACTATACGATACGGTAACGTAGCCTCATCATCTTATCGTGTGTGTAAATCACATCTTACTTTGTGTGTGTGTAAATCCTTGTGAAAATGTTTTCGGATCTCCGACCGACATTACCTTCAAATGAAATAAGTCGACCTGTAACATAGATTTGGTGACCTAAACGTATTATGTTTACAAGTACTTTCGTGCGCTATATGAGCTTACAAATATTGAATGTTAGTGATTTTATAATGGTGTTGACACTGTAAATTGTAAAATATTTTTTCTAGATAAAAATTCAAGTTCTCCGTGTTCAAAACCATTTATCCTTTTCATCTGATGAAATCAACACTCGTTGTTTGAGAGCATCGGATTAAGTGCCCAAGTGATGTCGCCGCTGGCATTGTGGCTTGCTTACGGATCTACGGCGAAGACATTTTTTAAACGTTTACATGAAAAACATCATACTAGATATGTATATATTGGCTGGTGTACGTACGTTTTGGAGTTGATACTATTCGGCGCCCCCTCTAAACAGTCGCGTGTCAGTTGCCATGTGTCAGATCCATCACTGAAGGACTCCGGCCGGTGCAATTACGGTGAAGAAATCCCTCTTGCTTATATAACGTGACATTGGTTGCCTTAGGAGCGTACGCGTCTTCGGTAAACACGGCGGATTCCGCGTAGCATGTGTATAAAACCATTGAATGTCTTGAGCGGATTTTGACTTGCCAACGCAACGACGAAGCAGCTTCCAGGCGCAGCGGCGCGCGGTCGGTGGACGTCATCTGTGGCTAGCCCGTTACCAGTGACAACTGGGTTCTCAAGTAGGCGAAAAGTTTTTCATGTCAACAGCCCACTTATCCGACCTGACTGTGCTTACGACAGATGGCTTGAAGTATTTATTGTAATGGTGTGGAGTGTAGCTCTTTGTAATGCTGCTGGGTTAATCTTGTTTAATGAGACCTGAGTTAACATCACGTAAATCAATTGTGCCAGGACCGGAAGGCGTAAATTTGTTAATTACCATTTTAAAAGAGGGAAGTTACGCGAGGTTGAAAATAAAAAAGGAAAAAGTTTTCTAAAGTATTTCCGTTTTGTATATTTTTTGTATAATACGATTTGTGATTCAATTAATTTTAATGTATACAAGTACATAATTTTAAAAGAACATTTACTAAGTTATTACTGTTTTTTTAGCATTTAAATATAAAAAGAAAGAAAAATATTTATTTCGAATAGTAATATAATTACTTCTCAGTCGAAACGTATAGTTAATGAAAAGTTAATAATATAAATCATTTCACATACTGGAACTTCATATACTATTCAATATGTACTTTTTATAGACTTCCAAAAATAGTCTTCTACTTTAAACGAGATGGCCTACATAGCGACGTCGACAAAAAATAAGCAAGATGGTATGTTCGCTATCGTGTGCACAGTACATTTGAACTGGCACCAAGCAAAACTTCTCGGTGCATTTCAAGTCAGACATCTCGTGTTACTTTTCCTTTGTACATCATCCGCTTCTGGTGCATCAGCCAGCCACAGAGCTTAAACACCGCTGGCTCCAGTGAAAATAAATCTACGCTTATAAAAGCGATTCTTCCTGTTTTCTGGGTTGGAAGGCAATTAGTTGATTAAGATGGAAAATAAAAGGTTACGAACCAGTTATCGTACAGTACAATGCCCCTTTCCTTTTTCAAATGACGGCCAAATGAAGGAGTTTGTAAATGTAAATAAGAGTAAGGATGTGTTGTGATATCTTATTCCAAGTAATCATTTGTGCTATGTGTAAGTAGGTATTTGTGTCATGAAGAACAGAAATTGTATTATGCAACGAAAGAAGATGACTTGAGTAAATTTTTTTGTCCCAGAAAATGTTTGTCATAAAACACAAACGAAAAAAGTTCTAATCTATTTTTTGATTTATCAAGAATAAATGTGTTCTGTGTACAAGAACAGAGTAAGTTAAACAAACTTCTACATAATAGGATATTTCAGAACATGCATACGTAAAGTGCTCTCCATTCAACGAATGGATTTTTCCTGTTGCGTCCTTTATAAATGTTGTAATCTCAAACTACTACTCTTCCCTCGATCTCCAAAAATAGTTCACGATCTCTTAAATTTTCGTTGTGATAGCGTGAGAGGGCTTAATTGGCAGGTTCGAGTGCCTGCAGAAGAGGCGATGAGGGAACTCTGGTTGGCGCCTGCAGCTTTGCCTTGGCTACGCAGGAAGCTTCGAGTCAAGGTCGGGCTGCGCTGCTTTTTATGGAGGAAGTTGCTAAAAGCAGTCTATTCCGGATGCCGTAATAGCATATCCTCTGCACCTGGCAGTGAAGATTTAAAATTAATATAAAGTGAATGCGGAGTACTTGAAGCTTAGGATTTCAAGGTGAAAGTATTAAAGTCAGAGTTCGGGTAAATTGTGACATTTTTGCCAGCAGAATGCAGGATAAGAATTGAGGCGCTCAGGACAATAACGGCAGTTCCCAACCGAACCCGCGATTTGAGATAAAACATGAAGATAAGCCCTTATCATATACCTGTTATATGATGAAAAATCAAATGAATTTGGATTTGGCAAAACCCTCAAATATTTGTCCGAAGTGTACGAGACGTGACCGAAAACAGAAAAAGTCGTTTTCGTTTGAGATGTGTAGTTATTATTCTGAGCGACTGAATTTAAGGGTGCCGAAATTATCTCAGACTTGAGATACGAAATAGAGAAAACAGAGCGTTCGCAGAGAGGGTGTGAGAAAATAACTCATAGAAAATGTTCACGCGGAACAAGTCTAACAAGTGCTGATATGGTCATATTACTTCTACTTGCAATATGATATATTTGTTTGCTCGTCGTGATCATGTAAGTGGAGCATACAATTCTTGAATAATTAGCATTATTTGTTGAGCAATATTTCCTCCTGTAGACTTTTATTAGTTGGCGAGAGTACGCTTTTCCTGGAGATGAATTAGAACGACATCGTGCGGGTAGTGGGATAAGTAGTGCCAGCGTCTTGCTCATAGTTTGTTTTGAGGCTTGTGTTCGCATTCAAGAAAAGAGTGTAACGCATTCGCATTTTAGAAAAGAGTGTAATGCACGTGTGGGAATCATGGTACTCGGATTACATTCTGCTGTGAATGCTATCACAATGTTTGAGTTCACGTGCGGTTGAAATTACATTCCCAATTTAGGAAACGCAATTGTAATGTATAGGACATGTTGCCACACATGGCATCTTTTAAGGTGGGTTGGTGTTATTTTGGTTTATTTCATTTTCTTCAGATGTATGTACATAGTCTAAATGAAAACCTTCGAAATTAGAATTAGTTGAATTTTGTTATATAATTTCACGTCTGAAATCTTTTAGATTTGTGCGACTGAAAGATTTTGAGATTCTGCAGAAGCCTCGAACTCTAGCCAGGTAGCATTCTGACTCCCCCCGTCTGTGGGCAGGCTTTCGCAGTCTTTTGTAGATGCGTTCGAGCGTCTCGAGGCGGGGCGGTAGCGGCAGCGTGGTGGCTGCATGGCGGCAACGCCGGCAGCGGTAGTCGATGCCAAGCCGTTGCGGCGGCGACCGCGACTCGCGCCAAGTTGCACATCCTCGATGACTGCATACTGCTCTTCGCCCCGCCCCGCCCGCCCGCCGCCGCTCCGCCTTGCTCCCTCCCCGCCCCTCCCCGTCTGCCCTGCTCCACCCCACCCCACCCGGCCCGCCTTGCCCCCCTCCCGCCCCGCCCGCGCCTCCCTGCCGCCGCCCCGCCTCCCCCACCCGCCCGCCCTGCCCTGCCCGCCCCGCCCCGCCTTGCCCCGCCTCGCCTTGCCCCCGCCCGCTCCACCCTACCCCATCCCTCCCCGTCCCGCCCCGCTCCACCCACCCCCCCGCTCTACCGCCTCCTCCGCCCCTCCCTCCCCCCCCTCTCATCCCGTCTCGTCTCGTCCCACTCCGCCCGCCCCACCGTCGATTCACTGAGATAATGGCCCCTGGCAAATTGCTCTGCCTGCCGCTCCCCCCTCCCCCGCCCGCGGGAGTGCCCGCAGCGCGGAGCGGGGAGGCGGTGCAACCGTTGCAGCGCTGCAGACTCTCGCCAGCGCCACGCCGTGGTTCGATATGCTGCAGGCACCTCCCCACGACCTTTGCCCATGTTAAATGCATTTCGCGGGCGAGACAGAAATGCGCTCGAGGCACCACTACTGCCCCGGCTCTCATCGTCTCGAAAAATGAACCTTTGCTAAGGTGGAAATTCTTGTACATTTTCGGAAAAAATGACCGAATAGCAAACTTACGCTCGTTGCCTATTCGAAATTTTGAGAACGTGACTTACAAGTGAAGAGTTAAAGTCGCTCCCAAAATGAATTCTTGCCTAACTCTTAACTTCGAACTCTGTTCAATTAGGCCCTTATGTTTCCTGCTAAATTGATATCAGTACGTAAACTATAGCTTTTCAGAGTCTCACAACCCTGCGAGATAGCATTAGAATCCATGCTTCTTGTGAGGCAAGTTAAACAGATATTGTTTTGTGAACAATGCTTGCTTTTATGCTAAATTATTTCAATGTTTTAATATTAAAAAGTGCAAAATTTACCCAGATTTATCTTCACTAAATCAACGCATATTTATATATTCGATTTTTAAGTGTCGAAATAAATGGGCCGTGTATGAACTTAGACAAGACCTTGGTCGATAAGTAATGTGCGATTGCACCCTACAAATCCCTATGAAGATTTATTACACACATGCTGCAATGAATGAACCAATTCTTAACCTCTCACATCCAGTGATGTAACATCCTTATGGAGACGTGAGTTGGATCTACAGCACTAAGTACGTAGTTGGCCAAGAATCGTATGTTTGGTTTGGAGATTTGTGTTCGCACTGCAATTGTTATTTCGAAAACGGGCTCAACAGTTAGATGCCAGTTTGTCTTACGCACTGCTTATGTTAAAAGGCGAATTGTAGCAATTTCAGGCGTTGATATTTATACAATAAACGACCGAAAAGCGATCCCGCAAAGTAAATTTTAGTAGTACAAATAAAGAAAAATATTTTTAAAATGTGCAACGTTTAATATTTTATAATTGCTTAATTAATCGTAAACGCAAATTACCCGAGAGACGAGGACAAGAAAATGAAACAGAGGTTTGAAGTCAAGACAATACCCAAAAAGTAGCTTCAATTTCTCGTCGATACTACGGCACCTGCAGTGACCTTAATTTCGTCACTTCAATACGTTTTCCTTGTTCACCGTATTTCCTTTGTATGTAAAATAGTTTCTTAGAGGGCGTCCCAACTAGAACAGCTGACTTTTAAAACCACCAGACGTACATTTAAAATCGTACTCCCCACCCCCACCCTTTCGAGCGATGCACCAACCACTAGCAAACGCATGTGTGAGGCCCGCCTTGTGCATTCGGTAACTCTTTTTTTTTAAAGCGTCATGTCCAGAGCACGCGGGAGTTGAGTTGGCGCCGGGGCGAATGCCGTTACATCCAGTCTACATTACGTCGCGACGATGCTGCCCTCTGCCTTCAGCCTCCCCCGCGCCTCCTCGCGACACTCTGGACGTCGGCCAGTCCCAGCGCCTACTCCCTGCCCCCCTCGGCCCATCTTCCTCCTCCCCCCCTCCACCACCGCCTCTGACGCCGCACTGTGCGCGCCTTTCCAGAATTAGCTGGACCAAATTATTTCGTCACCGCTTCCCTACGAATTTTCAGGGAATTACATAGCCGCGGCATAATGACCGACGGAAGCTGACTCGATGGTTAACAAATCTGGAAAAAGGGATGATACATTTTGTTTCAGGAGACACGTAGTTTCTGAAACTCTTGTTTCCGAAGTATATTTTTGGTAACGTACTGTGTTATTATACCTGTGGAGTCAGAAGGTTCTCCCTAGTTAGTTCCGAAAATAATCACCGAAATCACGAGGAAGAAAACATTACGATTCATATTGGCTGCTACTGTTTTATTACAAACTTCATTACTATTTTAAACGTTTTATAACTATTAAAAGTGTGCTTAATTGGTTTTGTGCTTTGTTGCCCTTACGAAGGTACTTCATAAGAAGAGGAAGTTATGTAGGCCCGGAAAAGGCGAATTTTCGGCAGACAAACTCTTACTGCTGGGTCCTGGTAACGAAAAAGTTGATAAATCCTGTTGCTAAATATATGAAAAAATCTCTAACATGTGGTGTAATGAAATCCCATGTTTAGTCGCTCTGTGATACCGAAAAAATAGTTTGGCGGGAAAACGTCTGTATGTGTCCATCCATCCATCTGTCTGTGGTCAACGCTAGCGCGTAAACCGTTCAGCCGATTTTGTTCAAAATTGATGTACCCTAGTCGATCTGAATGAATAAAGTCGAGGCTTTAGGAGTTTCAAACTGATGTTTTCATTTTTGAGGATACTTTACATGAAAGCTCGAGCATTTTAAATAGCTTTTTAAAAATGTCGTCAAATTTGTTGATCATCCTTTGTTTTTAGATAGCATCAAGGACGCTTAAGAGAATAGTGTAAGTCTCATGTTCGTTGAAATGCCAGATTTTTTGACAATTTCAAATGTGCAATCTTCCTACAACTGTTATATTGAACATGGAGATTATTTTCTTTGATTAAATCTCTTCCTAAAAGACGTATATTTAAATAAGTTCGTGTTCAATTTTTCGAAAATCTGTAATTTTTGTGGAATTTGTCGCAAAATATAGGCAATTTCAAAAAGTTAAAATTTTTTTCTCAAACCGCCTTAATTTCTTTTTTTAAATTTCCATGGATAGAAGAAGGTATGCGTAAAAGAATGGCAAGAGTCTAATTTTCGTCGACCTCTCTGAACTTTCGAAAATTGCAAATTTAGAAATAATGCAAATAGTGTTATTTCTATATATTTATATAGATCTAGAACATCAGACTGCGTGCTTATATTTATGAATAATTTGCAACGGCGGAAGGTTCTTTTAATAAGTGTTAATATACAGGCATGATGGCGTGGACCCAAATTAGAGAAACGTACGGATCAGACCACGAGAGGCCTCTCATCGATCCGACAAGTTGATACCGAAGGATCACATTCAAACGTCGAGACGTATGATTAATTTAGGAAACTGCCATTTATTCTTCAGCGATGTTATTACGGGCTATGAGTCACAGGAACCATTGACTTAAATGGTTGCGTATCTGTTCGTCCACATGTCGCATCGCTTCCACACCCGCACTCAGGATGTTTTCCCCTCATTCGAATATCCGCTTCCCGCAGCCATCAGCTGCGCTGTCTGTGGACCGTCAGCGATATGCGCTCGCGCGCGAGCGAGCGAATATTTGCTTTTCTGCGTTTGACGAGGCGCTCGAGCGCGGAAACGGCCCGCGGGCGTTTCCGCGCCGGATTACAGCCAGAGGGCGCGCCACCAACCCACCGCCCGCCAGACCGCTGTGTCCTTCGCCCCCCCCCCCCCCAACACACCATCGCCCCCCCCCCTTGCGCCCGCCGTCGACCAGCCCGCGCGCGCAAACCGCCGTACGACAAACCCACCCTCGCACCCGCCGGCCATGAGCCCACCCTGCGCACCCGCCCGATTGAGCCCACCCTCGCACCCGCCGGCCGATGAGCCAACCCTTCGCACCCGCCGGCCGATGAGGCCACCTCGCAGCCCGCCGGCGATGAGCCCACCCTCGCACCCGCCGCCGATGAGCCCAATGCCCTGCGACATACCGCCAGCCACCACTCACCCTCGCATCCGTCAGCGACCAGCTCACTCTCGCACACACCAGCTTATCCTCACAGGCGGTTCAAGGCATCAACTGATGTCACTGCAGCGCCTTTGACTGAATATCTTAAGAGTTGTATCACGATGATAGGATTTTCATTACTAGCTACATAGCTAGGTTGACTTCGACCACTGTCTGGAGAATTCTAACGGCTGGGTGCGGGTCTCGGACCCCGTCTCAACTTTCCTTCTTCCTTGTCCTGTCCTCACTCCCTACTTAGTATCAGTGGCATACACTACCACTCAAGTCTGGAACGTAGAGCTGTGGGGGTGCCACGCTGGTGGAAGATCTGGTTGAGAAAAAAACCCACATGCCGGCGTATGTCGGCGCCGAATCTCGCCAGCCAGCGGGGGAAGATCACCGCCACTTCCCGATCTAAAACACATGCATTACACTGACGAGTCTGACTTCGGCATTTGTTGCGCCCGGAATAATCAATCAAACCCTCTCGCCTACAACCCAACCTGTTGTTCGCTCGCCCTCGCGCCCACCATCTGCGTTTCCACTAGAGATGCCACATCGATAACAAAACATCGATGTTAAAAATTCATTGACTAAAAACCATGGATGTTTTTCAACATTGCTTTAGTAACTTCTGACATTAAATTCGTGTGCATTAAAATTTAATAGGAATGTTCCCTATGTATCAATTCGCCGAATTAGAGTACGAGAAAAAGGACTCGACCCCCACAGCGTATTGGTTGCCCACATCTCAATGTGCGAAAGTAATGTGAAGAAAGAGGAAATGCAACGGCGTGGAAGTCATCGTGGGCGAGAGAGTTTGGTCGATGAAGGTAGAACAAGCATCGTTCCTTTGGTTCCTACACAAAAACTAGTGTTACCATCAGTTATTGTTTCATATTTTCACTTGTACAGTATAGTGGTCAGGGGAATTTCTCATTTAGAAACTAAGTATCGGAAAAGAAAAAAAAATCGACATAAAAAAAAACATCTGCGTCAATACATCGATGTCGCGTCCGTAGTTTGCACCCGCCGGCGTGCGCGCTCACGCTCGCTCCCTCGCGGCCGCTGATCTAGGGCGCGAATATTTGCGTCGCGGGGAGGAGCCGTCGCGCCGGGAAGCGGATCGCGCGGGTATTTATAGGGCAGCGCCGCCGCCGCCGGCTGCGGAGGAGAGTGGCCGAGAGGCGCGTGCGGAGGTAAAGCGGCGCGGGTGGGATGGGACAGGACAGGATGGGATGGGGGAGATGGGATGGGAGGAGAGGGGAGGGGATGAGATGGGATGCGACGCGACGGGATGGGATGGGATGCGACGCGACGGGATGGGATGGGATGCGACGCGACGGGATGGGATGGGATGCGATGCGACGGAAAGGAATGGAATGGAGTGGTGTGGTGGCTTTGAATTGGGAATGGAATTGCCGGGATCTGCGAGAGGGCCTGGCGCGGGTCCTGCGTATGCCTTGGAAGGACGGTGGGAAGAGCCTCCTAGCTTGAGGCTGGGTGGTGTGGATCGGACCGCGAGTAAAAGTTGCTCTCGGGCACGTGCCCCAGTGAATAGAACGTACTGCCCAAATGCAAATCTGCCCCTATCCGATGCCATTGTGCACTAATCGATCGCCTGTACCCGTCAACAAAAAAGTACATTGTAAATGTAATAGTCGAGCTCGAATTTTTTTTCTCCACGAGAATTTTTTTCGTTACTTTGGTAATCAAGTAAATATTTTTATTTATAAATTGATCATATTAGGGTTTTGAAAGTTTGAAAAGTATATTTTCAGACTATGTTTAGCAAATAATGCCAAAAATACAACTGTGAAGGAAATTGTTCTGAGACTCAATGTGAGTCGCGGTTAGAAATGATTGTTTTTGGTGAGGGAAGAAATAATATTAATGATCCTGCCTTGGGCAACCCTTGTCTAGCGGCGAACGCAGAAGTGAGCAGGTGAGCAGTTTGCTGTACTCAATTCCGCGCCAGATTCCACCGAAACTTTCCACCTTCGCTTCACCGACCACGGTAATAAGCGTTCGCAATTTCTCATTGAAGTTCCTAATTGATAGGAATACGGAAATTGCGTCTGCTCCAGTGGTCGGCCGCCGCCTCCGCGCCGCGTCGTACTGCGCTTGGGGAGCAAGGGCGCGGACCGGGGCGGGGCGGAACGAATCGGAATGAACGGCTCGTTGCGTTGCGTTGGCGGAGATGCGGCTGTGGGGCGGGAGGAGAGGAGGGGGGAGACGGCCCGAGCGCGGCGGGACGTGATGGTGCGCGAGCCGGGCGATCGCGGAGAGAGAGCTGGGGCGCATGAGGTGGGTGGGGGAGGAGTGGGCGGCGCGAGACGGTGCGGGCCAGAATTGCGCAGCGCCGCGGTTTTCGCCCGCCCGCCCGCCCGCCCGCCCGCCGCCCGCCCGGCCGCGCCGTGGTGCGGGCCTTCCTGGTGCGTGGGAACCGAATCCGCGCCACGCCCCCTAGAAATCTCCCCCTAAATCATCTCATCAGCAACCTGTTGTTTTATGTAGATTTAAGCAAAGGGGTTTGTAGTAAGAAATGGACATAGGTTTGTCTCCACTCCCAACCCAATCGTGGAATCATGATTCTAAGGGAAGATTCGAAGAAAAAAGGAAAAAAGTCGAAAAACAAAAAAGGATTCGAAAACTCGAATTTATTTCAGGTCTTTCGATCTTATATTAAATTGCTCTTCTTTGCCTGCTTGTCTAGATATAATTGTATTACGATTTTATTTAATTATTCCACAGATCGGGGGAAAATGTGCAGGAAATTCCAACGGATCTTGAATTTTTAAGACCTGTGATTGTAACCACGCTCCATAGTCGGTATCCACGGTCGGTGTATCCACGTTCCACGGAATAGTCTCTCCTCTGATTTAAGGACTTTAATTATGTAGTAATTAATACTCAGAGATACGTTACAATTTCAGTAAGTTCACTGATTTGATAGTGAACTTCTTGGGGAATTCGATTTGCAATCATCTCAATTGAGAATGAACTGATGAATACAAGGAACGGTCCGGAGCCGAAGTCGGCGAGCAGAACGGAGCGGAACAGACTGGTGCTACGAGATGGCTCGGAGCGTAACGTTATGAATAGAATGGAATTGGTTCGGATTGTTATTCGTTTTAAGCGGCGAAACTCGGGCCACCGGCTCTGCTCATCCGACTAACCACTTTATTTGGGATTCGCGGTTGGATAGAGAAGCCTCTGAATAGCTTCTTTTGTAAAAGTAATATCAGGTTACGCCGGATATTACAGTCAATTGTGGAAGGCGTTTATCGTCGAAAAAGGCTTTGTCGAAATTGGGCCTAGATTTTGAATATGGAGAATCGAGGAGCCTAGTAAATGTAGACCACTTGTAGTTGTAAGGTATGAGATGGGCATATGTCCCCACAATTGAACAAAAAAAGCTGTTCACGAAGATACAAGAACTACTGTCATTTCATAATTGTAATCAGGGATGAAAACGTAAGAAAATGTAAAGTAGGTATTAGATAAAAAATATTTTCTAACAATGTTCCGAATATTCAAAATTACGAAAGAATGTTATATTATATTTGTGAATACCTTAAGAAGCAGGTAAATCCATCTGTGAAACGTTGTGCCAATCAATAAATCATTTTATATGGAATTGTCTGTCTATAATCAATCAATATTTTAATATATAACGAAAGAATGTTGCCAATATAGTTAGCATTGAGCTTTCTCCTGAAATGCTTACGAAACTCGGGCCTTTAAATCCAATCGTTCGATTGCGCCTTCCTAGCATGTCTTATCTAACAAGTGTCGTTGATAAGACCAGAGCAGCTGTGACGGACTGACGATTACGTAGGACCTCATTGCATTCCTCGCAGCAACGCCGGCGCCGGCGGCGGCGGCTGCCGGGCTCCCCACGGTGCGTGGGAACCGAACCCCGGCGCCCGCGATGCGGAGGCCGCGCTGCAGCGCTGGCGCAGGCGCGGGCGAGCGGAACGACGCCGGAGGCCTCGAGCGGGGGCGGGGGAGAGCGCTTCGGGGGTGGAGCGGAGGCCGCAGGGACGACTCTCTCGCCTTTCGGCCCCGCCGCCGCCGACGCCGCCGTCGAGGATTCGGAGCCCAGCCAGCGGAATGCGCTCCCGACCGTTTCTTCGCCGCCGCCGCCGCCGCCGCCAGCCCGTTAGCAGATTCCCGCCGCGCCGCGCCGAGCCGAGCCGATCCGCGGGGCGCCGCAGCTCTGCGGGAATGCGATCCGCGGTCTGGATATTGATGGCTGAGAATTATGCTGTACCGTTCACCTGCCCGAGATTTTTCAATTTTCTGCCAAGTAGTTGGTTTCTTTTTTTTCGTGTTTCATTCGGAAGATCCAGCTCTCCAAGCGCCACATTTCATTAAACTCCTGGAATGCCTATTTTATATAGATCAGAATTGCACTTCTTTTTTGTGTCCTGGTTAAACAAGTGAGCATCAATGGTGCTTTTCGTAACTTGTTGTTTGTAGCGGAGTTAAGATAGTATGATGCAAAAATTGCCACCAAACGAATTATGTGTAACGTGTGAAAAGTGAAGTTGTCTTCATTCGGATGAAAATAGCATTCAGACTTTGAGGTCTTGCTTCAACTTCGATTCAATTAAATGCATCCTGGTACTCACTTGACATTGAGTGATGATTGGCTAGCGACGTGCGAACAAGCTCTTGGCATTTAAAAGCATTTCATTTCCTTTCCTTTGCTCATCGATTGCCGCTCCTTACAAATCCTAGTTAATCCTCCGCCCCCGTGACATTTGATCGGACGCGTTCCGCCCATTGCTGCCGTACGCACTCTCGCCAATCGCCTCGCCTCCTCCTCTCCTTCCAGCTCGCGTCGTTCGTCGCTCAGGCTGCGCTGTCAGCGGTGCGTCCCGCGCCGCGTAATCGTCTTCCTCGACGTTGCCTGCTTCTTGCCGCGGCGCGCAAGTGGGGCGCGCTGTTATTTCGGAGTGGCGATTCCCGTTGATGCGTCTAATGCCCCATCCCGTCCTCGTTCGCGACTGTCGCGCCCATTAGGGCTGATTAGGTGACCGCGCGCTAATCGCCGGCGCGTCCGCCCTCCGCCGCCCAATTAGCCCGGATCGCACCTGCCACAACAATGCAGGGATGTGTTGCGAAAGAGGCGACAAGATAAAAAAATGTGCTTTTAGTTTTGGCGTAATATTCCATAAACACGATATACGTAATTCAATAATAAAATAATGGCAGTATAAGTGTTCAAATAGTCAATGCTACAGAATTGTTTGTTGTTTTTTCCTTTTTTCTTCAGTTTATACTTTAAATAAGAATATTGAAACAAAATAGTTTCTTTGTTCTGAGACACTGGATTGCGAAATAACTTCCCCTACTTGAAATAACAAGATTTGATTACGAATTGGAGTATTTCTATAAACTATAATGTTCGCCAAAACAACAGGATTGTAAAATGTTAATTAAATTAAAAGGCAAAAATTGTCCGAAATTTATCGTTTTTGATACTGATTGGGTGTGATAATTTGGTACCACTCTCTCTGTTTTAAACATCAGGATCTGCTGCTATCTCAGTATTCCCAATATCGAAAGTCATCGAGAATCAAATGTTCCTATGCCAAATGAGGACACCTGTAGGTAAGCCCTGTAGAACGTCAGCTGGATATTCGATGGCAGGTTGTTTCGGAAATTGGATGAAATGTAGTAACGCTTCATGAGCATAATGCATTAAAACATTGCGTTTCATTATGTCATGTGGATATAATTTCGTGAAAGCCCATTTGGAGACGTTCACTCGTTCCTCCGAAAGAAGGAAAGTTTAGCGAACCGGAATGATGGTTCCTTTGATCTGTGTATAATATTAATTTTGGGTCTAAGATCACAAGCACCAGCATCATTTTATGATGGGTTGCAACGCTGGAGGTAGAACTCGTATGATGCCATGGGCCATTGCAGTGGGCGTAATTTTATTCTAGAGAATATTCACTTTCCTGTATCTTGTCACAGAAACCAGATGTTCCTGAGCATTGCCCAGTTTTATGGCAGTGATTTTGCAGAGGGTGTTCAAAGTTTCGAATGTTTCAAAGTACGCGAATACCTGGAAGCTATGGCACTTGGGAACGTACGAGAGGGCGGCAGCGCTCTCTCTTGCTTGCACTCGGGTGCGTAAACGTGTCGACGATCTTGTGCCGATGGTCGCTGTCCATGGCCGGGAGCGGGCAGTGGTTTATCTTTCGAACGGGGACGAATGGCCACTTCCTGCCGAAGTATAGCTTCGCCGCATCTGGCCAAACAGCGTACACCCGCAGGGAGGGTAAGCGAGCCGGAAACTTCTTGGAATGGAGATGGTGTCGCTGGGAGAGAACTCATCGGGTTGGTTTCGAGGGATTTGAACCGCATCGCAAATCTTGAGTTCTGTCTGTAGAGACCAGATTGTGAATTGTGAAAGAAAGTGAATATTATTTAAACGTTTGCTTTCCTGAATAAATGAGATTACGTAGCAATGAATTGTATTTTTAGCGATCTAAAATCATCGAACGATCGCCTTTAATTGTACGCGATCTTACCGACATTAGAATTGACAACATAATTTGTCTCTTCACTACCTAATACTTTCTCTCCAATCACTCCATTGTGAAAGCTAAAGTGAAGATTTCAAACAACTAAAGGTGTTAGAGAAGTTGTAAAACTACCCTTCGATTTGATATTCTGAGAACAACTCTAAGCGAGGATGCTTATTCATTCGCTATTACCTTATGCTATTAACCAACGCTTTCATACATTATTTGTGGAAATGTCTGCGCAGCTTTCTTCCATCCGTAAATCATGTACAAGTAAAACATTTCGTACTTAGAATCGCCCGTCACAAGAAATCGATGAAGGAAAACGTGTCGAAATATCAGAGATGTTGGTCCTCCGCGTCCCGACCGTGTAGTTGCGGCCGTCTGCGTCCGAGGACACGCGCACCGGGCGTGCACTTGGCAGCGCCTGTCGCCGCTGATTAGCTCCGCGCTCTTCGCCTGGTCGCGCGGGCGTCGCGACGCGCGGCACCGCGCCGCCTTCGCCGTCGCCGTCGGCGTCGGCCGGCCGTGGCTATGCGGCCAGTGTGGGAGACAGGGGTTAGGCGGCGGCATGTCAGCCGAGACGGTGGCGAGGATCCGCACGTCTGCTCTGCCGGGGCATTCTAGAGCGGGTCCAGCGA
>BOPP01000058.1:812735-826524 GCA_017312745.1 Gryllus bimaculatus | reverse complement strand
CCCCCCACTCAACTCTTCATCCCCATTCAACCCTTCACCCCATTCATCCTTCTCCCTTTTAATCAATTCGCTCTTTCACTTCTTCACCCCTTCAACTCATTCACCTCTTCTCGTTCACTTCACGTCATTGAACCCTTCATCCCCGTTCACCTCTTCACCTCATTCGACCCTTTTTCATTTCTCCTTTCAACTAATTCACGTCTTCATCCGGTTCACACTTTAATTTTCCTACTCGTTCACCCGCTCGCTACCCGGTCCCCTTCTGCCCCACCGGCTCATCTCCCGCCATCCCCTCGCCGTCCCCGTCCGTGCCGTCTTCTTTGGTCCCGCCCCCGCTGTCTCCTTGGGACCGCGCGGTACAGGGCGTGCGCAATTTATAGCCTTCTGACAGCTCGCAAAACAAGCGAAGGCTATGAGGCGAGGCGCCAACCTCCAGAAAGAGACGCCGCATGGCGGAGTTGCCAGGGCCGCGACCGGTGGCGCAGGGGCGTGGAGAGACGCTCAACGTGGAGGAATGGGTCCTTAGGAATTACCGTGGGTGAGTTATTTCTCGCGATTCGGTGTTTAGTTGTAAGCGCGATTTACTGCAACGGTAATGTTATTTTAGAATTAAATCTTGGTAATTTTATTTTTGCTTCTTTATTAAATTATTTCTTTTTGAATGATTTGTAAGATGTAGACTTCTTTTTATTGTTCTCTGGTAGTTTGGTTTCGGGTTTCTTTAGAACTGCGGACAAATAACCTGTCGAGAGCCACTGTCTTGCAGAAGAAAGAGGAGCACTCTATGAATGAGGGAAAGAGACTAAAGGAATGTGCAAGGGTAGCCTCGACGGTTGTGTGAGTCACGGAGATTCTTGTCTTTCGCGAGAGGTGCGGCTGGAGAATCACTTCCATAGAAAAGTGTTGAATGTCGAAGGGTAGTCACTCATGACTTGGCGCCCAAAGAACGCTCGTTCGTAATCCATGAATGTTTTTGTTTTTTTAAACGTTTATTTCCGTATTAAAACTCAAGTGCTTGATCTACTCGTTCATTTACGAAGTAAAAATGTGTGTGTTTAAGAAGTTTGATTTTATGAGTTATCATTCAATTCATTTTAAGATATAAGACAATATTTTAGTATTTATTGATCTAGCTTCTGTTGGTCAGTGCTTCCTAATTTTTGTAGAACACTACCATCGCAGATTATAAAATGATGATACAATAATAATAATAATAGATTGTAGTTTGTTAGGGGGAGAATATAACATTTCAAACGTGTTTTATTTATGAACTACCTTTTAGATTTCGCTACGCAGATTCACTCTTAATCTGGGAACCCTACTTTATTGTGAAATAAAATTAACATCTCCTTAATACTCTGCATTACACATTTCCTGGTACCTGCAGTTGACAAAATTTATGATGTGAAGAAAATTATATTCTCCAGTGCCTCATAATTTTGTGTGATGTTCCAGTTGTAAGATGTACTCCGTCGTAAATTTTAGAAAAATGACTACCTAGAAAAAGAAGCAGCTTTGATATATTGCGCTATACCTGGTGTAGAATTCGGTGTGGAGAAAATTACGTTTGAATATGCAGTTACAGTAATCCTGGGATTAGAAAGTTAATTTTAGGATACATTTTTACTTTCTAATCTTAAGACATTGAATATTATGCAAAATCTTTGTATAATTAAATCATTTAAGTTCAGTGCATTGCACTACTTACTATTATATTAGTGACCCATTGTCGGTATATACTGCACGTAGTCTAACTTGGCTTCTGGACAAAATATATCAACAATTCAATGGTGACATACTTATTTTCCAACGTATCAAATCGAAAGCTTTCTCCGGAAATTCAACCAGGGGTATACGGCAGTGGCAGACAAATGACTTCGGAATTGAGCTATCCTTGCAGTTGTACTCAATCTAATTAATTACGATGAGGTGACCTCGTCAATAACTGCAATGCCCGTCCTGCTCGGGTGGGCAGGTGCGGAGCGCGATTGCAGCGCGGCCGCTGCCCCGTGGCGGGCTGCACAATGAGTGATTCGTTCCGCCACAGGGCGCCGTCTTATGACGTCGCCGTCGTCGTCGTCTTCTAATTCCAGCGTCGTTTGTCGGGGCGGCCCTCGCGGGCGTAGCACAGCCTGTACCGCCGCCCCCCCCCCTTTCCCGGCTGACTTTGTCCCTCGCCGCGACCAGCCCAACATGTGGGCGGTGCCCTGATATCCCAGGCCACTGGATATCCCGGAGGAAAAATAGGTTGTCTAGAAAATTGTAAAAGACATTTACTATTGCTGTAATATATACTGTACTAAAACAGACATGACGGGTCTGTTTTAAACTGTACTAAACATATGTACACTTATACTAAACAGATAACGGAAAAGAGGGACGAGAAGCCACTCTTAACTGCGAGCGTCCGTTAAGAATTTTAGCGGTCGGCTGACCGTTAAGAACAAACGAAACTTCAGTTGTATCGAAAGATGGCTCACGAGGGCGCCTATTCAAATATAAGGTATATATTATTTCTATGACTTTTTGTGAAAAGGTGATTGACAAAAGTGTTGGATGATACATAGCTTCAAGTGCGTCTGTCATTTGCTCTATGTCGGCCTAATTAAGTTACTGGCAGTAAAGGGTCACTTTTGGGTCCAATAGAGATGTGCGGGTTACAAAACGTTGTTAGAACTGGGTAGGATATAGTGATTTTTCATCATTATAAAAATACATTCTTATAACGTAAGTTTATTAAAACACACAAAATAAGATGGCCGCTTTTTGTCTAAAAAGGACGCAATCGTTTGGCGGCAGAAGCCATGAAAACAAAATTTCTGTTATTCTCTGTGGCTGTGGCACTAACTACACACGTTTGCACTACTGGCAACAAAACTGCCTGGAGGGTTTTTGCTTTAATACAGGAATTAGATGAGATCACATTTTTCTGTTATTAAAGGGGTTTTGTTGAAGCGAAGTGTGTACCTATGGAGCTGGAAGTGGATTCTTAATTTTACTCAAATCCTCTTTCTTCTCCTTCGGTTTTGCAATTGAAAAAATTTTCATAATGCACCAGTCTCATGTAAAAATAGCATTATTTTACGTGACTTTTGTGTATATTTATTCATTCTGTTTGCCATTCATGTGAGAGAATGGGAAAGATGGCCACAACGTCAGTTGTGTTTTAATATCTTGAGTGTGTCCAATTTGATTATGTGCCAAAATTTTGGGTGAATGAACTCTAACAATTATTTAAGCAAAATATAGCTTTTGGGATCATAAATGTCCATAAACCACACGCGTTAACCATTTCTCAACTAATTCTCTTACATATCAGCTCTGAAAGTAACTATTTCAAATTTGCCAGAAATAAGCTTTTTTTTCCTTCAGTTTTTCTACTTAGCACGATTTTTCCATTACTTAAATATAGGATTTTTTATTTCACATTTAGTATTACATACCTTTGCGAGACTGGAATTCGGTAGCATTTATCATACCACTATTGGTTTATAAATAAACAAATCTATGTACGGGATGCTCGTGATATCAGATTAGACCAGTTTAGCTGCGATTTCTTTAACAAATGAAGATGAAAGGGCAAACATGCATCCTAATTGAACAGATTACATCATTACACGATTGGGCAAGTGCATAGGCTGTGTATCGTGCTCTGAATAAGAACTGGCGCAGTTCGTATCACCTGTCCCCAGGGGGCGCAGGTGCCACGAACGCCGTGACGTAGGTTCTGGCGGCTGGCTCCGCGCCACGGGAAGGTCAGGGCCCCCTGCACGCAGGCCCAGCCCCCCCTCCCTCCCTCACCCACCCGTGGCACCCTGCACTACCGGCGCCAATGCTCTGCAGCACCATTCGTTCTCCCCTTCTCAGCTCGGCACATAAAATGCAGCAATGCGTACTTGTACGAGCTTCGAAACTTGGCGACAACCCCCCTATCTGGAGGAGAATTGTAGCGACCGGGTGCTGCAATCGGTGGTTTCCCGTGGTTTCTCCGACCAAATGCCAGGCGAATGCCGGGGAGCTGTACCCTAAAGGCTCACAGACCGACAGTGATAATTTCTTCCTCGTTTTGTTGTCCTGCTCTCCTCTTACAGACACACACACACACACACACACATTTTCGGGAGTTCAGTAAACACCCTAGAGCCTTCGCGGCTGGGGCGACCCCCATTGGCGAGATAGCTGGAAGAGGGAACGTACACAAGCCCATAAGTAAGGTAAAACCGATCTGAACGTTCCAAACACCACCACACCACCTTCGGGAAATGTCCACTACCACTTACCGTGACCAAAATGACCTTGGTATGTTGACGCGACCAGGCACGTAAATTTATTCATTCGCTCCCCGTCACGAAGTGGTACTGTATATGAGAATGAAGTTTTCTAAGTGCCTACGGCGTGCCTATGCCTATTGCCTACGGCCTATAGGAACGTGTATAATCCTATAAACTGTTTTTCTTCTTGCACTTGGTGGCCTTTTTGACTATCGAACATTCCCTTCGAAACGCTATAGTATTATTCGAAGCAAATGCAACCAACACTCATTTTAAACTATAATCATGTCACAATTTTGTACAGCTTTCTGACGGGGTTAATACTTCCTCAAACATTTACGACTCGCTGCTCATTACAAGGCGTAGCTGCACTTCGTATATGTACAATTGCCAGTCAGCCACTGACGAGCTCCTTTGGGCGGCATGGTGAGCAGTGGAGGAGCGCGTGCAGCTCTGCGGCCCGGCATAAAAATCCTGCATGCGACGAGCCGCAAACCCTCGGACGCTGATGAGAGGCGTCGAGTGATAAAGGGCCGGTGGTTGGCTGACAGGTAGTGTCAACATGACGACTGTTGTTGTCCTGTAGGTGAATGTTGGCATTTGAGTGCGTTTGAAGTTCCAGACGTCTCATTTGAATCGTTATTGCTTACGACAAAATGTAGTGAATGGGATTTTTTTTTTTCCCCCCCACATTGCACCTGCGGTTTAGATAAGAGAGGTGTTTCAATATTGAATATTCATTCGCGTTTGGAAAGAAGCTGAGTAAACAGAACATCTGAACACAAACATCGGTGCCTTTCATTCGCACTGCGGTTTTCTGTTCGTTGCAGTCATGACAATCTTTTACTGCGGAATTCTTGTTGTAAGAGCTTTCTGGCCAAAGAAACTTTCTAGTACGGAAGGGGGCACATTATAATCATGATTGACTTTCTTGCATATTCTTCCCAATCACATTTTCCAAACAATTCACCTTGAAGTATCCTGATGTCTCTTCCATCGCTTTATTTGCCACACTCGCCCGCATCCCACGGCGCGTGACGTGACCCCAATGGCGGGGCGAATGCGCTTTTCCCATAGCGACGCGCCGAAGAGGGGAAGACGCGTCCTTTGAAGGTGCGCGCGATTAAGAAACGACGGGCTTGTTTTTTTTTAGGTCGCCCCCCCCCTCCCGCCCCCGCTGCCCACCCCTTGCAGCGGCGGACCCCGCCCCGTGCGAAGCTGCGCCGAGCGCCTCGCCGCGGCCGTGACGCACGCATGCTCGCTCCGGCGCTGCTCTGGCATCCGAGTGGTAACGACTTCCGCTGAGCCACCCGCCTCCTACCTGGCCACCTATCTTACTCGCCAACTCATCACCAATCTACCTGCTAATCTGTCCACCTGTCGCCTTGACCTGACTCATTCCACTAATCTACTCCGCCAATCTATCCACCTGCTGACTCGCTCACTAATCTACCCGATAGTCCATCCTGGCCAATACACTTCTAATTCCATTAACCAGTCTACCCACTAACACCACTGTAATCCTACTTGATCGATTCCTCCAAAATCTTCCTGATAATGCGTTCACCCATAATATACCCATAAATCATCATGTTATTATACTTTGCTAACCCCCCACCAATGTGTCATACAGCTAACCCTTCCTCCATGTAGTGCTAATTTATGCCCCCTACCTACTTGCTTAACTCTCACCAATTTACCTTCTAATCCACCGGGCCAATCTGCCTGACTTCTGTCAAATCTTCTCAATATCCCATCCGCTAAACTACCTGCTAACCGCCTACATCCATCCACAAAGCCCTGCGCATTTTCGCTCGGGAGACCTACCTTCCTTACGCGATCCGCCTTTCGCCAGCCAATTCCCATTCCGCCCATGAACAGCCATCCGCTTCGCATTGCTCGCATTGCTTCCGCATTGCATCGCCATCGCATTCCATCGCATTGCTTCGCATTTCCATCGCTTTCCATTGCATCGCATCGCATTCCATCGCATTGCCTTCGCATTCCATCGCTTCGCATTGCATCGCATCGCATTCCATCGCTTCGCATTGCATCGCATCGCATTCCATCGCATTGCTTCGCATTCCATCGCTTCGCATTGCATTGCATCGCATCGCAATTCATCGTTTCGCTTCGCATCGCATCGCTTCGCATTCCATCGCTACGCATTTCATCACATCGCTTCGCATTGCATTGCATCGCTTCGCATTGCATCGCTTTACATTGCATTGCTTTACATTGCATCGCTTGGTATCGCCTCCCCTCACCGTGTAGCACCGGCGCGTAGCCTGGGAGCGCGCGACATTCGCCTCCCACGGCGACGCTCACGTGCGCCGTTGCGTCAGCGCCGCCGCCCCCGCCGCCGTCGTCGTCGTCGGGGCCACGGCCGGCCGCCGCGCCGGCGACCCCGCCCCCGCCGTCAGCCTCGCCCCTGCCATCGTCGGCCCCGCTTCCGCGCCGCTAATTCCTCGACGGTGTCGCTCTCTCGTCTGTGGACGGTGTCCGGTAATTCGCATGTTTCATTAGACGTCACTAGGTGAGGGCAGGAGGAACTGAGTTACTGAAGGTCAAAGGAGAATCACCGTGTGATCGAAGGACTGTAAATATTAAAGAAGTAACGGAGACAAATTAATTGTACAAGTCTGAATTCCGATTTAAAAAGACGTTCACAACGCTGAATTACTTTCTGAAGAGTGTATATGATTCATCCATTAATGCTTGTCTTACGTGAACAACAATCATCCCCCGATAAAAAGGTGAACCTTTTGGCTTTGTGCAATCTCAGCCGTCGGCACACGGAAAGGAGCGACTACCCGCCTTTGCGCGAGGGCTTTGTGTAGTGGACGGAACAGGCTTTACGGTCTCATTTTCTAACTTCATTGCCAATTAATTTTCATTTGTCTGCAACAAGAGCAAGAGTTTGCCGTTAACTCACGACAGTTCATTGTATTGGTGATTACGTTATTCTAGAATTGTACAAGTCCATAATAATGCATAAGCCCATAATATTACCAGTGACAGTATGTTCGGACAGTAGTTTCTGCTGACCTATTTCATTTTCACTTACTCGTTTGTCTCCGATGTTAAGCTTAGATAGCTCAGTGCATCAACTGGTGTCACTCAGTGCCTCTGACTGGGATATCCTGATTTCGAGTCCCGACGCTGGCTGGATTTTCGACACTAACTAGATAGCTAGGTAGAGTTCAGCCGCTGTCTGCTCTGGTCGGCAGTTTTCCGTGGTTTCTCTGATCAACACCAGGCGAATGCCTTCCCTGATTTCCCCCGAACAATGCCAAGAGAGTGTCCGTGCAGTACCCTAACAAATGGGTCATGGACCGTGGGCTATCTTTCCTTCCTCTTCCTTGTCCTATCCTCTCCCCATATTACACTCCATTACATGCACTACTCTACCGGGAGACCAGTTGGGAGCTTACATCTTGTCCCGCCTTGGGCGGTACTCCGCTAGTGGCAAATGACTCTGCGAAAACCCCGCGAGCCGTCGTGTAGGTCAACGTCGGAACAGGCCATCCAGCAGGGAAACATCCCAGCCACCTCCTACGATAACATGAACCACACTTACGGGACTGATGGCCTTCGCAGTTGTTGCGCCCGGAATCACTAATCAATCAATCCAATATTAAATAGCAATATCTTCCTTACCCTTATCTTTCGCTATTTCTTTGTTATTTCTCTACTTTTCCTTTGACATTTTCACATGTCGTTCGTCGTTTTCCCTCCCGTGTTCCTTCCACCCACTCCGTTGTGTCCCTGGGCGCGCTGCGTGTGGGCTGCCGAGGCGGGTCATGGTTAGTGGGCTGCTGACATGTGATAAGGCGACGCGCGGCGGTTCCTTTCCCAGCGCTGCGCCACTTGCGCGGGGGAGGGGGGAGGGGGGGCGGCCAAGGAGACTCCTCCCGCTCACGTGGCGGCTTATCGGACGTAAAAGAGGAAGTTGTTAATTTTCAACTCCGCGCAGGCACCGGTTTATCGGAAGCTTCCATTAACACTGGGGTATCTTTAGCCTTGTGACCCATATTTCCGTGCGGGATCTCGTGCGGTAGTAGCATCTCGTATGTTTATTCTCAGTAGGCGGATTTTGTTCGTGAGCGTCGTGAAGTAAATGGGGCTTGTGTTTTTGTTTGAGATGTGCCGGCGGTTTTTCACCATTCTGCAACCTGTTTTTTTATTGAAGTGGGATGCAAGAGATTGTTTGAACTGACATCGATATTTTACATAAATTTTGAGGTATTTTTGTGAAATGTATTTTAAAACATAAGTTGAAAGAGATGGGTTGGTTATTCGCAGAAATAGTTATGGTCAATTGACTCAAAAATGCAACGCTTTTCAAATAAATATAATAAATAACTTGTAAATAATTTGTGTTCTTGTTAGTGAGGAAAATCATTTCAACTTAAATGTAGTGTAAACCCTTTCCTTAATCGCATATTTGGTTGAAAGCTTTTTCTCTTCTGTTGGGATCATTTAAAAGTTCCGAACATGTTTTTGGTTTTGCCAAAATTTTTGGAACTCCCAGTCGACCCGTTTGGAGCAGAGAAGAGGCTAAAACACCGCCAGAAGACGTTGCTCGATCTGAAAAGCTGCCGGTGCCCCGGCGGGGGGCGTAGATGTATTCAGCTCGTGCATGGTGAATGAGCTCTGCGTTTGCCGGTGCGCCCAAAGGACCATAGCGCACACGCCCTCTGTCTCTCTCGCACTGCTTGCAGCCCCGAGGCGGCGCGGAGGCGGCGGCCCCGGCCCCGCTGCAAAGGCCGGGTCAAGTGGGGTCACGCGGAAGGCGAGGGGTGGGGGTAGCGCGGAAACGGGGACGGCGGCTTCCCACCGGTGGGAGCGGGGGGGGGGCGGGGGAAGTAAGGGGCTTCCTGCCTAGCGCATCGCTCGATCCCCAACCACGCGGTGCTGCGCTGGGAATGCTGTCAAATAGATGGCTTTGGAGGACATTACATAACTGAAGGTGACTCGCTTGTGAAGGATGAGCCAATCAGATTGTGGAATATCCCCGTGTCAGTCATTTGAGATGCGAATGTATAAGTGGGTTTTTACGGTTTTTTTGGTGTTACTGCCGGATTATAGAAGCGCGTTATTTCCATTGGGTATTATCCAATATTGATAGTGGGTCGAAAATATATTCCACTCCTGCGTCTGGAGTTTACACACAAATGGGCTATCCTCTTTACAGCTCATGAATTTATGGATTATGTTCAACCAACTCGTGGTTTCACTTTCTATTTTGCCGATTTTGAGGATGGAGATAGTCGCAAGATGTAAAATTGGAAAATTTAATTTTCAAGGGATGATACACTTCACCTTCTGTTTCAAAATAATTTATTACAAAAAATTGCGTATACGTATTGACGATATAAAAATCGTGAAGCTTTGGAAATAGCAATTTTTTTAATGCTTATTTACTATCAAAACGTGAAGCAAAAATTAAAAGTTGATAAAACTATTTTTCTTAGAAGAGGATCGCTTATCTACACTTGTTTGGTAGGCAAATACCAGTCTCGTACATGTGCATTCTTGCTGAGCTTGTTATCATATATGGCCATGACCCAGTATTAGAAAACGCCTTTTCGAGATAAAAAGCGGAAAATCTATAGTAATCAATATCAGGCCTCGCTTTCGAAACTGTTATTCGTGCGGGCGTTTAATGTCAACTAAAATAACGTGGAGAATATTTATATTTTTGTAAGAAGTTGTATGTACCAAAATTGTATGAAGTCTGCCATTATTATTTTATTTCAAATATTTTGTCTCCTTCACAATACAGTATTACTCTCAGATGGAATTCAAAACTAAGCATGCCTTACATTTCATTGATTTATTTCTCGTTTAGTAGACATTTTTTTATCATCTCTGCATTTAAACGTTTAGTTTTCGGGCTGGAACTGTAGTTTTTCAAATTCATTGTGTTCTAGAGTTTGTTTAGCTTGACCGTGTATCTGTGGACTTGTGCCTTTGTTTCTGACTTCAGGCGTGTAGTGCCAGATGCTACTCTCCTAGCGGATGAGCTTTTTCCTCTGAAACTTGACTCTGCAGTGCGGGAGGGTTTCGTATTGCACAACTCCATTTACATTTGTGCTTTCATTGAATGTAACCTCGATGAAGCATCTGAATATTGTTCTTGTTGTTCTTGTTAGTGAGGAAAATCATTTCAACTTAAATGCAGTGTTAACCCTTGCCTTAATTGCATACTTGCTTGAATGCTTTTTCTCTTGTTGGGAACATTTAAAAGTTCCGAACATAGTTTTTGGTTTTGCCAACATTTTTGAAACTCCCAGTCGACCCGTTTAGAACAGAGACGAAGCTAAAAACACCACCTGAATATTGCGTTTCTTTATTAATATAATAAATAAATTAATTAAAATGTTTGATTTTCGTCTCGTTTAATATAGCTTCACTTTTTTTCAAAAGCTGAAAGCTTTCTCCACTGCTTTGTCTCTAGTACTGAACAATGAACAATATAAACTACACTTGTTTTTTAGTCTTTCTTGATAAAGTATGTTATCGTAAATCCATACGTTTATATCATTGTATTAAAAAAAAACTCGTGCGCAATTGAGAAAAAAACATAACAGAATGTGATATTATGAATTACGACGAACAGATTTTTTGTTTAGTCTTTAAAATATCACGAGATAACGGGAAAGACATGCCTAACACTTGAAACAAGTATGTTAATACATTATTACAAACATCTTTTTTTCTGAAAGAGAGCATTATTTATAGGAATTCTACACAAATTTTCCCTAAATTTAAGTACTTCCATTTTGTAAGGAAAATCGGATCATATTGTTTTCCACTTAACTTCAAACCGTAAGCCTAAAACATAAACTGGCCTTCCTTACGAAAAAATATTCTAGTTTTATATTTTTTTGATGTACGTGTACAATTCCTTTTCATAAATTGTCCATGTCCTGATCGATCTTGCTAGTACAATGCGACAACGGATTGTGGAATGTCACATGTGACGTACACCAAATCAGAACTTAGATTCAGGAAAACAAGAAAAGTCGCAAAATTTCATTGATTTGGCAAAGTTTTGGGTGAAACAATCCTCCAACTGTCCGTTTTTCGATTCGGTGCAGGAGTACGTTTCCGGTTCGCGCCCCGCTTCCCCCGAGAAATAAAAGCCGTTCGGACACTACTTCCTCGTGGTGTCGCATGGCGGGGGCAGAAAGCGCATCCTCCTATTGGCGCAGAGGCGTGGCTCGCCGGTCGGGGCGACAGGCGGACGATGGGAGCTCCAAGCGAAAGCAGAAACGGGGGCGTGTCCGGATGCGAACGTCTTCCCGAAAGACACACGCCCACTCAAGTGTAACGCCTAGAAAGCGACGTCTTCTCACGGATATTTTTTTTCTTTCTTTCAATATTAAGTTGTCGTACACGTACATGAAGTATGCTCACATGTGAGTGTACGAAAAATATGTATCAAAATGCAGTAATAGAAGGCCACTAGTGGCCTGTAACAGCAAAAATGCAGCTCTGCTGCTGTCGTCGGGTGTGTGGAAAATGGGGTTATAGAGCAGCAAACATTTGGCTGTTCAAAAACGGCACAAATGAATTCTGTCGTCCGGATGTCCGAGGTCGTTAAGGCAGCAGTGTTGTAGCGATCTCGAACTGAAGGATTGCGGGTTCGAGTCCCGCCTCGGGCATGGTTGTATTTTTGTTCGTCCTTTCACCCACTATCGTCACCATATCATGTTATCTTCAAAGTTACCATAACGTTAAATCCAATAGTAGTCCAAATCCAATTGTGCAGTTCCTTTCTTCGTCGTAACAAAACGTAAACTTTGTCGTAAGCAGGAATGCATTGTATGGGTACGCTGATTATGAGACTGGGCGCAATAACACAATCATATAATTGCATTTTTTCAATCAAAATCAAAATTGTTTTACTGTTGGTTGTTTTTCGCTAGTATCTAACAAAAAAGCTCTTCTCACATGGTAGGGGTACCATCAGTTTCTTTCAATTTCCCCGCGCATTGGACAATACTAATATGGAATTTTCACTTTAAGTGGGTGCACAAAGTAAAATGCTTTGACGGAATTGTCTTTAAATACTCCAGTGATCGCACGTGTGCGTTCGGCCTGTCGCTGTCTACTTCATTTCAGGAAATATTTTTGTAGAGTTGGATTTTTTGCTCCGATTTTGGATTAGTAGCAAGACACAGCGTGACAGAACGTACACAACCCGCGTCACATTACGAGGATCATCATCTTTGCTTTAGGTGCGCGGCAAGTGAAAAGTATGTTTTAACAGTTACGTATTAATGCCATTCCGCTGCTGGAGATCACCAATGAGGTTGGGGGGAGTCAACGGCAACACCCAAAATAAATTGAAAAAGCAAATTAATTGGAATGTAATTGTAAAAAATGAATTTAAGAACTAATTATACATGTACGTTGGCTATACATTACTATCATTTTATGCGTGTTCCCTGTACATGTATTTTGAACATTTTCTGTACTTACATTCCTTTCTGGAGGAGCACAGAGGGACATTTCTTGTTTAAGAACTAGTTAACCATGTAGTGTTACTCCGATTGTCCTGTCTCTCTACAAACATACTAAAAAATGATTTCAACTTGATTATGGACACTTACGGCTGTAAGAGAACGACGGAGTTTCCTCAAAGCAATTACTCATGGCGACGTTTTTTGTATGGAAATATCCGATAAGGGTTAAAAGACAAAAACTATTAGTGTTAAGGAGAGTTTGCATAATTAGTCATAAAAAATTAATCGGTAACTTCTTACCTAAATAAACGTGGAGGAAAAAATCTACGCTCTGGTCTGACGTTACTCCCCTACCCTCTGGCCCGTGGTATGTGACTTTAATGATGTCCTTCTTGTGAAAAACACTGTTGAAAAGCAGAATAATAAGTCTTTAAATATCAACATCATTGTTACGTAGGATAATACAATAAGTAAAATATACCAATGGCTCGTATTTTAGGGTCTCATTTCGAAGTGCATCGTCTGACGCCTATCATTTTATTAAGGAGCTTGGATCCATCCGTAGGTTGCCGACCTGGGAGGTAGAAAGCAATAGATTCCCCAGACACTTCGGACGCAGACAAATCCTCTCCGTATTGAAACGTCTGCGTTTCCGGACTCTCTCCCTCGAGAGGGCGGTGCTGCCCGCGCCTACGAGCGTCGTTCACCACTTTCCCCCACGTTGTTCAATTTATGCACAGCCGATATTCCTACTTCAGCACTTATAAACACCGCTCAATTTGCCGATGACACTGTACTGTATATCTCAGGGAACTCTTTAACAACTCTTCAAACACAGCTTCAGAATCACCCAAATTTATTAGCAAATTCGGCTAATATCTGGAAAATAAAGTTGAACCCAACAAAATCTGTAACAAAAATATTCACATTAAAACCATTTACACACCCTCTTCCATTCTTCATAAATAACATTATCAATTAGACACCAACTAATAAAACAATAAAATACTTGGGCTTAAACTTCGATACCCGACTCAACTG
>BOPP01000058.1:794011-805908 GCA_017312745.1 Gryllus bimaculatus | reverse complement strand
CCCCCCCCCTCCTCGCCGTTGTAAACAAGTCTGCGGAGCGGCCGAGGTGTGCGCCGGCCGCTGCGGCGGGCGCTCCGCGTTCACTTGTGGAGCTGACGGCAGAGGGACGTCTGGGTTGCTCGCATGGCGCCAGTGTGGGTAGAGAGGTCATCTTGGACGGATGGGTCGTAAGTGGGAGGGAATTACAGCGCTGTCGGAAATGTCATTAAATTTAATGTAGATTAATGGATTGTACATGAAACTTAATGTAACTTTGTACATTAAAAAGAGCTTAATGTATTTGTGCGTTGTTTTTTTAATGCACAAATTAATGTCAGTGGAGATTTAATGTAGAGGATCTCCCGTTTACCATGCCTCTCATCATTCATGTCAAGTATTCATTATAACACCAATCCATCAAGATCATTCATTAATTCCAGATATGATCATAGCGCTTTGACGCTTGCATCCTAATGTACGCATGTGTACATTAAATTTAATGTGCGTCCATGATAATTATTTTACTGTATTAAATGTGTTATATTAAAGTAAAGTATTGAATGTGTTACATTAAAGTAATGCGGAAATTTCCGAGAGGTTGCGTATGCAGATATTCCGAAACAATGAATTCTGTGATATATTGTTCAATTAAAATAAGAATAGGTGATAAAATGGTTGTTAAGGATATGACATGCGAGTACGCCGTATTTCGTGGTGACTAATTGTAACTTGAGACAAGTTGTCGAGACGATTGTCCAAATGTGATAAAGTGTCCCAGACAAAGCTCCTGGCTTTTCTGCTCCACAAACATTGTTCTCCTTGAAATCTAAGCGTCGTCAGCCGACTGGAACTAATCGAATCCAAGTATTAAAGAGGCTCCACAAACATTGCCATGTTTATATATCGGTTTCTGAAAATCCATTGGTACGTTTCCGACGCCTGAGATTTTAAGTTGTAGCTTTAGCGGAGGTACTAAGTGCGTGGGCGACAGCGCGGACGCGAGAGGGCGACGGCGTGGGTTGTTGCGTGGGGTTGGGGAGTGGGCGAGTGAGTTGTTGCACAAACCGCGTGGGATGTGCACGCACCTGTAGCTTGTATCTCACAGCACATGAGATGCTTTATAAGATGCACCTCCTATGAGGGATTTCTCAACGTTTGTCAGCTTTGCAGTGAGGTCGACGTCTTCCTTGGCGTTATCTGATAAAGGATTATTCTGTCATAACGCGACAATTACAGACCTTACATATTTCCTATTTTTCTGAGATTACTTGAGATGTCGGAGAAGGCTAAAAGTAGCTGTAAGATTGATTTCAAGGTGTATTTGTACTGAAACAATATTTGATGAGAGAGAAAAATATAACTAATTACTCAGTCAATTTTTTATACATTGTATGGAGGGTATACCTAGATACACCTAGGTGTTCTGAGATTCACGAGGTTCTGAACAAGTTGAGTGAAAACGCGACAAGACTTGTGGCCGAGAGAAAATTATTTTCGTTTTAATGCGATCGTTGGGAAAAGGACTGCACTAGGTATCGTTGAACATCTCTCAATACACAAGGATCTGGTTCTTTTCACAACAAATGGTCAATTCTTTCCTCTTAGTGATAGCATAAGTAAGTACACAGCTGCCCAGCTGCCATGTGCACACTGCCTGCAGGAAGCTGCCACATTTTCTTCCGTTCAGACAAACGCGTTCCTTGTGTTGTTTCCTGTTGCTGTCGATTCTCGAAAACCAAATGACAATATTGTGATAATGGAATGGAAAACCATTAAACAGAACGTAGTACAGTGGAGAGGTTTCACTCTATTACAAATAATAGTAGATATCACGGAATGAGAATGGTGTCAGCGAGTGTACTGTCGATACAAGAAATGTGCTGATTGTCATGCATTCTTTGAAATAAGTGTAAATTATTACTCTGTAAGAAGAGTGCCAGAATATCAATATATTTTTTAAAAACAAAAACAAAAACAAAATCGCTTGTCTGAATCCAATTTAGGAAGTAGATTTGTTGTTTCCTTCGTAGTGATACAGTGGGGCGGCAAAATATACTCTGTTCTTTTCCGATTGTTGATTTATAAACAGCAACTTGTGTTAGTTGTAACGCAAAGATTTGTTGTTAATGTTTTAATTTATTAATAATCAAAATTCCCTATCTAGTTTGCCAGCGCGAGTGTTAAAACCATTCTATGGAGTTTAAAAACGGCCAAACCAGGTCGGTCTTTTTAGCGACAGTTCAGAGTCAGAATAGCAAGTCGAGGCCAACGCGCGTGGGTTCTCACCTTCGTGTACTCGATGAGACCACCGTCACTTGAGGTGCTTCATCGGCTCAGCGGTGCATTGCAGAGAGTGAAAATAAAATCCTGGATACTTGAGCTCCTACCGTACTTGAATACCTGGCGCTGACTCGGATGTCATTTATGGGAGAAAATTCTGTGGGAGTACCCACGATGGCGCGTTCACACATGGCTCATTCGCGCATTGGTACAAACCTGAGAGTATCTTTCATAGTAATTGTTATCTACGCTCGTTAAAGAGAGGGTAAATAACTAAATGGATGCCTTAATATCACATTGAAAAATATTCCTCTACTTTTTAAGGTTTCGTTATTGTGCTTTTTAATAAAATTGTATCGTCAGGGTAAAGTATATTGCCAACATTAGATAATGTGGTGCCTTGTCTCCATATCTATTCTACATTATTATGGTCTGGATATCAGAGAATTCAACAGCTCTCCCCAGAAGTGTGGGTCTCGGGGACGTAGTAGCCTACAAATGTGAATAGTCTTCCAGCAGATGGGAGAAGGTACGCAGTAGAAGAGCGATAATTACTGTATTCCATCCTAGGTAACTACAACGATGTCACGTCGAGAATTTCGCAGATTTTTTGAAAAGCGAATAATTGCGTATCGATTTTTATTTAGTTTTCAAATTTTTTTGTATTAAAACAAATGTTAGTTCTCTACATTCTTCGCTTTTTAATAATCTTATACAGAAATAACGAGAGTAAAATGTTAACTTACGGACGTCCTTTGCGAACATACAGCGTTTTCGCTTTCATCGTAAAATATTATTTCGCATTATAACCTTCGCCTTTTATTATATTTAGTTGCAGTATTTAAAGTGTAGTACCTTAAATATGATGATTCTGATGTATCCATCCTTATACATTTATTTTGCCTGGTATTGCTTGCATATGAAATTGCAATGAAACATTGCGTATGAAATGAGTAAATTACATGACACCTGACTCTTGTGAGAAAAATTACGAATGCATCTTAAATCTTGAGAAAGTAAGAAATTGAATTTCGAGACTCTGAAATGACAGTCGATGTCGGCCTCTGGGAGTATAAAATATCGTCCATCTGTCCATCCGTCTGTGTTCTGCCGATGTCGGCCTCGGCGCGAATATTAGCATCCGTCCGCTCGCCGCTGCGTCTGGCGTTTGACTGGCCGCTCCGCAGCCCGCGGCAGGGCCGGTTTGTGAGGGCCCTCTGCCGCCTCCCACCTCTCTCCTCCCTCCTCCACCCTCCCTGTGCGAGGTGGCGGTCCGATATTTTCTCAGAAGAGATTCCCCGTGGAAAGAAAATGCCAAGTCGAATATAGGTTGCAAGACTCGTTAACTGGAAAAACTCGTCGGGTATTTTTTTTTTTCCTTCATCGTTGTTGACCGTGGTACCGGAGAAATGGGGCAGAGACGACTCGCATTCCCCTGTAGAAAACCTCCCCAGTATTACTTGCCCTGCCTCCCTCCGGAAAGTAACTGAGCGAGTGTGAAAGAGAGTTCCACACCGGATTCGAATTCTCTGGGCCACTCGTGGCTAAACTGGAATATGCAAGTGAACGCGTTAGGTACACTGTCTTCAACATTTTTATTTTTTTAAATATAAGAACTAATTATATATTTTTTCGTGACCCTTATTTTAAAATAATAGTCGTTTAACAATGGCGAAGAGGTGTAAAATTTAACAATTAAGTTTTAAAGAGTGCATTAGAAAAAAAACTAGACTCTACAGGACTAGTGAATTCTTTATCCCCAAATTTGTTGCCTGTCCTTAGTGTGTGAAAACATTTGAAAACTATTATTATTTCCATTAAGGAAACCTCGCCTTTATATTGTTCAAAGTCTAACTTGTACATATTGTATATATTTATTTCTTTTTTATGGTAATTGAAGTACTACTACTAGGGTTTGAAAGCCTCTTATCTCCCAAAATAATACACATGATTCTGTTATGTTATTCTGTTTACTTTCTCGCCTGTCACGTACTTGAAGTAATAGCAGTAGTGTAATTCTGCAACGGAAGGTGTAATTTTTCGACAGGTTGAATTACGAATTTTAGAAAATTCCAGACGTTTGAAATTTTTGTAAGTGTATTTCTACAACTACAATATTGTAAGATAGATCTTTTAATAAAATCTGTTCATAGTAATGTTTTCGAAAAAATGAACACGTTTTCGCGTAAATATTGCTTGAAGTAAAGGCATTTTCATCATGTTTCTTCATCTAGATATTTTAAATGCCTATATTTTGAAGGGCATAATCGCGAAATTATCTACAGCAAAATTTCAACGACTTCCTCGTGGTTCTAGAATTTCATCGTAGAGTAGATCCCCTTCTGCATCTCCCTAACAATTGACAACAGAAAGTGCTGCCATGCAAAGGATCAACACCAGATTCATGTGAATTTTGTTAACAATAAAATAAAGTTTATTAAATAATGCGTTCTATTAAACGATATGAAGTGGTAAAAGTATTTCGCAGAGTTAAGGCATAATTTTTATTCAGAATTGCTAATGTGAGGTGCTAAATGCTTTTGAAGATGTCGTTGCACTTTAACATCCATCGTAGCTTGGCATAGCTTGGTTCATTGTGTCTATTCTAGATTGCAATTGCTTTCAAGATAAAAGCCTAGTGGCCCGTACAGCCCTTGAGGTACCAGAACTTACGCCTTACCGCCCTCTATACAATTTTTAAAAAGCATTATGGCGTGCTTCCCCAAATAACAAGAATCATGAAAGGTGCCAAACGTGTTTTTCTAAAACTTCTTTAATAGACTTCAACTTAGGTCTACAACTTCTTTAATAGTACTTCTTTTTGAATAGCCGCCATGAAAATCTAATATCGTTACCCATTATTTAGCACGTTAATATTACTCTTTTTAATAGTGTCACTACACCGTCACCTTGTTGGGTCGACTGATAATCGATTATCATGAACCAGGCAATATATTAGGCCTGTGAAACCATTCGAAGCATTGGTCGTCTCGGTTGAACAGTGGTCAGAAATGCGACATAAACCACAAGACCTGGGTTCCATTCTCGGTTGCGATGACTTCAAACAATTTAAATTATTCCTTTTCAGCTTTGGACAGCTTGACAAAGAACACAAAAAAACAAAAACAAAAAAAAATCAAAAATCAAAAAACAAAAAAATCGACCGATTTGGACGTCTCCCTTGCCTGCTTCCCCGTTGTGGTCACGGGTTCGTCCGGTAGTGCAGCGCTGCCGTTGGCTGGACCGGGCGTGGGCGCGGGCGCTCGTGACGTAAGAGTTCGTTGTGCGGCCGGACGCCCGTTTGCCTGCGTCATCGGAGGCGTGCCAACGAGCCAGAGCGCTCCGTATCGGGTGACCGCTCGCTGCCTGCCGAGGACGGCACCAGCTGTGTGGCGGGCGCCTTTCGGGGTTTCTGCGAGCGGGGTAGCCCCGCGCACCTTGGGTCGGCGGTTTTGCGTAGCGCGTTTCTAAGGAGAAAATAATGCACTTAATCATGCTCGATCAATGTATTGCTGTAAATCAAAGATAATCGTGTTGAAGAGGGTTTGTAGAGGAGTTTATCTAATAAGGGACCATTTTGAAAGGTCGGGAAACAAGAGACGCGGAGCGATGACATTTCAAGAGATGGTGACGAAGCCATTTGCAAATGATCTGACTATAAACGATCGCATCGACGAAATGAGTGATCATCTGCAGTTATGTTTCCAGCAACGGCCAAATAGCAGCTGTCAAAGCGGTCCCTTCTTATAGTACTCTCGGTATAGCTTTATATGGTTGCGTAGATGATTCGTATTCTTCTTATTTTCTTTCAAGGTAACGCGAAAACTTTCGTTATGTTATTTTAAGTGTTTGCAGAAGGATTTTATGCTAAATAATTAATTAAATAATTCATCAAATTGTTCTTTATTGCAACAAAAATTGAAAACCTATATTCGTAGTGTTATAAATGAATTACTTCAATATATAGTGCTCGCTCCTTTTCTTCCCCATGAACTTCCATAATCTTTAGTTTTCCTCCATTAGTTGGCTAACGGTTCACGCTGTAGCTATTTGTGATCCTATATACAAACTTTCTCTTCTCGGTTGTCCAGACACTTTAAAGATCCCATAAAAGCTCTTATTTCGTCCTAAGATCGCGTTATCCCGGCAGTTACATGCGATTGACGTCATACAGGCTATATGTGTTGTTTTTAAATTGTCTTCCTATGCATTTCCGACCCCCTGCACATTCACGCATGCACATCCCGGGCATACGTGTAGGTACACGCAAATACTCATACGGTGTGACTCACTCTAACATTGTCTCTCCCCTCTCCCAGACAAGTTCTCTCACATGCCTGTATTTAAGCTACCTGCCAACAACAATTGTCCTTGAACGTTCCATTTTCGTGTCGGGAACTCGTTATCACGCACGTGTCATTTAGCTTTCTGTTCGTAACGCGCATCCACCTTGCAACTAGATGATACGTTTACTCGCTAATTATCGTGTTGGTTTAACTACTACTATAGAGGGATTAAGAAGGGACCGCTTCGACAGCTACTACTTGGTGACTGTCGATATCATAACTGCGAGTTACGTACATGCAATCATTTTGTCAGTGCGTTCGTTTACAACTGGCTCATTTGTAAATGACTTCATCACTATCTCTTGTAATGCCATTGCCCTGCATGACGTTCATTTGTTTCCCGACCTGTCAAAGTGGTCCCTTCTTAGAGTAACTCCCATATACTGTCATTCTCGAATGAGCAAATTTGACTTTGGTCTTGAATATTCCTTGGCAATAGCCTTTCATTTAGCAGAAGCAGGTTCTCCTCGTGTGTGAAATGCCGTGGCCTTCCGGTGTCCGGTTCCCCCTGTGCGAATTCCGCGGCGCCCCCCTCCCCCATGACCATGCGAAGCCCACCCGCGCAGCGGTCGCGCGACCGGCTCGGCGGGGGCGGAAGAAGCCTCGCGCGCACCCACTACATGCGTGTCCCCCTCCCTCTCGGTCCCGCGCTCCTGCTTCGCCCAGCGCCTGCAGGCCGGGGGGCGTGCCTTTGGCGCCTGCTGGGTTGGAGAATGGGCACTTTAAGTAAACGGACAGGAGTCGTTTGAACGCTTGTGAGATGTGGTTGTGCCGAACAATATTGAAGGTTTCACCGACAGGAAAAAGTTATAATAATGTAATTTTAGAAAAAGTGAAGGAAAAGAGATCGCTACTAAAAACAATTGGAAACAGGAAACCAAAATTATTCGGACATGTTTTCAGCCATAATAAAGTCTTAAGCACAATTTTGGACTGTAAAATATTTGGAAAAAGGAGAAGAGGAAGAGGGAGACCTAAAATGAAAATTTTAGAACAGCTTCAAACCGAACTACACTTCAGAAACTATACAGAGATGAAGAGGACAGCGGACGCCAGAACGTCATGGCGGCAGCCACAAGGCACTTTTATGCCTTTTAGAATGATGATGGGTTCGAGATGGCGGATATGGCCAGCGGTGTCTTAGAGGAGTTAGTCTAAGAAGGGACCACTTTGACAGGTCGGGAAACAAATGAAGGTCATGCAGGGCGATGACATTGTGAGAGTGAATGATGAAGCCAATAACAAAAGAGCAAGTGGTAAACGAATACATTGACAAAACCAATGCATGGACATTACCTGCAGTTGTTGCCAGCAACGGCCAAGCAGTTGTTGTCAAAGCGGTCCCTTCTTAATGTAACCTTTCTATACCAAGGAGCTTCGGCTCCTTCAGTCTCCTGCGTTCGAAAACACTCTTGCCGAAGCCGCAGTCGTTGATGCCCGTGGGATTTTTTTTTTCAGTGCGGACTGTGGAGTTCACGCTCACTCATCGCCAAGCGATGGTTTTCGGAAAGTTACTTTATTAATCAAGGATTTGTTCATTAACGCGTTTGTTCATTGAAAGTTGCTCAAACGCCACTTTATTTGGTGAATTAATCAGTATTTCTCTTTCAAGACTATAAATGTATGTATTGATATCAGATGACAGCTTATAAGTAGTGAAAATAAGAATTATGTAAGACCTCATTCAGTACGCCTTTTCGTCAGTTTTTTAAATTTAGTCAAAAGTTATCCTGGACACTGTCCTTGGCGACCTGGCTACCTATTTAGTCATGTTCATCGGCTAAACTAATTGAACTTGCCTAAAAAATAAATGGAGTACCCGAATGCAAGAATATTTTCGAATATGTGCGGAGAAGTAAGAGACAAACGTGAATAAGAATGCATCATTATTGAACTAATTTTCTACCAGATCATCGAATCAGTCGATACATTTCTAGTTTATTGCACGAGAAACGTAAATTAAAAAAATGTTTATGAATATCCCACAGTAACTAGTAGCCTTGTAACAAGAAGGTAGAAGTGGAGAAATTGTTCTTTGTATTATGTTCTGTGATTTAATTTCGAAATGTAGGTCAAGATAAATATTTGCCTCTTTCATCTCGATGAATTGCAAAAACAGGTACTTTGTAACTTCCTGTTCGTATCAATGTTAGTGGATAAAATCGGTACATAACTATAATCATTTTGAAATACTCGGAGCTGTTTTACTCGTAAAAGTCGGATGGAAGAGGAGAAACTCGTGTGACAAAAGAAGAGGCCAGCCCGAAGCAACCAGCGACCATTGCCCGAAGGGGACCTAGCGCTTCTATCGCCGCATCCTGCCGTGAAAACGTTTCCCGTGCCGAAGGTATCTGGAGGAAAGCTGGCCGGAAAGGGTTGATAAACCCAGGAGGCCGTGCCCGCGTCGGCGGGCGGCCTTGCGCCGTTTCCGCTCTGAATCGTGAGCCGCGCTGCTTCTGCTGCGCGCGCATTTCGAGTCGCCTGCCCGGCTGCGGCAGCCGGGTTGAACGCGCTGGGAGCTCCCGCCGGGTGCAGAACTGCTTGTTGTTGTTGTTGTTGTTGTTGTTGTTGTTGTTGTTTTGTGTGTGTGTTTTTTTCTCTTTCGAGACGTCGCTCGAGTGCTGAAGTTCTTCCGTTGCATTTAAATCACTATTCAAAGAGATTCCCGTTCGCTGGGTTATAAATCAGGGTGCAACGTCTTGTAAACCAGGTGGCATTCTTTCAGCGGAAAATTGCGAGCCCCGTTGGGTTCTTATTATACTTCGTAGTTATTGCCTATTATTTCCATAATATAATTTCCATTGCTCATCTGAAAAATGTTCGTAAGCAAAAACCCGATATAAAATATATTCATCAAGGAGTATTCTAACTAGTATCTAAGTAGGAGTGAACTTCTAAGAATATGATACAATGGACCTAATTAACTTTGCACATTTAATTATTTTAAACGTAACGCACAGCTGGTTGCAAAGAAGTAAGTGTATTCTGTTCTCATGAATTCAGGAGGAAGGACTACGTCTAAATCTAATAAGAATTTTTCACTTTTTCCATATTAGTCCATCCTCAAAATCAGTTTTTCTGTCGAAAAAATCGCCATTCTGTTGTTGCAACATTACAATACTTAGTTGAATACTACATTAGTAGCTTGCGAAAAAGTAAAAATGTGTGTTTTTACGTCTAAAGTTAAGAAAGAAGTGAACTTCAGCCAGGTAGCTACGAAATACTACTAAAAGTCAACTCATTCCTCGATGTACAAGAAAAGTGACGCATATTTCTTTGTCGGTTTTCATCCAGCCAACAGCCGGTTACCCTATACGTCCTGACGAGACGCATATTCGACCAAACACTAGACACCAACACCCTTGCGGACTCCTCTGGTGTAGGGTAATCAGAACGCGGAACCTGAGAGGCAAGGGACAAATAACCATGCCCGAAGCAGGACTCGAACCCGCAACCGTTCGGACAGAAACGCTGAGTCGGTACACGCGCTTAGCCACCTCGCCCATTTTCGAGATAACTGAAGCAATGTGTTCAAAAAGTAGTATATTTAACTAATTAAAATAACATGTTGTTCGCAAACAGTAGTTTTCGTTTTTTGGAGTAAAACGGTTTCGGAGCGCGAAATAAATTGCTCCTCTCGTAATAAAACGGTCCTGCGAAATGACAGTTTTTAAAATGTCACTCTTCTTGTGCGCCAACGTTGTGTGTTGTCGGTGGTCGTGTCGGGTGCTCCGAAAACTGGGACGGACGCGTTTTTCGGGCGAGGGCGGCGGCGGTTGCGGCAGATATACCGCCGCAGGGCGGACCGAGCGTGAAAGAGGGGAAGGGGAGAGGAAGGGGTGCTGCGACGCCTTTGGCTTCTTGCGGCGGTGGGCCGAGAGAAACAGGGCCGCGAGATGTTACACTGCGCCACGCAGCTCCGCTTGCCTTACGTCACGCGATCCGGCGCTTTGTGTTGCACGTGTGTGGGGGAGGGGGGGCACGAGAGCGCGCCGTTTCTCATACCGAGCGTTGCTCCTCCGTTCTGCTTTGTTTGGGAAAGTTACGTTCGCGTTCATTCAGATTCACGAAGAGGACGACGACTGGGGCGGGAAAAAAAACCTCTGCTGTCAGGGTCCACAACAAGCTGTTTGAGAGAAGAGTTGTTTGCGAGTTGCTATTATTATATAAACGTATCTGTGCTTGATATTGTCGCTGTCGTCTTTGCTTTGTGAGTTAGCGTCGTTAGTGGGTTCGCCTTGAAAAATCTACTCGGCGAGTTTAGAACCTGGCAGGATATGTTGTAGCGTAGCAACGGAGAAATTATAACGACAGTCATATCTGTGTTTCTGGAATATTGCCTATTAAATACTATGTTACTGAATTGATAAAGAATGAGTATTAATCGTGGCATTTGTAATTGACATTTCTTTGCAGTGTACATTTAAAAGGAAGGTTAACATCATTCAAAAATATTTATTAAGTAGAAGTTTGTTTCGTGGTTTATATCTGTGACCATTATTTGAAGATAATGTGATGGTAAATGTTAAACAATATGTAATAGTAATGATATTTATTCAATATTAATTTTCAAATTTAATGCATGTCGTACTGCAAGGCATTTTATTGTATCTGATATAGATATTTTGGGCCGAGTCCTAGACGTTGAGATTCACAAACCCTGAGTGAAGTGTATCTTGGCTTAGAGACCTCCATTTCGAAGTTCCGGGAAGGTTCGATACTAAAAAGTACGCAGAGCTTGCTTAAGGTTTTTGCGTTTGGAAAAGACAGGAATGTGGACAAGAGCTCGTACCTCGACCGGAATCCGTCTGCTCGTCCATTACGCGAGCATAGGCACCTACAAAACAAGATACTGGCCTTTGGCCAGTTACCTGAACAACTCAAATGTATTTGGCAGCAGCGACCGACTTGAGTTCGGAAAATGCGAATGAACGGAATGGAGAATCGCGAAGTCGACGTAATCCTCTCGAATGATGGACGAGCGGGCCTCGCTGTTGCCCAAGCGGCGCGGCGCGTCGCGTCGCGTCGCGTCGCGTCGTGCCCTGAAAGACTTTTGCCACCGACGACCGTCCCCGCGCCGATCATTGGTCGCGCACGCCCAGTTCCAAAGAAAGGCGCCAATTGGCTTAGCGCCCCGAGCAGCGATGGTCGAGCGCACAGCGCCTCTACCTCCTGGCCCACGCCATCACTCTCACTCGCACTCCTACTCTCACACTTGTCCTCGGCCCTCACGTTTCTTCTGCCCTCCGCCCCTTGCCCTCCGCCCCCTCACCCTTGCCCTCCGCCCCCTCA
>BOPP01000058.1:748186-790723 GCA_017312745.1 Gryllus bimaculatus | reverse complement strand
TATCCTGGTTTTCGAAGATTAACCCTTCTGCGCATCGCCCATGAGGGTTTTAAAAACTGTTATACGCTAATAATGAGTCAAATTAAATGATTAACTAGCAAATTCTACTTATTAATCACTACTAATTATTACTAAATTCATTAATTCTGGATAATAAATTCCTTAGGTCATAGAGGGTCAGCTGTACTGAGTATTTACACGGTTCTTTTCTGATTATCTCTGAGCCTTTACTTAAAAAGTATCTACAGTGATTGCGATTCTCTTTTCTAGCTTCTTCTTTTCTTAAAGATGTTACTTCGTCAGTGGGCATAAATGAAGCGTATATTGAAATATTTCTAGACCTTCGAAAGTCTTTGACGTTATTGACCATAACACCTTGCTCTCGTGTGGAATTTGTGCATGGTGTTGATCTAGATTGGATAACCTTGTACCAAAGACTAGATACACCGTATTGGCACGAAAGAACATTATTTAAATTCATTAGAACCCTGCATATAACGCCCTTGATGCAAAAAATAATTATATTTTAACAATATTGCATTAGTTTACCTTTGTATTGTATAATTATAAAAATTACTTAATATGCCTGTAACAAATAATGTACTTCAGCTTCCGGGTCAATGAACTCCATCTCGATCAGGTTTTTGTCCAGTTTCCCTGATCCATCGAGCAAATATTGTGATGGCTCCTTGTTTTGCCTCTGGACATAAATGTAGCTTCACTAGAAATGTAGCGCACGTTTTGTCGAACTCATATTTTGCTACTAGTGGTAGGAGTAACGCCGGGGATATGCTACTATTTTCTTAGCAATACAAAAAAAAAATTAAAACCTGCAATTTGTTTACAGGTGCAAATAAGTTTCTATAAATCGGGAGCGACAATATCTAAGTTTTTAAAAGTTGCAAACATCGCTTCGCTTCAAACTTTTATTCATCAAATATTTATAGTTAAAATGTTGGGAAGGGATTCTGGAACTCAAGAAAACTTGCGCATGTGTTACTTTTCCACCATACGTTACAGGTTTTTTTTTTTTACTCTTTTTGACTAAATAAATAAATAAAACTAGTAAAATAATGTAGGGGATTGAGAAGGAAAAGTTTCTTCTAATTTTCAAATAATTGAAATCATTCAAAAGGTTAAGAAATGAATACTTGACTACATAGCCTCTCCAATGAACCCGTCCCATGCTAGAGCAGTGTGCTAGTGAGGAATCGAAACATTGGATGCACAACATTGTTTTGTTGGATGATTAGTGATGTGGACAGGCTAATGTTGATGTCTATTGTTGTCCGTTGTTACATAAGCCCCCCCCCCCCGACCCTCTTTTTAAGCGCCCGCCCTCGTCTGTTGCGCAAGTACATAGCCTCTCTCATGAACCCCTCCCATACCCATAGAGCACCCTGAGGGAAGGGTCGAAACGTTGGGTGCCCAGCAGTGTTTTCTTTGCTGACAAAGAGTACCAGTTGCGTGGAAGGGTTAACGTTGATCACAGTGAGGTGATATTGTTGTTGGCCATTGTTACACCCCGTGTTTGATGCGCCCGCCCTCGTCTGTTTCGTGCAGCGGTGCAGACGGCGAGCAAGACGCTGATGGACACGCTCAACGAGGTGTACGAGAGCAACTGGGTGGGCCACGACCTGCTCTACGTGCAGGCGCAGAACGTGGAGATGCTGTGGCAGGACTTCAGCCACAAGCTGGGCGACCAGGTGCTCATCCCGCTCAACACCTACCAGAGCCAGTTCCCGGAGATGCGGGTGAGTGCGAGCCGCCAGGGGGCGTGGGGCAGCGAGCAGAAATAACAGTTGACATCTTAATGGAATTTTTATTTTGTGACTCTTTCCCGCCTAAATCTTGTAAGTTAGCAAAAAGAAACGCGAATTTCTTGTAACAAGCCCGTACGTTATAACATAAATGTGTGGAGTAATATAATATTTTTAAAAATTATATATGAATTGGGAGCCAAATATCGCGAAACTTTTCTGATTTTTAATATTTACTAAAAACTCGTTAATTGACCAAAAACGAGCTAATGTAACTTAAAAATAGCCGGAATTTGTGGTTGTGTGTTCCATGGCCAGTGTACAGTCATTTTTGTGACTTTCTTGAAATAAATATTCTTCTTCCGCTTCATCTTAGGTTCGCTCCTCGTGTTTATATAAATAGTACATATTGGTCACCTCTGAATTCGGAAAGGCGGATCTGCAAGTGTACACGTGCGTACGTATGCACTATGAGTATGTATAAATAGAGGTATGGGTGAGAGTACGGGGGGGCGGTGTTGGTGGGTGTGCATGCATGCTGGGTAGTGTAAAAGAAAAATTCTTCTTATGAGAGACATTTGTCTTGATCACAAAATGACTTTCACTTCTTTCCAAAATATATTCACTTCTTAGTGACAGTTTATGGGAGATTTTGTAGTCTAATTTTTACGAGAATTGATAGATTACAAAAATATGTCAATGTAGTTGAGCACCTTAGACTGTTTTCTACATTCTTAATGATAACCTGCAGCAGCAAAAATACTTAACGAAACCACACAAAACAGTTTTCCAAAAGGTATGCACACCACTCAAGGACAACAAATAAAATACTCTTATATTTCATTTGTAATGTCTTGTAAATAATCTTTGTTCTAATATTTAATTTTTTGTTGAGAGTACAATGGTTCTTCACATACCAAGAATATAAAAGAAATTGCTGTTGTTTGATAGTAGCTGGGTCAAATCATGGCGCACTGTGTATGAGAATTGTACATATGCAGAATATAACAAGAGTCAAAATAACTCTATCAGATATGTGCATTTTTAGACCACATCGAAATTGTTTCATTGTTTTTGAATTTTCCTAAGTACCTAATTATAGATCCCTCTCACTTGGCCGGAGGCTGAAGTGATTTCTTTCAATTCCTATTCCCTTTGGAAATCAGTAATATAGATATTCTTCCACAGCGTAGAGTGCGGTTTTTGAGGCATATATTAAATTATTTCTTTTACTAGACAATGATACATTCAAGGGCATTAAACCCAATCAACCTTATGTGGTTATATTTTTTAGTTGTTGAAATAATTGAAAATGAGTTCTTACATAATAATAATTTTTTTTTTCTCAGATTTTCTTATCTTCTTGATAACTTACTAAAAATTTGTATAGATCTTAAAAGAAGTCCTGAATAATACAAAAATTCATTTCTCATTTCAGAAAAAAATTGATAAAAGAGGTCGCAAACTTGTGGACTATGACAGCCAGAGACACAACTTCCAATCCCTTCAGAACAATCCAAAGAAACGTGATGAAGTGAAGGTGACTCGTGCACGTGAGCAACTGGAAGAAGCAAAGCGCACTTATGAAGTGCTGAACAGTGAGCTACATGATGAACTGCCTGCACTTAATGATTCGCGCGTGCTCTTTCTCGTTACAAACCTGCAGACTCTCTTCTCTGCTGAACAAGTCTTCCATGCAGAAACTGCCAAGGTATTGTTAGGGAAAAACTTCATAATTCTTGTTATTATTGCCATTAATAATGGAATGGGTGTGTGTTCATATGTTACATCTTTGAATGAAAAAGGAGGAATAGTTGTATTGATGGATTAAATAGTAATATTTTATTTTCAATTATGTTTACTTCATTGCTTTTTGTTGAAAACTGGAGGAATGTAAATTACCTTTAGAAAAAGTATTTTACAAGAAATACTGATAAAAATTGTGCTGTTCTAGGTATACTCGGAACTGGAAGCGATTGTTGATAAACTTGCATCTGACTGTCAACGAGGGTCTTATACTCTGAAGAAAACATCACCTAAGTCTCCCAAGTCTCCCACTGGAAACAACAAGTAAATAGACTTTTGTTACTTTCAATCCCTAATCAGCCCAAGCCTTTCTCGTATGTAAAAATATTTCTCTTCGAAATATGTAGTATGTTAGTGCAAATATGTATTTTTTGTTACTGCCCTGTTTTCATTGGTTTTCCTTACAATCACATGGTCTTGCAAAAAGTATGCTGAGCTAATTTGAGCTAGTCCTCCTCAATATCTAATTATAATAATGACACATTTATCATTCATTTAATTGTTCACAAGTTTTAAGGAAGAATATGAAATACAAACAGATTACATATCAATTCTGATTTAATATTTCAAATGGGATTTGTGGAAAAAATTATGTGAATGAAGTGTCTTGAAATTCAAATGGCTATTTCCATAGACAAACTAGCTGCAATAGTAAAGAATTGTTTACCAAAAATTATACAGTTGATTAGTAATAAATATTAAAGAAAATAAATATTAAAGAAAACAGGAAAAATAAAATTTGTATATGTCTTTAATCTACATTAAAATTCGAAGTTTATATGTATGCAGTAATCTACATATCAATCTAGATCATTTCTCTCTTTTTCATTTTATTCATTCAATAGCAGTTTGAGATTTTTTTCTTTCTTTTGTTACAGCTTGATTAAGAGTGTGCCATCATCTCCAACTGCTGTTCCAGGTATTTTGTTGTAACCTTTGAGGACATTCTTGCATGTAAATCTGCCTCTAACGTGCTGCAGCTATTTTCTTCACATTTTATTTTCTAGGCCTGCCTTCTTTCATATTTGACTTCTTCTATGTCTATTAGTCTCAATTCTTTAAAAAATAATTGAAAAGGTGAATTATCTTGGTCACTCTTTCAAGAACCCTACAATCATTTAATATTTTAACCTGCTCAAGAAAAAAAATATATTTTTTTTTATTGACAATTAAGGAACAAGTTAAAATTACAGAAAAATGATTATCATAAATTGTACTGCTATTAATGAAGTATTTAAGATTACTCTACAGGATTTAGAAGGTGTAATTTTCCATCTAATAACTTGGTATTTCCCATTATTTGTTACGATACTGCCATTAAATAATGGCTGAAGAATTTTAAAGCAAAACACACAATGTCTATGGGAAATGTACAGAGTTCTTTCCTCTGATTTAATTATAGTCACAGTTGTTGTTTACGATGCTGGAACACTGTTATCCAATTGGGAGCTATAATTCCAGAAATTAAGTTGTAATGAAACTCTCGATTGGATAACCACATCCAGTTGATTGAAAGTTAGATGTCAGTATAATTAAATCAAAGTATAAAACACCTTGCCTCTTCTGTTTGAGATTGCTTTAGAAGTGTATTTGTATGTTTTGCATGTTACATTTGTTGTAACAATTTGTTCTAGAATAATGCTAACAGTAAGTGCATGGTTTTTGTTTTGATGTTTTATTTTTGTGGTGTGTTGCAGCGGAGACTACCCCTAACACATCTCCTCATGAGCCTTCCACTCCTCCATTACCTAAAAGTCCTCCTCCTAATAACATCACAGCTGAGCCTGCCCCACTTCCAGTCTCAGCCCCTGCCCCAGCTCCAGCCCTCACACCAGCTGCGAAACCCCCGTCCCCTGAGCCAACCACTCCCACCAACCAGCAACCCAGTCCCCCTCCCACCCAGGTAAACGGTAACAGCAAACTGCCTAGCCCAGCGTCTCCCAATAACAACACGCATGTGGAGGAACTGTATGATATTCCTGTGGGTAAGTAATAAGCACCTCTTTCCTTGAGAGATATTCCTCTCCATTTCTGAGTTTGTCATCTTCTTTTTGTTGTGTTGTATTCTTATTCATTTGTATAAGGTTTGAAAACAATTTTTCCTCATTGCTCTTATTTTTGGTCCCTTTTCTAGTTTTCCTTACCTCCCTTAAAACCTTCTTTGTAATAAGATATAATAATTCTTTGACTGTGATTTGTATTCTCTGAAAATAATTCTTAAAAGTAATAAAATTTATGGTTTTCAGTTTTTATTTTTAATCAACTGTTGTCCGTCATTTTATTAATCAACACATTAGGATGGTTTCTAATATTTATTTTAACTCATGGCATGACACGATAACTTATTCTATTGGTGTTTCCAAATTCCATTGACGATATTTGATATAATATATTTTTGTTAACCTTTAAAGGCTCTTTTAAGATGATCTTTAATTAATTGAACATGCAAGGAATGGTCATGTTGTCAGTAATGAGTTCACATAACTAAAATCACCATTGTTTTTCTTTATTGACAATTTGTATTAAATTCAGTTCAATACCCAGATGACAGTTATGTTGTCTGTGATTTATATTGACTGATATTATTTCATGCTATTATTTCTTTCCCGGTTTGTCACATCTTATCGAGTCATTCTGTCATAGGTGCCACCACGGATAATCTGCCTCCTGGAGTGCTCTACAGAGTTAAAGCCACTTATAAGTACAATCGTGAAGATACAGATGAACTATCATTTGATGTCAATGAAATCATCCGGGTTGTCGAATATGATGATCCTGAGGAACAGGTGGGTTAAATTTTAACAAGCATTTTATCTCCTCAATGAGCAATTCAAATAGCTTTTAAAGTACTTGTTAATTTTGATCTCAATATACATTATATTCAACACTTAAGAAAACTTTTTCATCAAGTAGTTGTGTTTTAGTGTGCAGCATTAAAATGGATGTGGGAAAATATTTAAACATATTAACTGAAATTCCGGAAGGAGCACCATGCAACCTCTTACATACATTACTTACATTAATGGTCTTGACTGATGCTACCACATAAAATGATTTGCCCTGAAATACTGTTATGAAATGCACTGTGTATAAAAATATTTGATCAAATACGTAAACGTTTTGTTCTGTAAAATTAGTCTTTGACCTGCCTAACCATTGTATAAATGCCAAACTTATATCCAAAAGGTCTTCTCTCAAGCTATTGGGACTGGTTTGCCCTGTGAGGGGTGATATTTGTGGAAATATATGGAATGAAGTTCTTCAAAACTTTTATAAATGTTGCAAAAATCTATCTAGCCAGAGCCAGAGCCAGAGGTAGTGGTGTAGGTTGAGGATGAGAAGAAGACGAAATGTATGAAAACAGGAACACTGGAAGGAAAATGTCTCCAGGAACCCAGTTTCTTAGCATGTTTGCAGCATATTTTGGGGATTCTTTTTTCATAAGGCTGCCATGAGAGCCATTTCTCATTACCTTTTTATATTGTTTGAATTAATCTTTAATCAAAGACTTTACGAGCCTAACTTCAACATATACATTGTCAATGATATGAGAGAGTTTTATTAATTTTTTAAAACTTTCGTAGATGACTGATATTATTGAAACTGTACTCTATTATGTAATATTCATCTAGTCATTGACCTAACTGTATTGAACAATAATATATGGTCTATGGCCAATAATAATTATTTGAAGGACCAGAATGACTTTTTTTAAGAATGGTAAAATTTCAGCTTGTTTAATATTTTTAAATTGTTTGGCCTTGACATACTTGTATGCATTTTAAAATTTATTGATTTTTCCATTTGAGAAGACTTTGTAGACTGTATGACTGTACAAATTCATAGAAAATATTTACAAAATGTATTCAGTCATTTGAATTTTTGGCTTCTATGCTACATTTTCACCTCTCTCTAATGTTACTCAGTATTAGCAAGAGTATTGATATATGTTGATACAATGTTTGAAAATGGAGATGTGCATTATCAGAACTTTCTAAATCCTCCTCTTCTTATTACAGGAGGAAGGCTGGTTGATGGGTGTGAAAGAAAGTTCGGGAGAGAAGGGTATGTTCCCAGCTAACTTCACACGACCTCTGTGAGGTGCCATGCTACGCAACATGCACCAGCTCATGCCTTGGCCACCCGCGGACCATCCCACCAGCCAGCAGACGACCCGTATCTAAGGAACTGAGCCTGGTTTTGAGGATTGTTGAGTGTCTCCTTGTTCCACTTCTGAGAGCGCAAGAGAACTGGTGTGCCGAGCCGCTCAGTGGGCCGGGCCGCTTTGCTCCGCCCCATCTAGTTTGCCTGTAGCAGCTGTTTCTTAGGTTATAACCTCGGTTCGGACAGACGGTAGTCTAGATGGCATGTCAAGTCCCCCTCCGTGACCTCCTTTACTGGTAGGACCTAAGCTCATGACATCCCAGTCATGTTACAAGACGTTTGTGTGTGTGTGTGTATAAAGTAGTTTTCCCTGGTAGTTGACCTGCACCATAACCTGCGGTCAGGGAGACGGCATGCTATGCAGAGGAAGACCCATACTGGTAGAGGTGGCTGCTTTCTGCCATTTGCCTGCTCTTTTCTCCTGACCATTTTCAAGTGCCTTTAAGGGTAAAGAACCAATGAGAAACATCTCTTCCCTGACTTGCAATAGAATTAAACCCTAGTCTCATCCAGAATCACAATAAGTTTATTTGCCTAATCTCAATGTAGAGGAGGAATTCATCTCAGTTTTTGTAGTCGGCACTTGGCTGCCAGCATTTGGTGCTTGCTGTGAAGTTCACGACTGCAAAATTCACCCTTGGAGCCAGCACTCGGCAACACAAGTAGAGCCTGCTGCCCACTGTGGGGTGTCCAAGGGAGTACAATCTCCCCATGCTGTGCTGCTGAGTCTTCTTTGAGTTTGTCCTTGCACTGAAAAGTGCTACACAGTAAATGTTATGTGCTGTCCTGTGCTGTTTCTACACTATGCCCCAGCTGCCAACTGCCAAAACCACATAAACAGCTCAGCCACCCCAGGCCTGGTTGTAAACTTGTGTTGCCGAATGCATGGTGGCAGAAAAAAAAAGCAGACATTTTCTTGTTTTGAGTTTGAACAATGCATGTAAGTGCTAGGAAGGAAGGATATTGGCCACCATGCATGTTTATTCAATATCTGGACCAAAGACCATCTTGGGGATTAGAGCTTTGAGTTCAACTGGTTTATGTGGATTTTTATTTTTTATGTATGTATTTTAGATGTGGAAGAACCCATTGCACATGTAAAGAAATTCAAGAAGAAAGCAATGGCCTAATCTATAACCAGCCCTACAGTTTGATGCTTGTATAACAGATAGGAACAGGCAGACTATGAAGCAACTTAACAATATTTGTGCAGAATACATTTTTATTGTTTTACAAAATCTTATAAGCAGTGCCTCATTGTTTTTATTGTTTTGTGTGCCAACTAGCTAAATAAATAATTAAATCTGTAAATGAAGTATCTGATGTGGTTGTACAGAATTTAATTTCATGATATATTCTGTCCATTTGTCATTGGCTTATATAGATATATAAGAAGAATGCATGTGTGTCAATGAGTGTGTGTAAATATATGTAACATTTTTAGTATTTTTGAAATTTGGATCAGGTTTATCAGCAATAATGTGGAGCTTGTACAGTTGTGCTTGCAAGACAGGGGACTGAGAGCCGAAATCCATCATTCTTCCGTTTTCATCTAAGTGATTAAAAATACTCATTATTTGGATTATATTTTTGAACGACTCATGAGGTGTAACTGTTCATAAATTATTATGCAGTTAAATAGTGTGCTGCTATTTTTGAGAATCTGTTGTTGTTGTTATGCGTGCACCGAGAGCGTATGCTTGCTGTTGACTCGGTGTGTGTGGGGCATTGAGGAAGAATTGTATGTATATGTTATCACCATCAGGTTCTAGAAATGTTTGTCTTGAAACAAGGAATGTTGTATTTGTTTTGTTTTATAAAGAATATAGGTATGCAGTAAGTTTTTGTTACTTGTGACCACAAGGGAAACCTAGTGTTATTGTAATTAATTATACATATTTTGTTGAAATAAGAAAATGATACTCTTTTCTTTTTATTATCCATCTAATGTATTTGTTGAATGCATATGAAAGACTAAATATTCGTATTTTAGGAAATTTATTTCTTTCATTGCAATGTTATAAGTTTATTAACTGAAACTTTTGATACATTAATTTGTACAATCCTCTTCAGGGGTTTCTTTCTGCTTTTTATTTCTTATTGAGCCTCTGTTACATTACAGTGTATCCTATTCATATAAAGTTTAATGGTTTTGTTCTTTTAACTTGTAATGATTTTTGATATCTTTTTGAGTTATAATGAAATTAAACAAATGGGTGAAATGGATGAATATAAAATGATAATCTGGTGCTACATCTTGAAACTAAACATATAATACCACTAATTGCAATGAAAGGTGTTAAAAGTTGATGAGTAATTTTCAGTAAAATATATTCAAGAATTAAATTGTGAAGCAGGAAAATTTTAAGTAACTTTATAAGTGTACAGTTTTTACAGTAATTTTAAATAAATTCGTTACATAAAATCAAGACGTCACATGCGTAAAATTTGTCTTCCCTTTCCTAAACAAATTTATCTTAAGAACTACTCTAGATAAAATCAGTCTGTTTTAGGAAGCTTACAAATGAAATTGTCATGTATTTGGTTCACTCTACCCAATTTTCATTTTGGAAAAGTTATGCAGAAAGAGAACAGTCACCAAATACCTTTATTACTTTCACACAGCTTTTCAGTCACATCATATCAACTCAAACTGAAGTGGGGAACATCCTGCAAGGAAGAATGTTTTCTTTTTGAGTAAATAGTTTCTTAAGAATATGACGTCATGTGGCAACATAGTTTTCATAATTGACCTAAATAGTTACTGAATAAAGTTACACTTGTGAAATTTTGAATTGCCACAGGAGGCAGACAAACATTTTTGCACCCAGATTATAGGTATTTTTAACTAATGTAAAATTTAATTTTATGAATGTGTATTATCCATATATGTATTGTGTACAACTTCATAAGAACAATTTTCCCTGAAATATGAAAAAACTAAAATATTTTTTAAATGTATTGACTTATAGTTGAAATGTATGATAAATGACCAGAAATATATTGTTGATTTGTTGATGGTGATGATCAGAGATTATAAAAATAGATAATGAGCATATTGAATTGATATGATATACTGCAGGTTATCTTCTCTGATAATTGCAGTTAAATTAAGAATCATTATAGAAAATATACAAGAAATTTATTTCTTTGATTAAATAAGTTTTTATCACACACAACTTAGACCATTCTTAACCAAAACTGCCCATCATTTATTAGGTACAATTTTCTAGGTTTTTTTTTTCTGTTATACAAGAGGCCAACCAAGTGGAGAACTGTGAGAAAATCACAAGTGAAGGGGATGTAAACACAAAACCTGAGTTTTAAGAACTTTCACCAAAGTTCCATTTTTAAGAGTCTAAATAAGAAAATTATGAAAATCTGTAATCTTATTTTGTAAAGAGGCAATACAAATAAGTTAGTTATTTTGCGTTTTTGAAATTGTTCTACTAACAATGGGGAATGGGCAAAAAATGGCAACCTATGAAATTTGAACAGAAAAGTGAAATGAAAGTGATAGTTACAGAAATATGCTACAAGTGCCTCAATAAGAGCACTTGTGCTTTTAATTTTAGATAGGCTTGCATTTAAATCGTCCTGGTAGAAACTGCTGTGGTTTTGCTTTGTAGTTCACTCCAAGATTTGGAATGCAGGATGAAGCACTTGGTGTGTTTACAGATTACAGGTATCAAAAATAGTTCTCCCTCATACGTCACATACAGTTTTTATTATTTTTCAACGATCAATAACTCAAATCAAACCATCTTTTTCAGCATCATTCTTACCAGTCTTGAGTGAGAGTGCATATTTGAAAGTATTTATGCTGTATTGTGTACATTGTAATTTAACACTATCATTGTGATAAGAAGTGTATTATGCAGCCAAGTTCCATGTATATCTATTCTTGTGGCTTGGGCCCATCATATTAAAAACAAAATTGCCTTAGGAAAGTAGCACAAAACAAGCAATTATTTTCAACTAAGTTGAAAAATAAAACTAAATTTATGTAAAATTAGCTTAGACCCAGATGTTGAAATGCACATTATTAAATTTTTACTTACTGGCACACTTGAATCATATCATCATAAACATTTTTTAAAATGTGCATCATTGAAGTAAAATTGGCATTTGCTTAAAATCATCAATGAAGTCTACCTTCATACATTCGATTCAACTTTGTTGATACATATTATTTATGACAATTAATAAATATTGTTACTTTTTCAAATAAAAAAATGTATATTTGATTATTGTAAAAATATTTTTGGGAAATTACATCAGGCAGAGGGTTTCCCCAATTGCTCGATCTGTTCTACTCATGATTCTGTCACATCCTAGCACTTCAGTGTTAAATCTATTTAGTCGTAAATCCATTTGGTCTTCTCAGAATGCAATTTGGTATTTTCACATCAGTTGATGATGTTATAATGAGGGGACAGATTTTGATGACGTAAAGATCACCAAAAATGATTTAAAAAACGCTCTTAAAATGTTTTAAAATGCCCTAAAAGCAAAGAAAAATTATATAAAAAATTTGATCAAAACCAGTTCAGATAAACAACTCAAGCTGTTGGATATGTTACTAATGTAATTGAAGCTTCTTCCCATTCTTCAAGAGAATTCGGCTTGAAAAATTTGGGTTTGGGCTGTTCTGTTCCAGAATTTCTGTGTTTTTAGTTATTGTGAAATCAGCTGAAGAGACAATGGCACTGATTGTAGTCACAGAAACCTTAGATTAAATTCTCACAATGGCTGACATTACAATTCCTGAACAAAGAAATCAAAGAGGCTACTCAGGATTTTGGTGGAGAACATTTATTGCATCATGTAAATGTTATTTGAAGCAAGTACCATTAAAATGATAGTAAAATTGATGAATTCAGTGAAAAAATGCATTAAAACTTAAGAAGAAAAAGGACTTATTGTTCGAAAGCAAAAAAAGAAAAAAAAACAATATTTAATTAATATCCGCTCCATAGTTATAATCATCTTTAATATTCAGGACATTAATTATTTGATCTCATAATTCAAGGGGCTTAAAAGTTTTTTTTAAGAACTGAGTATGAATTGATTTATCTTCAAATTGTTTCTTTAAATTACAATTATTGTTTTTAGAGATTGAGGTATTCTTTGCTAAGACTGAAAGATTAAGGCCAAAAACAATTGAAATGGTGCAAGAAACAATTATTTTGCACACATCAAAACAAAAGTTCAAATTGTGGAACTAATTGTGCAGAATTGAGGGGGGAGGGGAAATCAATACAAAGCACTGTTATTCACAATTTTAGTGCAAAAAAAACATTTTGTACATGTGATATAAATCTCCATGACAAAAAGCATTTCAGGTTATGTCACATTTTTTAGATGACAGACTTCATGCTCCCATAAAGGTATATTAAATTTCTCTTTATTTATGTTTGAACCTTGTGTTTTTTCACATTGATAAAATTGCATTTGTCATCTCTCAACTATCATTAAAAAAAAGAATATAATATTGTCTTACATTTTGTATAAATCTGCAATTTGTAGAAATAAAAATAGAAAATAGAAACATATATTTTTAAGAGAAATTAAGGGTTAAACAGATAAGGACAACACAAAATTATAACTGTATAAATCAGAAACCAATGAAATGAATAAAAAATGATATTGAGTTTCTAATACTAATTAGAATTAGTACTTCATTTGTGAAAATAAAATACTGAATAAGTGCATTACAATATTGGTTTGCTCGCTTATACACAAAGTCACCCTGGTGTAGGTTTCTCAATTCATTTAAATAAAATTACATACAGGGCTAGTAACAGATCATGTTGCAGCCCCCTAATAGAAATAATTTTTTGAAATCAAAATATATTAAACGTGATTTATTTCCTGTTACACATTTGAAAAGTTCAGATGTAAAATATCGTAACCCAAGTGTTTGTGAGATATAAGCAAATGAAAATTTTTTCGGGAACGGGTTTAAAGGGGGAAGGGGAAAGTTGTTCAAAATGGGAACAGCAGGTCAAATAGGGATGTTTCTTATTGATAAGTGATGCTCAGGGTGGCCAAATGTAGCACTACTACACTAGAGGGCTCTGGGACATCACACACTGGTTTACTGCCCTGGGGCAAGTAGATTTTGGCGCTTTCACAAGGAAAACTTTAATTACATACTTTTAATATTAGACAAGTTTAGGTGTTTAAAATAATATTTACTGAAGTGTTAAAATCTTACTGAAATAATAAATAATATCTATGTACAATGCACTTTTAGAACTTTGAAACTAGCAGATTTTCTTATGATCTTCATTTTTGAAAATAAAATACTGATTAAGATCATTACAATATTTGTTTGCTCGCTTATACTCAAATTCACCCCTTTTATTACCCTTCCACAAATTATGTGACCCATTGTGAGTTTTCTTAGGATTATTACTCGGGGTGGTTTCCTGTTGCCTTCCCTGAGTTTTCGACCCAGGCTTCTTTAGACTACCTCTGACACGGGTCTGGCAGGCGCGTCTTATCGAGCACGCGCGCCTCGTAGGCTGTCCCCTAATCGCCTGGACTTCGTCACTTTCTCCGTCAGATGTCGCTCTCAGTTACTATATCCGATCCTGTATCAGGGGGAAAGTGAGATCTCTTTAGGGCGAACGGAGGGATTTAATTTTGATTGGCATACCGCCAGGGCTCTTATACATGCCACAAGTGTGACATGGCTACTGTGGATTTTCCGCTCCTCGAAAATCCGGGCATCTTGGCGGGGATCGAACCTACAGCATGCCAGTAAGCTAACCTCTCATCCACCGAGACCCCCATTTTATGATACTCTAAATAAATATCGTTGCAGATTTCACTTTCAATTGATATTACCAGATCTATTTGTAGATCTTGTAACATGGTTGATCGTACGATGTTTTTAGACTAATAAGTTTTAATTTTGAAAATGATCTTTCTCTTGTAGCTACTATAAGTGGCAAAGTTAGTATAATTTGTAATATTAGGCAATGGCCGGTTAGTTTATTTTGATATATGAATGCATCCACTTCAGTTGGTGATGATTTTTATTTGAGAAATTTCGAGATTATATTTAGTTTACCTGCAAGTTCTATTGCTTTTATATATTTTATATTATCTGTATCAGTTTCATCGGTCAGTTTAAATTATAGACCCTTACATTTTTAATACATCTGAATTACTAATTTCTGCTAGTTTGTTGTCATATACAAAATTAAACGCATCACTTTGCTCTTTATGCAATTGAAACCTTTCACCTGTAGATGAAACTGTACTGTCAATAATAGTCGTCTACACTGATTGATTGTTTTAGTGATTCCGAGCATATAAATTAATAGGGTCATTAGTCCCGTAAGTGTAGTGTGTGAGTTTTGCTCCGGAGGTGGCGGTGACCTTTCCATCGCTGTATGACGCGATCCGGCGCCGACCTACCATTACCTAGCGGGGTTTTCTCCAACCTGGTATCTCCCTCCAGCAGGGCACCGCCCCAGCTGAGACAAGCTTAGCTCCCGGCATGTGTGTTTGTGTAGTGCGTGTTAGTGTAAGTGTGTGTGTGTGTGTGTAAGGGGACAGATAGGACAAGGAAGAGGTAGGAAAGATCGCGCGCGGTGCGTGGCCCGTTTGTTAGGTACTGCTCCGGCATTCGCCTGGTGTTGATCGGAGAAACTACCGATCAGAGCAGTCGGTCGCTAGAATTCTCCTCCAGACAGCGACTGAATTCGACCTAGCTGTCAAGCTAGTACCGAAAATCCTGCCACCATCGGGAATCGAATCTAGGATCTCCCGGTCAGAGGCTCTGCAGTGACATTAGTTCATGCTCTGAGCCATCGCTCATGATCATATATACTGAAATACAGTTCATACGGAATGAGAACATGGTATTTTAGATGATTTGATCTGTCATCGTAATGTTCGTAAACATAGTTTTATTTTTTCACCTGCGTGTAGATGGGAGGGGGGGGGATACATCGCTCGAATTAGCAAGCACTGAGCTTAGCATTTCATCAAAATTATTTCAATATCTGAATATTTGTTTTAAGAAAACAGGACCGTTTGTAGTACCCGAGAAGTCCCTGGCGGATTCGAAAATTCATGCCCCCATACACACACAGATATATTCCATTCAGAGATAAATAAAGCTATATAAATTGTATCTGCATTACTAACAATAAATAAGGGACTTCAGTGTTGAACCAAGAAAGGTATTGGTATTTTGCTGGAATGTACTAATTGTGTGTAAATAATTTGCAAATTAATATTAGTTCAAATGAATAGAGTAAAACAAATTTTACAAGTAACCTCAGTTTCATTTGTTTAGTGATAACGGAGAATGAAGTATTGTTTCCCAACGTTGCAAAAATTTAATGACGTACTGTAAAACTATGTCAAACAAACCGCTAAAAAAATCATTTCACCTATATAGCTACAACTCCAAAGTTCTCTTGAGATATGTGGGACTCGACCTACAAAATTGCATCAAAATCTGAGTTGGAATCGCGGGGTAATTTTCTAAATTTGCTTCAACTGACCATTTTTATACCTCCAGAGCCACTTTTTACTTCACATATTCAAACAGTGCAGACCTAACTCAGAATCTGTAAGAGTTATCAAAATGTGTAAGGACATTTCTGTGTAGCTTAAGACGTCATTAAAGATGGCAAATATAATTTGCCATCTTTAATGACGTCTCAAGCTAAGCCCGACCAGATTTGGTGTCACCCTGCATTTTACTTTCGCGTTTCCGCGTACGCAGTGGAGAGAAAGTTACGAGTATGTAATTCTGCGCGGAAAACTCTTATTACAGGGTCCTGCTAACGAAAAAGTAGATAAATGTAGTTCCTAAACTTATAAAAAAATCATCTAACACATGGTGTAGCCAAAATCCATGTTATGTGTGTCCTTGATGCCGAAAAATCGAATGACGGCTAAACTTTTCTCTGTCCATCCGTCCGTGAACAGCGCTAGTGGCTGAACCGTTCAGCCGATTTTCTCCAAAATTTACATTCCCTAGTCAATCTGGCTGATGTCTGGCTTGAATTTGAAACCGATATTTTAATTTTAGGGGTTACGTTATTTGAAGCCCCTGGGACATTTTCAAAATGGCTCCATCGTTTTTGATTAAATTTTGTTGTTGGATAGTACAAGAGCGGCCCAGAGACGATATTATATATATATAATATATATATATATTTATATATATTTATATTAAAAATATGACAAATTATAAATGTTAATTATTTATAATAAAATGCTTTGAACAAAATTGAAATATTAATATTTCAATATATTTTAATGAATACTTCATCATTTTAAATTAAACTAGTGGTGCTACAGAATAGAACAGACTTTCTCGTACTAGTTAGTTTCCTAATTTGTTTGGCCGGGACTGGGTTTGGATCGTGCCCCATCCTCTTTCCAGCTGCCATCTTTCACCGCCCGAACATCGTTTCACATTTGCTCAATTTTTTCTGTTTTCTAATGGCAGAAAAGAAAAATTACTTTAAGAATAATATAGAAGAGTAAAACCTCGTCCTACATGGACATTTTCGTTGAAAAATTTGGAGCTGTTTTTACGAAAATGTCGTTTAAGCGTTACTGTAAATGCAAAATTTGAAGCTCTTTTCATAGAAATCTTTTGAGTGTCCGAAAAACTTCAGTCAAAGTCATTTGAAGCGTTTTCACTCACTAATGCAATAATATATACAGGTTGCTGGAAATGAGCATATTAAAGAAGTTACAAATTATCTAAAAAAATTAATTAGTGTAGTTTTTGATAAAACAAAAGAATACTGCAAAAGACTTTTAAATAATCATGAACAATGCAATCAGCACTATCCGTAAAAAAAGTTTGAAAAAAATGTGGAGCCGTCTCCTAATAGTAGAACAGAAATATTATTTTAAGAATATTAAAGAACAGTAACACTCGTACTAAATGGCAAATTTTCTTTGAAAAACTTGGTGCCGTTTTTTAAGAAAATGGCGTTTAGGAGCAGCTGTGAATTCCAAATAGGACATATTGCACACAATATTGCGCTAAAACTAATAAAATGTTAAAAAAACGTTCAGAAAGAACTGATTACAGAGAACATATCAAGGAAAAATCTCTATCTTCAATTTTGTAGTTATAGTAAGTTGTCGAAAAAAAATCAAACTTTTGTAATAATCCAAAATTGAGATTTAACAGTGAAAATCATACCCGCGCCACTTTTATTAGAGTATTTTACTCTATTCTTACAAGAAATTTAAAAAAATGGAGCCATATTTGAGAATAGCTTCCCTATCCTAGGGATACTATATAAATGTCCGAAAGTGAGGCGCATGTGATCGATAAATTGCGATATTTTTTAATTAAAATAATGTGGTCAAATGTGTCATTTTACCGATTGTGTAGAATGACAGAGGCTAAACTCAGCTCATATTGCGATACTTATTAATTCGTGTTAATGATTATCCGAAAATATTTTTGAAAGTTTGTGTACAAGTGAAAGTTTCGTAACAAGTTAAAATTAATGGTTATTAAATTTTTTTGGGGGGGGGGAGGAAATTTCTCTCACCCCCCCCCCTTGGATCCGCACCTGGATAGTGTAAAGGACATTTAAAAGAATGGTGCAGGTCTCATTTCCGTTAAAACTCTGATTTTTCGAAAATTGCAAACGTTTAAAACTTTTTCCTCGTCTTCCTACAACTGCAATTATGAAGATAGAGAAATTTTTGCTTAATAAAATCTGTTCCTTAAACATAGATTTTGAAATAAGTTCATGTACAATTTTTCGAAAATCTGAGTACTTTACCGTAATTTTTGCGTGAAATTACGGGCGAGAAATGGCGAGTGCTGTTTTAGCACCACTAGTTTACATATACTGTCATAATTAAGAATCAATGGTGGAAATGCGTCCGAAAATTTATTTTATTACAACAAAAATTAATAATTGGCAAGGGTTGAACATTACATCCAAGGCAGAAGCCTAATTTGCCTAAATTACGGTCTGCATTGTCCACTTATTTCTTTGTCGAAAATTACTCGTGGAATCTTTGGTAAAATTTAAAATAGTGTTAGCAAATCGTGGTCAACTATAGCTGACAATCCCATGCCATGTTACAATTTTCAAATTATTTAAATGAAATACGGTAATCGTTATTAATAATGTACTAACTGACTACTTGGTATTTATCTAGGTATTTATTCACCTACCCCTCTTCTCTTGCTCGCTTCCCACTCTACGCTCGCCCCACCCGCTCCGCCCTGTGCATTTCAGCTACGTGAAATTGGCCGGAACAAATCTGAGATTTTACCCAAACTTCGTACATAGTTTGCCCAACGAAAATTTTCGTTTGCCTTCACACATACTAAAAAAAAAGATAGATGCGAAAGAAATGTTCGGGCCAACTTCACGCTGGCCGGGAAAACTCCAGGTATTTTTGACGAAACCATCGTTTGTCCATCATTTGCGTTGTTTTGTCCACCTTCACAAAAAAGTAAGGCGCTAAAACGTTATCGGGATAACCCCGGAAAAGCCCAGGTATTCGCCGGAAAAGTCCAGGTGTGGTAACATATTTTGTTTGCCCACAAACACAACCTTAATGAAGGAACTCACTATGGAGAACAAATTTTATTTGAAGGAAAAATCTCTGTCTTTAATTTTGGAGTTGTAGGAAGCCGCCCGAAAAATTAATTTTGCAATCATTTCTCACTAGTACTAGTGCGGATGCCGAATGTGACCTCCATTTTTTTCCATCACGTCAGGATTTTTTGTAAAATACATATCGATATGTTTGAGAACACCCTATTTGAAAAGGAATTATTTCGAACAATTTTGATTTATATAGTAAAAGTGATTTTATCCATGTAAATCTATATAAAATATAATCGATTCTTGTGTAGGCAAATTTATTTTTCAGCAATTTAGTTTTTTAATGGTTTAAATGGATAAAAACAACTTGCCAGATCGCACGAGTCGCCTCCAGTCGAGACAAAAACAAAACGTTCCCTTGCACCTTCTACAGTGCACCAATGAAAAGACGACATGTCATCAGAATCCGAGCCCTTGTTATCATGCTAGTTTCAAATTCTCTATCCTTCATAAGCTTGCGGAAATCTGGACCAACAAAGATTCCCTCATTCATCTTGGCTTCGGATCAATCTGGAAACTTTTTGCACAAGTGTTTGAATTAATTGCCATCTTTTGGAATAGCCTTGACTAACTACTTCATTTTATATGCAGAGGGGATTACAATACCTTTTTTGACTCATCTAAGCTGTTCCAAATCACATTCTTGATGCCTGGTTCAAGATTTTGACTTTTTGGCCTTTCATTTTTTACACCATGTCGAGTCTTAGCATGACTGTCCCACTCAAAAATAAAACATGGGGACTTTGTATAGCCGGCTTATTGACCGAGAAACTTTGAGATAACTTTCAAATCACAGCAAATGGTCCAACTGTGGTCAGCATATTTTATTTTGTTGAGGAAGATAACCAGCTTTTCATAGCGTTATTTTAACTGCACCAAATGTCCAACTAGTACACATACATACTGGCTTCCGTGATGAAGTACGACAGCTTTCAGGCTCCTTTTCGACGAATCTATAAACAGCCTCCTTTCATCTTTATCGTTGGTGATATTAAATTTGCTCATAATTCCGGGAGAATCAGAATAATAAACCAGGCTCTCCTCTTCCTCAAAGTATTTAATACATTATTTTCTCGATTCCTGTACAAAAATGTTCCTTTCGCCAATATATTTTTTTTCTATCTGTAGCCCAACAATTCAGCTACCTCTTTCGAAAGGTCCGAAAATATTATGGTAAATGTTCATAAAAATCGAAGCAAAATTGAATTTTCAAGGAAACGCGATGTGACCGAAATTTTTCATTTTTTTTAAATAAGCACCAAAAAATGCACATAGTTCAGCTATAAATTCCCTTGTATTTTATCGCAAGCCTGTGTTATTTGTTCAGTCTTAACGAAAGGCACAATAGTCACAGTACCGTTGAGGCTGGATTATGAAATCTAAACGTTTTTCCATTCTCCAATGTGAAACAACCTTTCTTTCACCTTGATGTAAAATTTACAAGGATAAACAAATTTGTTTATTATACAAATATTGGAACTATAGTATTAAAAAAACTTGTGGTGCTAAAACAGCACGTACTTTCTCGCAAAATTACGGGAAAGGACTCAAATTTTCGAAAAATTAAATCTTACCTTATTTCAAAATCTATTTGTAAGGAACATATTTCATTAAGTGAAAATCTCTTTCTTCATAATTATCATTATAGAAAGACGTCGAAATTTTTGCAATTTTCGAAAAATCAGTCTTCAACGAAAATGAGACCTGCCTCATTCTCTTAAACGTCCTTCACACTATCCAACACCAAACTTAAATCAAATTACGGAGACTTCTTTTCTTTTCTTTTTTGTTGTTGAAAATGTCCCTGGGACTTTATGTAAAGTACTCCCCAAAATTAAAATATCGACAGGCGGACAGACAGACATTTTGCCGTCAATCGCCTTTTCGATATCAAGGACTCACATAACATGGATTCTGATTACACAGCGTGTTAGATTTTATATTTACTAAATTTAGCAACTGGATTCGTCAATTTTTTTTATTACCAGGGCCCTGTACTAAGAATTTTTTTGCCGAAAATTCGCCGTCTTTTCACGCGTTCCACAACTCTACTCCGTAGCGAGAAAGTAAAATGAACCCTGAAATGTACCAAAAATCTAAAAGCTTCGTGTGGATGTGTGTAGGGCACACACTGGATGTACTGTTAAATAACTCATCTTCATCAGGAAATTGGAAGAAGACAGCTAAGTTCAAGTACCGGGCCTGTCTCGGTGTCTTTCCGACCGTATAAGGACAGCAGCTGGTTACGGCCGGGATCAATTATCTTCCGCTGACCTTCAAACATATAGCTGACCTTGCGTGCCCTCGGGATGTCAATCTACGTAACCATAGGGGGGGGGGTCGTCGTGTGGCAACCGGGTATTCAATGCACGTTCGGGGACTGCAAGCGTAATTTCTTATCTCTTTGTCGACCCTTATTGAACTATTAATGACGTCAGACGTGACAGTTACCACACGATCCACGATAGAGGCGGTCATAGAGCAGCGTCGACTCGCGTAAGTGGGCGCGTTGGTAGGGTTGGCAACTGTTCAAGCGGAGCGCTTGGAATCCCGCCTTGCGCGCTACGCTCTGCCACTTGTTGCGCAGAGGCTCAGTGAGGAGGAGGTATTTCGCCGGCCGGCACTCAGCACCAGTTCACCACGGAATCGGTCTTGTTAACTCCAGGAAAGGTAACTGTGCGATCGTTCATCATTGAATGTGGAAGAAAGTGTTTCGTCTTTCTTGTTTTTTAAGTGAATGAAAATAAACTTAGTTTGCACATTCATTCTCATTACAAAAATTTTGTACAGGTTTAACAATCTCACCCCATTGCGATGGCATCTACAGGAACTCTAGGTGAGACGGAAACATAAAATACAAGTAAACCATTATCTGTCCCTTTAATATGTATTCTAACACCGGTATGCATTATGTTTTCAGCTCTGCTGAGCGTGTCTGACAAGACAGGGTTGGTGGCTTTGGCCGAGAAGCTGCAGAAGTTAGGGCTTACGCTTGTCGCGTCCGGAGGAACCGCGAAGGCTCTTCGGGATGCCAAACTGTCAGTGAAGGATGTGTCCGAAATCACCGGCGCTCCGGAAATGCTGGGCGGTCGCGTGAAAACTCTTCACCCGGCTGTGCACGCGGGTGAGTTGCTTTTGGTTTGATTCGTGCACTGCGCCAACATGCTCGCATCTGAACAGAACAGGTTGTAGGAACGTATAAGTTTTGAGGAATTATTGAGTAAGATTACGGCCGATCTTGCCTTTTGTAAAGTTTCGAAAATCTACAACGAAAAAGATTGATCTTTGACCGAAACTGAACTATGAAGGTTATTATCTGTTAAATTCAGACATTGTTATGTACTTGCTCTAAATTTATAGATTTAGAATGCTTTCCAGGTTGGTAAAATTAATATTATAGTTTAATGTTGAAAATAAAATTAAGAGAAATTTATTTTATATACCCTAAGTTTTATTGTTATGATAATTTCATTTTTAAGTTAAGAAAGATTTGTTTGGGATGTAAGGAATGTGATATTCAATAATTCTAAAACTGAAGCCTTCAAAAAGTATGTGTGCTTTGTCGTAGTATATTCAAACTATCAATATTGTTGTTTCTGAATAATTGAATTTTTTTTTTTATAAATTAAACATTCACAATTTTTTTCTTGTTATTCTTTTCTTTAAGGTGTGGATTGGAATTCCAGGAAGTGTCAATTAATTCTTTGGGAATTTAACAAACCTTGAAATCAAGGAAAAATTAGAATTTTTGTTCTCATAAATAAGCAGCCATAAAAATTGCAAAGAAACGGTTCAAAATTGTTCAAATTAACTGTTAAAGTTAGTTTTCTATTGAAGCAATAATATACTTCTTAGTTTGTGTTTGGTAAAAATTTTTCATAACATCATCAAAGGATAGTTAGCCTTTTTATAATCTTAAATCAGATTGGAATTAAACTTTCAAACTCTACTCAATCTGAAATTTGTGCTTGCCTAGAAAAAAACAAAGGTTGAAAACTACTAAAAATATGTTGGCCTTGTGTGATTATTTCAGGTATCCTGGCAAGAGTAACGGAGAGTGACCAGAATGACTTGAAGAAGATGAGTTACAACATGATAAGCATAGTTGTATGCAATCTTTATCCTTTTGTGAATACTGTTGCAAAACCTGATGTGACTGTAGCAGATGCTGTTGAAAACATTGATATTGGTGAGTATTGAGGAAAGCTGAAACAGTATAAATGTAGAGTGTTGAAGATAAGACACAGTGGCAAATTTAAAGCAGTGTGACTGGTTCCTCCACACTGGAATTAAAAGGCTTACAAATGTTTCATGGTTATTTAAAATGCATTTAGGAATAATCAGACCTCTGTACACAACTAATTATTTAAAATGCTAAGGTTTTCATTTAGAATGAAATTTGAGTTTTCTTCTCAATCAAATTTTCTTATTTTTGTTTTGAATGATGGGTAGTGGGCCATGGATGTCATTGCTTGCTCTTATTAACTGGTTTTGAAGTGTAAACAAAAAAAATTAATAATCTAGTTAAGGTAATAGAATAAATGCTTATCTGCCATTATTTTTTCATTGCGAAATTTTGAAGACCAATTACAGTGGATTGTTTTGTTTTGCGAGTTACAATCTATCAAAAGTAGTTGATATTTCATAAGCGCAAACAAGCTTGTGAGTGTGAGGTTATAAATGATGCAAGGACATTCTTGCATCAAGAGATTGCAGTTGGGAAATATGTAGATTTTAAAGTTCAAAGATCGACTATTTTTAATGCAAAGATTAGAATGTGTTTATAAAAGCATTGTCCAGCAATTGTTACATGGGCATTCCTTTACAAACAAAATTTCAATTATTATAATTATGAAATGCATTACATTTTTAAATTAAGGTTGATAGCAGGTTATCCTTCAATAGTCCACCACATCATACGTTTACTGATCTTAGTAAATATAAAACATTTCAATTACATTTTGTTACATCATATTGTTCCAGAATTTGTTACCTCTCTCATTTCATCACATTTGGAGAGTAAATTCTGAATGACAAACATTTTTTGGGTTTTAGTAGGATAGTGGATATGTACTTTCTGTTGTGACTTTTTCACAGCTCTTCCTTTTGTGTGATGTTTTCACAGGGTTTCAGCTAGAAAGTAATGTTAATGCTGAGAAAAAGAAAAGATTTAGTTAGAATTAAAATAAATTCTTGTTATAATGAGCAATTTTTTAGAGATAGCTCTAAATTTTGGTCCAATCAGTCTCTGGATTTTTTAGGTCCATTCTTCAGAAGAAATATTAAATGCAACCTGTTGTGCACAAGAAATTAGTTTAAATAAAATTTACCGATTCCTTTATCTTTAAAATAACTGTAGCAAAACTTCATCCTGGGCAGGTCAGATGTCAGAGATGTGCCATATTCTGAGTAGTTTACTTTCTCACTATCTCTTTTAAGCTTATATTTTTCTTTGTTTAAAATTAAGCCCAAGTTTTCAGGCCAAAAATGATGAGATTCTGAAATGTCTTCATTTGTCTTTGATTTTGGTTTGTGCTTCAGTTGCAGCCAACATTGTTTAGTAAGGTTTTGATGATAAACATCTAATCAGTTTTTGCTTATGTAATGAACATGAAATCTTGCTGGTGATTTAGATTCTATTACATTGAGCAATATTTTCCTTAACCTCCCCCAGACTTGCAAAATTTACACTTAGCCCTAGAATTATTTATTTATTTTCTGTTTATTGAATGTATTATTATTTTAACTTGATTATTAGACATTATTAGACTTAATTATTGCTTATTAGACAAAATGTATTAATATTTATATGATCAACCTCCAGAAAATTCTTTGAGAAACAATTACAATTTACAAAGCACTAAGTAGAAAAAGAAAAAAGGGTTTCTCTTATTAAATGTGTATTGTTCTATTATTCTCTCACAACATATACACAGACATGTTATAAGAAAAGCCTGTGATATTGTTTGTGTAGGTGGTGTGACACTTCTGAGAGCTGCTGCCAAGAATCATGATAGAGTTACAGTGGTGTGTGATCCAGCTGATTATGACCGTGTGGTGAAAGAATTGGAGTCATCTAGTGAAAAAACCACATCTTTAACTACTCGGTAAGATGATAAAAGCATTTAGTAGATATTTTAAAGGAAGGTTATTCTAGAATCAGATAAAATCGTTAAACTTAATTTTTTTTTATGGTCTACTCAAATGTTTCATTTGACACATCTTAAATGTTTCATTTACACATGTATATATTGCTGAATGTGCTAGTTCATACACACATATGAAGAGGTAATCATTGACCATATAAACATCAATGCAGCTTTGAGATTCAACTTAGTGTTAAATAATTGGTGGCTTAAAAAGTTCTACCATCTGACTTGAATGTGTAATACTAAATGAGAAGAAGCAGATATCGGAGATCATCGTGATATGCTCAACTTGAAAAACTCTAAATCATGGCTCGTGAACATCTCTAATAGACTCCTTTGAACGAGGCAGAATGCATTTATACATTGTGGGTCTATGTAAAATTGTATAAATCATGTATCCATCAATCCAGTCTTGAGTGGAGCTATAGATTTGTATGATATTTTCCATTGCTTTAATTTTATATTAAATTGCCTGCCTGGAAAATGATATAGTTATGCATATAAGAGTAAAGTTCATAAATGTTTTAGAGAAGAATCCTTTAATAGTAATTACTTAAAATTGGTAATGCTAGAAATAAGCCTATTAATAATATTGTAAATTATTCATTAAATGAAACACTTTGGAGTATCACAAAATGATTCAACCCTAAGTTAAGACACATCATCAATGTTTCACCAACAACCAGTTTCATTAAGACTAAAACAAAATTTCCACAAAATACAAATAATTATAAACAGCTTATGCAATTCTTTGGTAAACTAAGATGTTTTGATGAATAAAATGGTTGAAAATAAAAATTAAATTATTAATATTGTAGAACTTTCAAATGGAAAGGTAGGAGTAGTTGCTCATGCCCCAACAAACTGGGAACTGCAGTTCTATCAAATGAAGGAAATGTAATTTCCAATAGTGAAAACACTAATATATAATAAAACTAGCTTTGAAAACCAAGAGGCACTTCAGTTTTTGTTTTAGTTCTGCATGGAGACAATTAATGGTAATGGAATTCATACAAAAACAAAAACTAACTTGGTTTTGAAAATATGGTGGTCATACTTCTGCACTCTGCTACACTATTATTTGGACAGGTTTTTAAGTAGAATATTTCATGATCTTGGTTGTTACTAGTGCCACTAGTTGTGGTGATAATTAAATAACTTTCTTTTTTTCAAAAATTTCACTGCCCACGTAAATATAGCAATTATAAAAGATCTTCCACATATACTCATCTTCACAATGATATTTGCAGACCAACTGCCTCTGCTGCCAGGAAGATCATTATACACACCTTTAAGGACAGAAAAGGACTTTCTTCCAGAGTGGCTAACTTTTAGCAAAGGATTCATCAAATATACATTTGAACTCAACAAACATAACATCAAATAAAAATAAATTCCTCAAACATAAATAATGCATTCAGTACTTTCAGGAATTGACTGAACTTGCAAACTTTCAATAACATGCAAAATCCATAAAATTAAGTTTGCAGATGAAAACAGAAAATTGGCAGTCCCCTTGGATGCTGTGCCCTTTGTGGATGGACTTTCAGGCATCCAAAGCAATGAGGTTCCTTGTGTTGAAGCAAAGGACCAGAGAGTAACTGGAGTAATAGAGCTTAAATGCATGACATGGTACACTGCCTGGAAGAGCACCAGATGCCAGAGAGAGTGCTTATTGGAAACTCTTTGATTTCAGAAAGATTTCATATACATTTATGTTGCTGCAACATCTTAATATTGAATGACATTAAATGGAAAATGAATATTCCCAACATATAACAACTTTTTATTTTATTTTTTTATTATTATCTGGGGATTGTACTGCCATGCAACTGTGCAACCTAAGCAGAAGCCACCCTTGATATTTAGCTTCTTAATTTCTGTCTACAAATTTTGTTTAAAGAATGCATGTCACGCAGTACCCACACAGAAATTGATGTCAATTTGCTACACATTTCAGTTTTTGTTTTCAGTGCAGAGATGTTATTCTTATACATACCGTTTAAACAATACAAAAGAGAACAACACTGTAATTGACTTCTTTTACTTTTCAGGCAGCAATTGGCCTTGAAAGCTTTTACTCATACGTCAGAGTATGATTTGGCTATTTCCGACTACTTCCGCAAACAGTTCAGCAGTGGTGTGTCTCAACTCACGCTTCGATATGGCATGAATCCTCATCAGAAGCCAGCTCAAATTTTCACTACTTTGTCCAAACTTCCTTTGAAAGGTGAGGGATCAGTAATAATTTTAAGCATTTTTCCGTAGAAAAAAAACAACAACAAAAAAACACTTTGTCAGAGTTAAGTGTCAGACTAATAAATTTTACAAATTGTCTCTTTAGTAATTGGTATTAATTGCAGTGCAAATTTGATGAGTCCCTTAATTAAGTTATTGATTTGGAATTGTTATTGAACAGCATAATTTTTCTTTTAAATATTTTTAAATAAAATACAAAGTTCTCAATTGCTTATGCCTAAAGATTGTTGTGCATAATTTATATTCTTTGTACGCAGTGGTAAACGGATCACCTGGGTTCATTAATCTCTGTGATGCTCTGAATGGATGGCAACTCGTGCGGGAGCTCCGGGCTGCTCTTGGGCTTCCTGCTGCCACGTCCTTCAAGCACGTGAGCCCTGCTGGTGCTGCTGTGGCTGTGCCTCTCTCCCCGGAGCAGTTACGTGTGTGCATGGTGGAAGACCTGGCCGAGTCACTGACGCCGCTTGCCACTGCCTATGCTCGTGCTCGTGGTGCTGATCGTATGTCTTCGTTTGGAGATTTTGTGGCACTGTCTGATCCCTGCGACGCTGTCACTGCAAGAATAATCTCTCGAGAGGTAATAGTTCTGTTGTATCATTCTAAGCAGTTGCTTTATTAAGTAATTGTTGCTGGGAGCTATTTTGACTAATGAAATTTTAAGATTGACCAACATTTTATGAATATGCACATCAAAATTTTTATGTAAAAAAAACAAAAAAAACAACAACAACAACAACAAACATTTATTTATCCCTTTAATTGCCACACAGTTGTGCGAGGGTCAGTCGTGATACTGACTCGTACTAGCCGTCGCCAAGCGTCAGGTGCGGAATATTTTTGAGTGCGTTGCAGAGTCGAGAGTAAAGATAACTATGTTGTGTGAAAAACAGCCTTTGTGCTATAGTGAAGGAAAGAGAATGGAAGGAGTTTCTGTAAACTCACAGCATCATTATGAAAGGCCACTTAATTTTTCTTGTTAACAATGAATGCAATACCACATTAATTTTTTCATTGTTATGCATCATACATAACTTTTATTCCATCTTTTTTTATAGAGGTTCAAAACTGTAACTTTTGTTATTTGCGCAAATTAACTGATTGTCTCAGCTGGTGGTTGGCAAACCAGAGTTCTACCCCTGAAACTAATAAATGAGGGTGATTCTCTAACAAAATAGCCCTTTACTGTTGGCTAGTAGCTGAAAAATTACTTTTAGTTCCCCAGATACCAACATTTTTGTAACATATCAAAGAACTTTCTGCTGGAGTTCAGACTTTAAAAAAACTAAGCAAGAGAGTGTGTTGCTGACAAATGGGAATTTCTGAAAGGAAAGATACATTTCACACCATGTAGGAGTAAAACTGGAGTCCTTTAGTACATTTGCTTTCCCTTAGGTACAAATGCATCAAAGAATAAATGCTATTCAACTGCAATAAAAATTATTAAATTTCAACATTAGAGCAGATGAGATGTGAAATTATTCAGCTGATTTGTGCACTCTTCACTGACAATGCTATAGTTCAAGGATATTTTTCAAATAAATATGCCTTAAATACTACTTTTAATACTAAAATATAAAATATCTCTCTATGGTTCTAACCATTCCTATGAGGTGATCAATTGTCTAGAAATTTTAAACTGATTTGAAACCTTGAAGAGAAAAAATGTTTCGAGAAATTCTGTTGAATATAATTTCATCTGATGATTTTCTTTGAAATATTAAGTAATAGAAGATCCTTTGTTTAAAATAACAATCTCTTAAAGGTACTGACAAATGGGAATGAAATACTGCATGAAATAATTATACAGTAATTGTAAATTAGTTTTTATATATTTTTATTTGACCACGTTTTGAGTCTGAAGGAACTTCTATCACCTAGTCAGCTAAAAGTTTGCAAAAGTACAAGAGACAAGTTGTGACACTGTATCTTATGTTATGTGTACAATGTGCAAATGCTATCTTGAAGAGTATTTCAAATGCTTTAATTTCACATTCACCGTAAATAAATAGTCATTTATATCAGATTTTACACTTTCTCACACTTCCATGAAAAAAAAGGGGGGGGGTTTTTTCCCCCAGCATGCCACTTTAAAACACTGCTCGCATGTTTATTTCATTAAGGTAATATTTGCTAGTATCTTGCATAATTTAAGTTCACCTGCAATTTCTTAAGCAAAACGTAGAAGCAATACTGACTTCAAATGTGTAAAGCACAGGATGTTTTATGTTTGAGACTTTTCTAAATTTATTCAAACCATATTTTTCATATTGTTTTAAGGTGCCATTCAGACTGCAAATTTTCAACATCACACTGCAATTCTGGTATTTTATGATGTAAGAGCAAAAGGATTTGTGAAAAGTTCAAAACCAGTGAACGTATTATATCATTTTCAAATGCTCTTAATGCACCACCTTACATGTTTGGGCACACTTTTTCTTTCAGTGCCTATGAAGGTTGGAATGTTTTAGATAACTTGTGTTAATTTTACAAGTTTGTTTCTGTACTTTGCGCTAAAAAAGTGTTTGCCTAATGAAAACGTGAATTGGAAATGTTTCTGCTTGAAACGTAGTGCCTACCCTTTTCTCTGATCTGATTATGTGTGTAATATATTGTCAGAGACCAATGATTTTAACCTTTAAATCTGGAAACATTAATGTGTTCTCCATTTCAGGTATCTGATGGTATTATTGCTCCTGGGTATAGTCCAGAGGCTTTGGAACTTCTGCGCAAGAAGAAGGGAGGTGCATATTGTGTTCTTGAGATTGATCCTGATTATGAGCCACGTCCCATTGAGCAAAAAATATTGTTTGGCCTTACTATGGAGCAACAACGGAACAATGCTTCAATAGACAAAAATGTGTTTTCCAATATTGTTTCCAATCGCAAAACGGTTAGTTAAATACTTTTTGTATCATACACGATTTTGATTAATTTTGTATGTTGTATGTTAATCTAATTAATAGTAATGCTGTGCAGGGTTTTAAATTTTTCTTGTGTTATGTACTCCTGTCCATCTTATTTGTCTGGACCTTGCCATTTATTATTTTATTTACTGATACATTTGTGAATATGTTCTTGCAGCTTCCAGAAGGTGCTCTGAGGGATTTGATTGTGGCTACAATCGCCTTAAAGTATACTCAGAGTAATTCAGTGTGTTATGCTCGTGATGGGCAAGTTATTGGCATTGGTGCTGGCCAACAATCACGAATCCACTGTACAAGATTGGCTGGAGAAAAAGCTGACAACTGGTAGGTGTGCTTGTGTATCACTTTATCAGTTTTATTTTTTGACTTATTCAAAGAACAGATGTTAGCAATGCGTATTGACCAAATGTAATTTAAAATAATGTATTATCAAATATTTTATTGCTAGAAATGAAGTTCGGTTTTGGAACGTTACTTAAATTTAAGATTGATTTGTTCTTGTATGCCTAATTTTTTACGCATTACTTTGTAATGTGCGATTGAGATCTTTTTTTCAATTTTGTTGTATTCCTTTTGTCAGATGATAGAAAAGACATTTAGTTTCTTACTTTTTTTCATTGTTGTTATTATTATTATTATTATTGTTATTATTATATTATTATTATTATATTATTATTATTTTTTATTATTATTATTTTATTATTTTATTATTATTATTTTATTATTATTATTATTATTATTTTATTATTATTACAGGTGGCTTCGCCAACACCCAAGAGTGCTTAATATGAAATTTAAGCCTGGAGTAAAGCGAGCAGAAATTTCAAATGCTATTGACAACTATGTAAATGGCAGTGTTGGTAAGTGACGAAATATATTACCGTTAATTTTCTAGGAATAATTATAGAACTTTTTTCCTTATTGCGATCAGTAAATTTATATAAAATTATGTCCAGTATCTCAAATCTACTTTTGTTCATTGTTTTGTAATCAAAATGTGTGGACAGGAAAAAAAAAAATCGTTGAGATCAGGTTGAAAACTGAAGTATGACTTTCTTAATCCTTTCCTTTTTCTTTAGAGACTATAATAGAATAGAATAAAGAACAAGAACCTAAATTTTAAGAGCAGTCCCTGTGAACTAAACTTTGCCCCTAATATTAAGATCCATTCATTTTTCTTCTTTTATTTTTTGGCTTGGATGTGTTAGTAGCTAAGGTTCCTAACAGAAACAGTCACCCATCCAGGAATCTATGGTATCTCAAGTTGCTTAACTTTCATGACTTAAGGGAGTGTAGTTCAGCAATTTGGCTAGCGACACCACCAGCAATATCAAATCAAAAATACTGGAAGCAGGAGTAACAGAAGTAGTTTCTAATAGAGCTTTTAGAGATACTGTTGGGATTTCACAAATGGGCCTTTCCATATCCATTTCCAAAAACATGGTCACATGCCTTTACAATATAAATGCTAACACATTTATTTGGAATGTAATGGATTATTCATGTTGAGTGTGAAATATATTCCATGTTTTTTGAATTTTGGATAAGCGTTACAGAGGGTTTGGGTTGAATTTCATGTTTTTCTTTTTTTTTCTAAATTGAAGGTAATTTCTGAAATGTTAGTTTTTATTTGTATACCTAGCTAGTAGAAAATTTTTGAGGTTTCACATAACCCAAGATATTAGAAACAATTGGAATGAAAATCATCTTGAGAGCATGTGCCCCTTACCTGCTATTGGAAAAGCATGTTTCAATATTAAATTTATAAATGTCACTAATTAATTTTTTATATTCCAGCTAATATTGTTCAATGCATAATCTTTGGTTTATAGGCAAGGACATGCCCTATGATGCATGGGCTGCCGCGTACGAGAGCGCTCCAGCTTTCTTGACTCAGGAAGACAGACAAGAATGGGTGCAGAAATTGTCAGGAGTTGCTCTGGCATCAGATGCCTTCTTCCCATTCAGAGATAATATTGAACGTGCAAAGCAGGTGAGTTGTTTATCTTTATCTTCTTTGGTTGGTACTTCTTTTTTTTAATTTTATTTTTAACTTTATTTAATTTTGTATTTATTTACGTTTAACCTTCATCATGTCCCGTCTTCTCTCACAACAACCTTATAAACTCTTTAACACACTTCATTCTTTGAATTATTAAGTAATACTGTTCTTCAGATTTTTAAAAGTCACTTTTGTTTTCAGAGTGGGGTAGAATATATTGCAAGTCCATCTGGATCAACAAATGATGTAGATGTTACTAAAGCTTGTGATGAAAACAACATTACCCTTGTCCACACAAATCTTCGCTTGTTCCATCACTGAAGTGTGAAAAAATATTACCTTCTGTATTAGACTGATACAAGAGATCTAATGTTACTTTTTAGGATATGACATTACATCTTTTGTACTCTTTATGAAAGCATAACTGAAAAATATTTCTGAAAATTTTGAAGTTATGTTAGTGCTGCTCAAATTTTCTATTAAACTTTTCATAAAGTCTATTCAGTATATTTTCAGAATTTTTTTTATAAAAATGTAAAACTATCTATTGATTAATTTTTATATTGCCATAAGCATTTTTGTATTTCCATAAGTAATAAAATGAATTAATCAACTTTGTTGTTACATGAATATTTCTGCAAGCTATCAAAATAATTTAATGTGTTAGTTGATTACATTAGTAAACACAAGTATTGTTATAGGATTTTATATTACATAGTAATTCAGTTCTATTTAGATGCATAGAGGGCAATATGGCCATGCAAGGAAATGGAAGAACAGTGATTTCTGTCGTGGAGGGGGAAAAATAAATCATTTTCCAACATAGTCAACTCTCTCCTCACCTCCCACACCACCCCTTCTACAACACATTTGATATCTAACCTAAGAATGTGCTAAATGATTATTTAAAGGAAGTATTTACATAGTCCACTTTGCCACCCTATTGCAATTACAAACTTGGTATTTTTTGAGATTGTGAGATTTGTATTGTATTTGTTTGAAAATGTTACGTATTAAAGATGCATTTCAAAGTAATAGGAATTATTGACAAGTTAAAATGAAAATTTATATTTTATTTTCAAAAGCAATGTCTATTGGGGAAACGCCTATCTTGTTTCTCAGTCGCACATTTCCAACTGTAATGTATTTAGTAGTGGCATTATTTGCAACAGTACAAATAGGTACCAATCAAGCACTTTTTCTGTATCCTTCATCCAACCAATGGCTGTTGGGAAGAAGAGATGGAAATTTAATTCCTTTAAATGATGGCTACAGTATTGTTGGAAAATAGTTATTCAGGAGAGACATTCTTTAATACATCTGTTTACATTCTTGGTTTATGATGTAACTGGCAATAGTTGAATCAAATTTTCAGTAGAAATTTTGTACAGTATTCTCTGAATCACGTTTCATTATAATTGAGTGAATATAAAGTTGCCCTTGGTTAATAAGTGCAAATACAAAAAAAAAATCATGGAAATCTACCATATCAAAAAACCAATGTTGGCTACCTTTAGAAATCTTCAGAAGAAATTTTTTAAAGTTAATTCACAAGGCTTCCAATTGTAATCAGTTCCCAGAACAACTCTTGAAGGGAAAATTAAGGGGATAGAGGAAAAATAGGACATGCTTGAGTTTTAAATACTCAACTTTTTTTTCTTCTGTTTAGTCATATGCTCCAACTGCCTTATGTAAATTGCAAGCTGACAAAGCTATAAAAGTTGGATAAATATTGTTTTTATTCAGTGGTATAGCAGAGTGGGGAGGGTCTTGAGGCTTCAACATTCTCCAGAAGCAATTGACATTTTCATATACAGTAAAATAACAGCACAACAAAATTGTTGGGGGAACCTCGGTAATTATTTTGTCATGAAATTTCATTATATTGAAGAAAGTTAATTCTTTACTTATACTGTACATATAACATAACATACTGTGTGTCCGTCAAAAGATCTTCAGTACTTAAATAAGAATTCAGTAATGAAAAAGCTAAAAGTATGTGTTAGATGAGAGAAATATGTAATTGCAGGAGGTTTTAAAAGATTATTCATCAAATCAAATCTGTGTTCTAGAATGTTCAAATTTTTGATAGACAAGATTGTAAATGGAACAGTACCATCTAGATACTTCAATGTAACTTCCAATGGTAATTTGTTAACTTCATGCTCTTACTTAACTAAATAGCATGAAGTCTTTCATTGGAAGATATGCACATCTTCAAATTGTTTGAATTATTATATTTTATGCCATTGTGCTATAGTAAAATACTATTGTATTATATAGTAAAATTTCTATTATATTTTAAAAGAAATAAAAATCACAACTTAGGGAGAAAAAAGTAAAATTTTAATGAATTATTCTGAAAATGGCAATTTCATTAAAGAGAGATTATTTTATATGTACGGGTAGGTAAAGTGGTGGAGACACAAAAACAATTTTGTAAAATGGAATTTGTTTGATCAATGCTTGTTTATGGACATTTCACTTTGTATTTTCAGTTTATTCGGTTATTATTCAGTTTCTAATGAATATGTTATAAATAATGTATATAAACAAACAAAAATTACATTTAAATTCAGCATAATGAAAAGTTTTCTATAAGAAATTTCATAGTTGGCTGGGCACTGCACTTACTGCCTCCCATTAGAAAGAGGATTATCTAGATCTTAGATGAATGGGTTAGACTTAAAGACCTTCTCATTTGGATCCATTAGAGTCTCTAATGGATTAGGAGGAGGAAATGAATATTTTGACAATTTGGAGAAATCTAAGGGGGAAAAAACATCCTGAAAAGCTTATTGATTGAACAGAAAGTGAAGTTTCTGAGACAACAGGAACTGCTTCAGGGAGCCTTTAGTCTCCTTGTATCCTGTTCAAATATAAGGATTTAGACCCTTGATGGACACAAAGGAACATACTTATATCTTGCTATAACAGGAACAAAAATGGTTGGTTAAATTTGAACTTTGAAGGTGGGTTTTGAAAATTTTCTTGCCATGACTGAAAAAATTGCATAGAAAATAATGTGCTCTGATGTGTCATGTCACCTGTGACCTTAGATGACATTGTCATGTTGGAACAATATTTTATTTTTCTTCCATCTAATTCTGTACATCTCTCACAACACCTGCGCACTGTTTTTTCCATCTTTCTTGGTGGAAACATTTAGAAAAATGGACAAAAATGGAAATTTTTTATTCTTTTCTAGTCTGTCTTTGAAGAAATTGGGACAGAGAAACTCAAGAAGAACTCTGAAACAGGTTTTTGGGTAATGGGAATTTGTCTTTTGGACAGAGATGAAATACTAAGTTGAAGAAACAACTTAATTTTCAGACTTAAGGGAGTTCTCAAAGCACATGGAGTGATTCATTCTCTGAACTATTGAAATTTGTTTTCAGAGAAAACCTCTTTAAGAGGCCGAGGAAATTCGTTTCAATGTAAGACCAGGAAAAATTGTGACAGTTTTTAGTAATTCGATAAACACCAACTGACCCAAGGGTATAACCAAGTAACCATAAACAGGATAATCACAAAGATCTCTTTACAAGGGAAGCAATTTAGGGAAAGAGGAAATACATGATGAGCAATTTGATTGCAATTTTGTTGAACATTTAAAAAAACCTGAAATACTTCAACAGCAGCAATATCATTTCATTTCCTAACAAATGTGCAAAGATCTGGCTCTTCTTGTTGCGACTTTCTTTCCAGAAAGATATCTTACAAATTTCTTTTAATTGCATTTCTTTAATTATTGGTTTCAAATATTAAAATGTCATTCAATTGATGAGCACCTTTTTGCTTCGGACCTGTAACCTACAACATAATTTCCTGCATCCCCAAAATTGTATCAAAGTTGAAGCAGCTGAAGGTTGAAACTAAGTTTTTTTCTGCATAGTATTACTTATGGTAAAAGTATATGGCATACAAATATTTTTTTGGAAAGATCGTCTTCATAAGCAACAATAAAATTAAAAACCGATAGCTACAAATTGTGATGCGATTGGATCGACATTGGCGTAATTCGGCATGAAGTCGGCGCCGTGCGCACACTGGCAATCACACGTTTCGGAACTCGAGATCTGCTGAGGAATTATTAAATATTCCTGACCATGACGCGCACTACGTTGTAAATGGAAAAACGCTACAGGAGCTGAACTGTAAAGACACTGCCAGGTTCAAGGGAATATACCACCAGTTAGTAAAATAAAACAAGAATGCTGATTTGTTGCGAAAGTATTGTACAAAATTATTTAATTTTTATAGTCACATCCTACGCATAATACATTTACATAGTTTATCCGTACTCGATATTTTAAGACATTTTCAGCCATATTGATTTTTGGGGCTTGGGTGTTTTCTGCATAAATTCATTCAATTGTAGGACGTTAAACTATGTCATGTACTTTTTTAAACTTGTGTCGAGTAATAGCAGTGAGAGAAGGAAACGTTTTGGTATGCTGCTAATTCCCGTTAGTTCTTCGTTTTCTACCCTCTGTACCACCGGCTGCAGGGCTTGACAGTTATTGGAACAAGCTCTGCTTTCCGCAAGTCGCGAAAACTGAGCCAGGCCGGGGCGACCGGACCTCGCTAGCGGATTGCGGAAAGTAATCCCTCGGTAATGCCAACAAAATAAAAAAAAAACTGATTACGTAAGAAAGGGGTACTCATTCAGTGGCGGCTCGTGACTTTTTATTTTTCACTCTTACTTCGTAAGAAGAGAAAGTTATATAAACTGTGCTTCGGAAAACTGCGAATATTTCGCTGAGAATCTCTTATAGGCGAGCCCTGGTAACGGAAAAGTGGGTAAATGATGTTATTATGTGTTGTAAATTACCTTCTCCAACACGTGGTGTAGCCAGAATCCATGTTTTGTGGGTCCTTGAGACAAAAAAATCAATTGACAGCAAAACGTTGGGTCTGTACGTCCGTCAGTGGTCAACGCTAGCGTTTTAAGGACGCTTAAAAAAACGGTTCGGGTTTCATGTTCGAAAAATTTTGGATATCAGCGAATACTACAAAAGTGCAATTTTTTTAGTGTCTTCCCATAACTGTAATATTAAGGTTGATATTTCTTCTTAATGAAATCTGTTTCTTAAAGACAGGTCTTGAAAAAAATAAGCTGTTTAAACGAAATATAGGCAGATTTTAATTTTTTTAAACAATTGTTTATTCAAAACGACACCAATTTTTTTCTTTAAATTTTCTCCTTGTATGTATCAAAGGAAGGTAAAAAATATGGCGCTAGTCCCATTTTTGGTAAACTCTCTGAATTTTCGAAAATTGCAAAAAGTTAACATTTTAAAACTAGAAAACTGAAGATAGAGATTTTTGCCTTAGACAAAGCCTGTTTCAAATCAACTCTTAAAAATGGTCATGTACATTTTTTAAACAAACTAATAGTTTTCGCGTAATTTATGCTCGATATTAATGCAATTTATATTAAAAAAAATATCTTTTACAAAAAACGCCTTTGTCCGCCACGATGAATTAGACTTCTCTAACAACACTACAATAATCCAAAACATATATAACTGGCAATCGATTCGGTACATGATATGAAGCCTCACTTACCGAACTGAGTCCGGCTAAAGGTATCCACACATCTGTATTCGGCGAATAAGTGCGTGAACGCTCACCGAATCCGGAGTAGTTGGACGGTTGGTTACTACTTGCCGAGTGAAGAACTTTCGCTGCTCAACCTACCCACCGCGTGACAGTCTCTTGTACTTCTCAAAGGAAGCGAATATTCTCCGAGCACATCTGCTGTTTGAGTTTGGACTAGCATAGCTTGTTAGTCATCCGGCGACTGCCGAATATGTGGAACCGCCTTAACGCTTATGTTTGCTGCAGATACCGTGATTGGTGTTCCCAGCGCCACGTGACAATTGTCGGGTCTGATTATCTTAAAAGAATCTCAGAAACTCTCTGCAGTCGTGTGTTAATACGCTCCCCGTGAGCGCATTCCAGCGTTGCGGTTGCAGAATACATGGCGTGTGGGGTGACGCTGATTCGGGTGTCTCTCGGTTTACTTCGGGGCACTGCAGTGATATCAATTGATGCCCTGAGTCACCTCTCCTGACCTGAGGTATGGAAGTTCGCGGAATGACGCCAGGTTCTGTGGAGTGACAATTCCATTTTTTCGGGGACTCGGGTGATCACAGAATCGGAGTGTGATGTTCCCGGCAAATTCAGGTTTACTCTTCAGCGCCATACTGGAGTGCCAGATTAGCTGTTGCAATCATGTGGATTTGTCATTGCATGTTACTCCCGTTACCCCGTTTTATATTGGTGGTGATCGAGGGAAAATTGAGGTCGAGAGGTATACCCGGAAGAAGACATCTCTTTTCCTTTCTCGGGCGGCTCCAACACCCCTTCTTCAATCATAATAGCGCTCATCCTCTTACTGCACGAGTGACGCTAAAGTGCTTTCTTGAGGTAATCTTGGTGCCTTGGCTGGCAATGTCTTCTGATATAGACCAGATAGGAACTATTACATCAGTTACTTGTGATTTGAAGCGTTAATTCTAGCGATCATCTGTGGCACGATGTTCTTGAGGAAAATAGTTGACGTCTCCACGACTCCATGCCCATTAGTTCTGCTCCGGGCTCTGTGACACGCCGTTCATTGTAGAACACACATGTACATTTTGCTGTGTAGATGTTGCGGTTTGATTTTGTAACCAACTCTTAATTGTAATGTACCAAATTTCATGCCATTGCCTCATTATGATAATTATTTTTTGCAGAACGTGTATGATGAATAGGGATGCACTCAATATTTGAGCGGTGGTAATACAAGGTTTATCATTACATAAGCAACTAGTGGTGCATTAAACCTTTTTATCTTTAAATTCTTTATTCTCTACCTTTAAATTCGCTTTCTGCTGCTCTGGGCGTGAACGACCACTGAAATTTACATTGGTTATATAAATCACCATCGTCAATCATACTTCCAATTTGTTATTCAAGGATTAAACAGGAATATGAAATCACTTTTTCTTAAATATAAAGAATTACAAACATTTTTGGATGAGTATAAGGATTAAATTTGTTATTATACTGATAGTGAAAAAACCCCTGCGAAACGTATTTTAATGAGTTAAGCTTGGTTGATTGTAACAATCCTAGAATTTTGTCACATTCTTTTCTTGTTCTGAATAAATTAAGGAGGGCAGAGTTAATTCCAAGTATTGATATTTCTCTTGCACGGTTCGGTCACTTAGGAAGATGGTGGTTATCACTTGTGGTCTACTCCTGGGACATGTCTTGGAATCAGTTTTTTTTTCAATTAGGTGACTTTCTGTGCGATTATAGACTTTCTTGTATGAGTTAGTTTTCTAGTCTAGTATATTTTCGGTTTTGACCTACTCACTTTTCAGTAGCTATCTGCCTGTGCCTAGAACACCTACCAAATGAGATTTCTCGATTCATTACTTGTGATTCCGCGCTCGTCAACGGCTAAGGTTATAAGTCCCGTAAGTGTAGTTCATGTTTGTTTGTTGTTTTTTTTTCTTTTGCTCGGGAGGTGGTTGTGGTGGTGGTGGTGGTCACCGCAGAATGGTAAAATCCGGGAACGACCTATCGCAGGCTAGCGAGGTTTTCCTGAACAAGGTATCTCCCACCAGCAGTACACCGCCCCAACCGGAACAAGCTGTAAGCTCTTGACCAGTCTCTCGGCATGTGTGGTAGCGTAGTGCACTAAGTGTAAGTGTGTGCAAGTAAAGTGTGGCAAGAAACAAAACAAAACTCGACCTAGCTCTCTGGCTAGTGTCGAAACCTAGGGCCTTCCGGTCAGAGGCGATGCAGTCACATCAGATGAGCCACCTTTCCCAGTCCACTGAGATCTCGCAGTACCTACAGCTCCTATGAGGGCATTTGCAGTGAATAGCCTAATCGCGTTCCCCGAACATAACATTAAACATTCTCGGTACCTTAACATGCCCGAAGCCTCTGTCTCATGAAGCCGAATAACTTAACTGTACTCTTTGTAAACGTGTTAGGTTCTGTAATATAATAATTTGAAAAAATTCACAATATAAATAAAACCGAACTTTTTATACATTCTTTGTTGTGCTTTGTAGCATTGAACCTTCTAGTACGAATCCGAATGACGTTGACGTCATTCATTTACCAAGCGACAGTGCAAATGAAGTCAATTGAGTTTTAATACTTATTTATGATACGAGTAGTAAAATCGTATTTTTTATGTTCAAAAGGTTGCAACATGAAGCCGATACGCCTAATGGTGTAATCCTAAGAACAAAGTAAAAATTTTTACAACGTGTCATACAATATTTTGTAGACAGCCATACTGACTTTTATTTGATTTGTATTCAAGTATACAAATTACTTAATGATATATTAAAGACAGTTTTATCAGCAGCGGTTAGACGAAAGCATCCGCAGATGTATCTGAACCCTTGAGCTTCGTCTAACTTTTAGAACTAATGCCTTAAATTGAACTTGAATAGTTTGCTATGCATGCCCGGAAAGAACCGCTATTACCACATGCTATCTAAAAAATATTACTGCCCTCGGTACGTACTGAACTATATTCTAAACCTTAACTAATTACAAAAAGTGTTGTAGAACCCAAAATACACAGCACACAACACAATAACATAACGGTTTGTTTTCTTTCCCGCAATTTAAATTGATTAATATTGATATATTAATTGTGTTTATTCAAAAAACACATATTACATATTTTCAAATTTTCTCAACTTTTCGGTCGTATATTATATATTAATATATTAATTATATAGAAAAGTAAACTAATTTTGATTCAAATTTTCATTAAAAAAACACATGGAGCCGATTTTCGAGACACCGAGAAATTCAATCGTGCAAACCAGATTCCAATCTGATTGCTAGTTTTCGAAATATGCGTGAAATAATATTGTGCCCAAATTGCCACATTTATTGGAAAATTTGGCAAAAACTATATTTCCTCGCTTCTTTTTGAAATCACGTGTGTGAGTACATCTCTCGACGAGAAGTTCGATGGTGCAAACCAGACTTCAATCCGAGTATTAGTTTTCGATTAACGCGTGAAATAAAATTGTGTCCGAATTCGACAATTTTGGTGGAAAAATCGGCAAAAACTAAATTTCGTCGCTTCTTTCTGAAATCACGTATGTGAGTACATTTCTGGACGAGAAGTTCAATGGTGCACACCAGATTTAAATCCGATTATTAGTTTTCGATTTACGCGTGAAATAAAATTGTGTCGAATTCGACTTTTTTGGTGAAAAAATCGGCAAAACTAAATTTCGTCGCATCTTTCTGAAATCACGTATGTGAGTGCATCTCTGGACGTGAAGTTCAATGCTGCAAACCAGACTTCAATCCGACTATTAGTTTTCGATTTACGCGTTAAATAAAATTTTGTCCGAATTCGACTTTTTTGGTGAAAAAAACGGTAAAAACTATATTTCGTCGCATCTTTCTGAAATAACGTATGTGAGAACATTTCTGGACGAGAAAATCAATGGTGCAAACCAGATTTCAATCCGACTATTAATTTTTCGATTTACGCGTGAAATAAAATTGTATCCGAATTCGACTATTTTGGTGTAAAAATCGGCAAAAACACATGTGTTGAAGTCTGGTTTGCACCATTGAACTGTCGTCCAGAGATGTACTCACATACGTGATATCAGAAAAATTCGACGAAATATAGTTTTTGCCGATTTTACACCAAAATAGTGAATTCGATACAATTTTTATTTCACGCTTAAATCGGAAAACTAATATCCGGATTGAAGTCTGGTTGCACCATTGAACTTCTCGTCCAGAAATGTACTCACATACGAGATTCAGCAAGAGTGACGAATTTAGTGA